>JAVUNC010000223.1:7500-12825 GCA_032173965.1 Sitta carolinensis
CCCCCCCCCCCCCCCCCCCCCCCCCCCCCCCCCCCCCCCCCCCCCTCCCCCCCGCCCCCCCCCCCCCCCTCCCCCCCCCCCCCCCCCCCCCCCTCCCCCCCTCCCCCCCCCCCCCCCCCCCTCTTTCCCCCCCCCCCCCCCCCCCCCCCCTCCCCCCCCCCCCCCCCCCCCCCCCCCCCCCCCCCCCCCCCCCCCCCCCCCCCCCCCCCCCCCCCCCCCTTCCCCCTCCCCCCCCCCCCCCCCCCTCCTCCCCCCCCCCCTTCCCCCCCTTCCCCCCCCCCCCCCCCCCCCCCCCCCCCCCCCCCCCCCCCCCCCCCCCCCCCCCTCCCCCCCCCCCCCCCCCCCCCCCCCCCCCTTCCCCCCCCCCCCCCCCCTCCCCCCCCCCCCCCCCTCCCCCCCCCCCCCTTTCCCCCCCCCCCCCCCCCCCCCCTCCCTCCCCCCCCCCCCCCCCCCCCCCCCCCCCCCCCCCCCCCCCCCTCCCCCCCCCCCCTTTCCCCCCCCCCCCCCCCCCCCGCCCCCCCCCCCCCCCCCCCCCCCCCTCCCCTTCCCCCCCTCCCCCCTCCCCCCCCCCCCCCCCCCCCCCCCCCCCCCCCCCCCCCCCCCCCCCCCCCCCCCCCCCCTCCCCCTCCCCCCCCCCCCCCCTCCCCCCCCTACCCCCTCCCCCCCCCCCCCCCTTCCCCCCTTCCCCCCCCCCCCTTCCCCCCCCCCCCCCCCCCCCCCCCCCCCCCTCCCCCCTCCCCCCCCCCCCCCCCCCCCCCCCCCCCCCTCCCCCTTTCCCCCCCCCCCCCCTCCACCCCCCCCCCCTCCCCACCCCTCCCTTCCCCCCCCCTCTCCCCCCCCCGCTCCCCTCCTCTCTCCCCCCCTCCCCCCTTCTCCCCCCCTTCTCCCCCCCTTCCCCCCCCCTCCTCTTCGCTCCCCCCCTCCTCCCCCTTCCCCCCCCCCTCCCTTCCCTCCCCTCCCCTCCATCCCCCCCTTCCCCTCCCCCTTCCACCCCCCCTCCCCTCACTCCTCCCCCTCCCCCCCTCCCCCCTCCCCCCTCCCCTCCTCCCCCCCCCCCCCTCTCCCCCCCCCCCCTCTCCCCCCCCCCCCCCCCTCCCCCTTCCCCCCCCCCTCCCCTCTTTCCCCTCCTTCCCCCCCCCCCCTCCCCCCCCCCCTCCCCCACTTCCTCCCCCCTACCCTCCCCTCCTCCTCCCCCCCTCCTCTTCCCCCCCCTCCTTCCCTCTTCCCCTCCCCCCCCCCCCCCCCCTTCCTCCTCCCCCCCCCTCCCTCCCCCTCCCTCCCCCCCCCCTCCCCCCCCTCCCCCCCTTCCTCTCTCCCTTCCCCCCTCCCCCTCCCCCCCCCCCCCTTTTCCCCCCTCCTTTCCCCCCCCCCCCCCCTCCCTCCCCCCCCCCCCCCCTCCCCCCCCCTCCCCCCCCCCCCCCTCCCCCCTCCCCCCCCCCCCCCTTCTCCCCCTTCCCCCCCCTTCCCCCCCCCCCCCCCCCCCTCTCCCCCCCCCCCCTCTCCTCCCCCTCCCCCCCCCCCCCCCCTCCCCCCCCCCCTCCCCCCCCCCCTCCCCCCCCACTCCCTCCCCCCTCCCCCTCCTCCCCTCTCCCCCCCCTCCCTTCCCCCCCCCCCCCTCCCCCTCCCCCCCCCCCCCCCCCTCCCCCCCCCCCCCCCCCTCCACCCCCCCTCCCCCCCTCCCCCCCCCCCCCTCCCCCTCCTCCCCCCCCCCCCTCCCCCCCCCCTCCCCCTCCTCCCCCCCGTCCCCCCCCCCTCCCTTCCTCCCTCCTTCCTCCTCTTCCTTCCTTCCTTCCTTCCTTCCCTTCCTCCCTTCCTTCCCCTTCCACACTTCCTTCCTTCCTTCCTTCCTTTCCTTCCACATTCCTTCCTTCCTTCCACACTCTCCTTCCACCTCCTTCCACACTTCCTTCCTTCCGACACTTCCTTCCCCTTCCTCTCCTTCCTTCCTTCTCTTCCTTCCTTCCTTCCTTCCTTCCTTCTTCCTTCCTTCCTTCCTTCCTCCTTCCTTCCTTCACCTTCCTTCCCCTTTTCCTTCCAACTTCCTCCAACTTCCTTCCACACTCTTCCACTTCCTTCCTTCCGACACTTCTCCTTCCACACTTCCTTCCGACACTTCCTTCCCCTCCTTCCTTCCCTTCCTTCCTTCCTTCCTTCCTTCCTCCTTCCTTCCTTCCTCCTCCTTCCTTCCTTCCTTCCTTCCTTTCCTTCCTTCCCTTCCACTTCCTTCCTTCCTTCCTTCCTTCCTTCCTTCCTTCCTTCCTTCTCCTTCCCTTCTTTCCTTCCTTCCCACTTCCTTCCACACCTTCCCTTCCTTCCTTCCTCTCTCTCTTCCTTCCGACCTTCCTCTTCCTTCCTCCTTCCTTCCTTCCACCTTCTCTACTCTATCCTCCCTCTTCTCTTCTCTTCCTCACTTCTTCCCCCTCTTCTTCCTTCCCACTTCCTCCTCCTCTTCCTTCTTTCCTTCCTTCCTTCCTCCTTCCTTCCTTCCTCTCCTTCCTTCCTTCCTTCCTTCCTTCCTTCCTTCCCTCCTTCCTTCTTCCTTCCTCCTTCCTTTCCTTCCTCCTTCCTTCCTCCTTCCTTCCTTCCTTCCTTCTTCCTTCCTTCCTCCTTCTCCACCTCCTCCTTCACTTCCTTCCTTTCCGACCTTCCTTCCACCTTCTTCCTCCTTCCTTCCCTCCTTCCTTCCTTCCTTCCTTCCCTCCTTCCACATTCCTTCCTTCCTTCCTTCCATCCTCCTTCTCCTTCCTTCCTCCTTCCTTCTTCCAACTCTCTTCCTCCCTCCTTCCTTCCTCCTTCCTTCCTTCCTTCCTTCCTTCTTCCTTCCTCTTCCTCTTTCCTCCTTCCTTCCTTCCTTCTCCACCTTCCTTCCCTCCCCTCCTTCCTCCTCTCCTCCTTCTTCCTCCTTCCTTCCTTCTCCTCCTTTCCTCCTCCTTCCTTCCTTCCTTCTCCTCCTCCCCTTCCTTCCATTCCCTTCCTTCCTTCCTTCCTTCCACTTCTCCTTCCTCCTCCTCTCCTTCCTTCCTCTTCCTTCCTTCCTTTCCTTCCTTCCTTCCTTCCTCTCCTCCTCCTCCTTCCTTCCTTCCTCCTTCCTTCCTTACCTTCCTTCCTTCCTCCTTCCTTCCTTCCTTCTTCCTTCCTTCCTCCCCTTCCTTCTTCTCCTCCCTTCCTCCATTCCTTCCGACTTCCTTCCTTCCTTCCTCCTTCCCCTTCCTTCCCCTCCTCCTTCCTTCCTTCCTCTCTTCCTCCTTCTCTTCCTTCCCCTCACACTTCCTTCCACACTTCCTTCACCTTATCCTCCTTCCCCTTTTCCTTCTCCTTCTCCTTCTCCTTTCCTTCCTTCCTTCCTTCCTTCTCCTTCCTTCCTTCCTTCCTTCCTTCCTTCCTTCCTTCCTTCTCCTTCCTTCCTCTTCCTTCCTTCCTTCCTCCTTCCTTCCTCTTCCTCCTTCCTTCCTTCCTTCCTTCCTTCCTTCCTTCCTTCCTTCCTTCCTTCCTTCCTTCCTTTCCCCTTCTTCCTTCCACTTCTCCTTCCTTCCCCTCCTTCCTTCCACCTTCCTTCCTTCCTTCCCCTTCCTTTCCTTCTTCCTCCTTTTCCTTCCTTCCCTTCTTCCTCCTTCCTTCTTCCCTTCCTTCCTTCCCCTTCCTTCTTCCTTCCTTCTTCCTTCCTCCTTATCTACCTTCCTCCTTCCTCTTCCTTCCTTCCTTCCCCTTCCTTCCTTCCTTCCCTTCCTCCTTCTTCCTTCCTCCTCCTTCCACCTTCCTTCCTCTCCTTCCTTCCACTTCCTTCCTTCCTTCTTCCTTCCCTTCCTTCCTCCTTCCTCCTTCCTTCCTTCCTTCTCCTTCCCTTCCTTCCTTCCTTCTCACCTTCCTTCCCCTCCTTCCTTCCTTCCTCCTTCCTTCCTTCCTCCTTCCTTCCTTCCTCCTTCCTTCCTTCCTACCTTCCCTCTTCCTTCCTTCCCTTCCTCCTTCTTCCCTTCCTTCCTTCCGCCTTCTCCTCCTTCCTTCCTTCCTCTCCTTCCTTCCTTCCTTTCTCCTTCCTTCTTCTTCCTTCTTCTCCTCTCCTTCTTCTCTTCCTCTCCTTCTTCTTCTCCTTCCTCCTTCCTTCCTTCTTCCTCCTTCTCTTCTTCCTCCTTCCTTCTCCTCTTCCTTCCTCCTTCTTCCTTCCTTTCCTCTCCTCCCTCCTTCCCCTCCTCCTTCCTTCCTTTCCTTCCTTCCTTCCTTCCTTCTCCTCCTTCCTCCTTCCTCCTCTTCCTTCCTTCTCCCCTTTCCTTCCTTCCTTCTCCTTCCTTTCCACTTCTCCTCTCCACCCTTCCTTCCTTCCTTCCTTCCTTCCTTCCTTCCTTCCTTCCTTCCTTCCTTCCTTCCTCCTTCCTTCCTTCCCTTCCTTCTTCCTTCCTTCCTTCCTTCCTTCCTTCCTTCCTTCCTTCCTTCCCTTCCTTTCCTTCCTTCCTTCCTTCCTTCCTTCCTTCCTTCCTTCCTTCCTCCTTTCCCTTCACTATCTCTTTCTTCCTTCCAATTCCTTCAATCCTTCCTCTCTTCCTTCCGACACTTCCTTCCTTCCTACCGAATTCCTTCTTCCGACACTTCCACCTTCCTTCGACACTTCCTTTCTTCCTTCCGACACTTCCTTCCGACACTTCCTTTCGACACTTCCTTCCTTCCCTTTCCTTCCTTCCTTCCCAACTTCCTTCCTTCATTCCGACATTCCTTCCGACATTTCCTTCCTTCCGTCCGACACGTCCTTCCGACACTTCCTTCCGACCACTTCCTTCCTTCCTCACTTCCTTCCTTCCTTCCGACACTTCCTTCCGACACTTCCTTCCAACACTTCCTTTGACACTTTATTCATTCCTTCCGACAATTCCTTTCAACACTTCCTTTCTGACACTTCCTTCCTTCCTTCCTTCCTTCCCTTCCTTCCTTCCTTCCTTCCTTCCTTCCTTCCTTCCTTCCTTCCTTCCACCTTCCTTCCTTCCTTCCCTTCCTTCCTTCCTTCCTTCCTTCCTTCGCCTTCCTTTCCATCCTTCCCCTTCCTTTCCGTCCTTCCTTCCCTCCTTCCTTCCTTCCATTCCTTCTTCCTACTTCCTTCCTTCCTTCCTACACTTCCTTCCGACACTCCTTCCTTCCTCCACACTTCCTTCCTCCTTCCTTCCTTTCCTTCCTTCCGACACTTCCTTCCTTCCATTCCTTGACACTTCCTTCGACATTCCCTTTCCCTTTCCCTTTCCTCTCCTTCCTTCCCTTCCTTCCTTCCTTCCTTCCTTCCTTCCTTCCTTCCTTCTTCCTTCCTTCCTTCCTCCTTCCCCCCCCCCCCCCACTTCCTCTTTC
>JAVUNC010000224.1:0-12689 GCA_032173965.1 Sitta carolinensis
TAAAAAAAACCAAAATTTTTTTTAAAATTTGCCAACCGGGGAAAAAAAAAAGGTAAAATTTTAACCAAAAAATTCCCACCCTTTTAATATCAAAATTTTTTCCCCAAAAAATAATTTTGAATCTTTTGGGAAAAAAATTTTTAAAAAAAAAAAATTTAAAAAATATATTTTTAAACCTTATACCAAAGGGGCCCGATAAGGAAATTGAAAATATTAAAAAAAAATTAAAGTAAAATTTGGAACTGCCCCGGGGGAAGTTTTTATTTTAAAAAAAAAATTTTCCCAAAGGTAAAAAAAAAACCCCAAAAATTCCGGGGACTTCCTTTTTAAAGACAAAAACCTACTTATGAAAAAACCCTAAAATTTTTTAACTTTACCTCCCTTATCAAAAAACCTTTTTTTTTTCCCCTTTTTTTTTAAATTTTGGAATTTTACTTAAAATTTTTTTTATTTCTTTTCCTAAAAATTCTCTTTTTTTTTTCCAGTTTTTTTGAAAGTTTGGCCCTTTCCCAAAATTTATTTGCCCCCAAAAACCGAAAACCCCTTTTTTATTTTTTAAAAAAAGTTTTGGGGTTTAAAAATTTTTTTGTTTTTAAAAAAAACTTGCCTTGGTATTTTTTTTTAGGAAGATCCGAAAAGTTTGATTGCCTTTTTAATTTTTTTTCTTTTTAATTTTAAAAAAAAAGAAAGAAGAAAATAAAAAAAAAATTCAAATTTTTTTAAATTCTGGGTTTAAAAAGAGTGAAATTTTTTACTTTGGTAAAATTTTTTTTCCCAAATTTTTTTTGGGAAAACCCAAAAACTAAAAAAAAAAAAATTTTTAGCCTTTTTAAAAAGGGTTTTTTTACAAATTAAAAAACCCCCTTTGAAAAAATTTCCCAAAAAAAAACCTTTTTTTTAAAAAATTTTTTTTTTTAAAAAATCGGAAAAATTTTTTAAATTAATAAAAAAACCGGTTTTTTTTTAGTTCTGTTTTTTGATTTATATAAAATAAGTAAAACCCCCACACAATTTCCTTTACATATTAAATCCTGTATGTCAAAAATAAGGAAAGTTCAGAATCTTAAAACCACCCTGGGTGTTAGCTATATTTTTCTACCTTCATCTTTTTACAGGTTCATTTTTGAAAACAAAGTGTTTGTCACTTTTTGGGCAGCACAAAAAATTACTGGTTCACAAATATCCCTTAAAATTTACAATTAAAAAGGGAAATAAGCCCAGCATAATAAATATGGAAAGAACCCCCTGCTTAAAAGGTTTTCCACATTATGCTATCTTAACCTATTAATTTAACTTTTCACTTACCTTATAACAGGGGTAAATTTTTTAAATTTGTTAAAAACTTCATTTTATTCATTTTTTACTAAAAACATATTTACTGCAAATTCCAAAGAAATAAAACCCCCAAAATAAATTTATTATTTAAGAAACTGGTTATTTTTTAAAAGGGGGTTTAAAAAAAAAAAAAAAAAAAACCTTAAAAAAAGGGTTTTTTTCAAGGGTTTTTTCAAAAAAATGTCAAATTTGATTTTCCCGTTTTTAAAAAAAGGGGGGTTTTGCCCAAAAGGGGGGGCTTTTTGGAAAAAGAGAAACCAAAAAAAATTTTTAAACAAAAAAAACATTTAACCAAAATTTTTTCTTTTAAATTTTTCCAAAACAAATAAAATTTCCCTAACTAAAAACATTCATTTATTTTTTAAACTTCCAAATTTTTAAAAACTTTTTAAGAAATAAATCCCCTATTAAATAAAATTTTATAATGTTTATAAAAATACGATTTAGGAACAATTTTTAGATTTCCTTAATAAAAACCCCTTTTTAAAAATAACTATTGCAAATTAAAAAAGGGGCTCTAAAAACCTTTATTTTATTTTGGGGGTGGGTTTTTTGGTTAAAGGTCCAGGGGGTTAAAAAAAAAAAGGAAAAAAAGGGAAATAAAACCCCCAAAACTTTGTTCCTAAAAAACCCGGCTTTATTTTTCTTTTAAACCCCTTTTAACCCCCCCCCAACTAAAAAAATGCATCAAAATTAAGAAAAAAAAAAAAATAATAAAATAATAAAATTTTTTTTTTTAAAAAAAAAATTTTACACAAAGAAAATTTTTTAAAAATAAATCCCTTTTTATAAAATTTTAGCCCTATAAACCCAAATTTTTTTTCTTTATTTTTTTGAAAATTTTTTAAAATTTTAAAAAACCCCATTTTTTTTCCTTGAAAAAAAAAAAAAAATTTTTTAAACCTAACACACACTTTTTAATTACCCGTTCCCCCCCAGAAAAAACTCTTTCCGAAATCAAAATTTTTTTTTTTTAAAAAGAAAGGGAAATTTTTAAAAAAAAGGGAATTTTTTTTTTTTTTTTAAAAATTTTAGTTTTTTTCTCCAAATTTTTGCAAATTTTGGGAAAAATTTTTTTTAAAAAATTTTTTTGGGATAATTGAAATTTCTTAAATTCAGAAAAAAAACCCTTCTATAGGTCCAATTTTTCCCCGTCCCTTTATTTTTGAAAAAAACCCCCAAAAAACAGGGCCCTTTAGATTTCCCCCCAAAAAAAAAATTTTTGCGGGTTTTTTGGGGAAAAAAAAAATAAGTTTGGGAAAAAAAATTTTTAAAAAAAACTTTTAAAGGGAAAAAAAAACCCCCAATAAAAGCTTTACAAAAAGTTTTAAAAAGGGGGGGCCATTCCCAAAAAAATGGGAAAAAGACTGTTTCCCGAAAAGAGCAAAAGATCCTTTTTCCCCCGGGGTGTACTGAATTTTGGGTTTTTTTTTAAAAAAATGAGGGGGAAATTATTTCCCCGAAAAAAAATTTTAAAAATTGGGGGGGGGTATTAAACCCCCCCCTTTTTAAATTTGTATTTAAAATTGGAGGGGTTAGAAAAGCAAAAAAAAAAAAAGGTTAGGGGCCCTTTTTATTAAATGTTTTAATCTTTAAAAAAAATTTGGGTTTTAAAAACCAAACTTTTTAAAAAAAAAAAAGAACCCCTTAAAAAACCATAATAAATTTAAAAAAAAGCCCAAATTTCCCCAAAAAAACAAAATTTTTGGCCCTTGTTTATGGTTTTCTGGACCCCCCTAAAAAAGGGTAAAACGGACAAAAAAATTAAAGTTTGGGTTTCCCGAAAGAAACAGGAAAAAGAAACCCAATTTTCCCCGTAAAAATTTTAACTGCGAGCAACTCCTTCACAAGGGGAGAATTAGCAATTGTTCTGCTGCAAATATCCAGAACTAAATTGCATCCCTTCTGAGGAAGAACTATTCTGTCATAACATAATGACAGTTCTTTCAAGGAAATTGAGTTTTAAAATTTTAAATTTTAAAGGGTAAAAACCCATGGGCCTGGAAGTTTTTGGGGTTTTTATAAAAACATTCCGGGCCCAGCAAAGTTTTTTTTTACCCCCAAATTCCCCCCCTTTTTAAATTTTTTAGGGAAAATTTCAAACAAAACTTTAAATCCCGTAAAAAAATTCTTTTAGCCCTTAATTTTTTCCCAAAAATATTAGAAAATTTTTTAACTTCAGTATAGAAATTAAAAAGGGAAAAAGGACCCCTTTTTTTACAAAAATAAACCCCCAATTAATTAAAATTTTAAATTTGTAGAAATTTTTTTTTGTGGGGGAATTCCCCGCAAAAAAAGTCTAGGTTTTTAAAAAAAAAAACCCAAAATATTTGAAAGAAAACCTTTTTTGCCACCCAAACTCAAATTAAAAAAAAACCCGTTTTTGGAATTGTTTATTAAACATTAAACCGGGGAAAAACCCCCTTAAATTTTTTTAAATAAGAGGGAAAACCCTTTAAATAAATCCCCAATAAAAAATTTTAGGGGGGTTTGGGATAAATTCCCCTTTCCCAAAATCGGAAAAAACCCCCTTTAAAAAAAACTTATTTATTTTTACTTGAAATAAGAAAAAAAGGGGAGAACACATTACCAAAAAGAAATTTTATCATGATTGTTAATTTTTTAATGACACTCAGCTGCAGTGAAGATTTTCGATGAAGTCAATATTTTTACTTGGTAAAGGGTTAAAAATTTGTTCAGTTTACTGTTCCCAAGTGAACTTTTCCCTTCAACCAAAACCAAAAACTCTTCACCCTTCACAAAACCAAACCTTCTTTAAAAAAAAATAAAACCCTGGACCTCGCCTTTCATTTTTTTTTTTTTCCCTTATTAAAAAATTTTAATTTTTGGGGTGGGGGATACCAATATTTAAAAAATTTTTTTACAATTTTTCCAAAAAGGGAAAATTTGGAAAAGGTTTCCCTTTTTTTAAACAATTTTTTTTAATTTAAAAAAGGGGAAATTTGGGGGGGACCCTTAAGGGTAAAAAAATGATGGGGGTGTAAAAATTTTGGGAAAAAAAATTTAAAAAAAAAACTTTGGGAAAAACCCTTTTGAAGGCAAACAAATTTTTAAAAACAATCCCCTTTTTTGCCTTAAGAATCTCCACAAATTAAAATGAATTTGGGGAAAAATTTTTTTAATTTCCTTTATGGTATTTTTAAACTAAAAAAATAAAAAAAAAAAAAATAAAAACATCCAAAAAATCTTTCCTTTACCCAAAAACCCCTAAAAAAAAGGAAAAAAAAAAAACATTTTAAAAGTATTCATTATTTTTTGTTTTTTTTCCAAAACAAAAAGAAAAAAAATTTTAAAAAAAAAAAAGGGGGTGAAAAAAATTAAAAAAAAATTTTAAAATAATGAAAATCATTACCCTAATACTTATAGAATTTTAAAAATTTGAACAATAATTTGTTTCCCAATTAAGGGAAACCCAAACTGTTGACTTAGTAATTATGCCCCTTTCAAGAAAATCCTGGATTCTACTTGCCTGAAATATTCCCCTCGAGAAAAAGGGGGCCTGCTTTGATCCACTACTTTGTATTTCCTAAAATAAAAAGCTCTTTTCCTTTCAGTTGTTATGAATAGATCAAAACAAACATCCTAATAAAAATTTTGGAAAAATATTAATTGTTAAAAAATTCCTAGCTTCTTTTAAAGTAAAAGGTTAATAAAAAAATTCTTATTGTTTTGAATTAAAAATTTTTCCCTAAAATTTTAAATTTAAACCCCCTTACAAAAACCCTTTTTTAACCCTAACTCGAATCTATAAATTTTAAAAGTAATTTTGCAAAAATTTTAAAATCATTTTTTATTTTTGGGCCCCAAAAAACTGAAAACCCGTTTTGTAAAAAAATAAAAAAAACAAGAAATTTTTTTAATTTCTTTTTTTTAAAACTTTTCCCCAAAATATAAATAAATAAAAACCCCCTCCCCTTTAAAAATGGGAAAAAAAAGTCACAAAAAATATTGATTCTAAATAATATTTTTCCAAATGGGGTTTTTTAAAACTGAAAATTTGCATTTTGACACCACGGGAAAAAAATTTTATTTAAAAATAAAATTTGTAGGGGGTTTTTAAAGCTATAATTAAATTTTTGGGGTCTTCCGTTTTTAAAAGGAAAAAAATTTTTTAGAAGATAAAAAAAATCCAAGAAAGGGACGGTTTGTATTTTAAAGTTTTGTTCTGCAATTTCTATGACTTTAGCAAATAAAGGGAAAAGAATGAGTTAAATAATTTTAGAAAATTTATTAAAATTTTGAATTTCCATTCAAAATTTCCTGAATTAAAAAAATTTTAAATTTTTATTTTTGGGTGTTGGGTTTGGAGGGCCAGACCGCTTATGCATTTGGGATTGATAGTGCTTTCAGAAATGAAATTTTTTGCACATTTTTCTTTTTTCGTTTTTTTTAAAAAAATTTTTTTATTTTAATTCTTAATCAATATCTCCCAAAAAAATGGCTTCCCCCATTACTTTTCAAACCTTTTTTCCCTATATTTAAATACCAACTTTAATAAATTTAGGGAAATTTTCCATAAACCCCCTTTTCCCTTTTGGGTTAAAAGACCATTCAAATTTCCAATCACAGTATTCTTTATCCCAAATAAACCTTTAAACAGAATTTATAATTTACGGGAATAATTTTTTGAGAGAATGAAACAAGCCCTGCTGGTTTCTTTCCTTTTTTAAAAAATATTCAAATAAGGAATGAAAGTCAATTTTTACTTGTTCGGTTAAAAGTAGTTAAAAAAGTTTTAGAATACCATATATTTGCCAACAAAACTTTTATTACCAATTTTAAATGAATCAGATTTTTTTAAAACCTGAGAATAAAAATCGAGGGTTAGAAAGTTATTTTAACCCAAAAAACTGAACCCCCATTTTTTTAATTACAAATTTAAAATTTAACTTCATCAGAAAGATTTAAATAATTTTTATTAACTTAAAGGAAATTTTTTTTAGAGTTTTGGTGTTGAATAATTAGGGTCTCCTATTATGGTTAAAAAAACCTAAGGCCTTAATGTTCAAAATTCTAAATCCTAAATCAATAAATTTTTTTAAAAATCTAAAGCTTTTTTGGGAAGACTCAATTCCTAAAAAAAAGGCTGTTTTTTTTTTTATTAAACTTTTTCCACTTTAAAAATTTTTTTCTAATTCTTGATTTTTGGGGGTTTTAAATTTTGGCCCCGGGTTATTCAATTAAAACAATTTTTCAAGAAAAATTTTGGGAAAAAAAAACAATGTTTTCCCCTTTCCCCAATTGGGCTGTTTTGTTTTAAAATTTTTTAAATTGTTTAAATTTAAAATTTAAAAAAATTAAAAAGGAAAGCTTATTCTTAAACCCCCCCCCCACCCCCCTTTTCTTGTTTTTAAAAACCCCCCTTATTTTAAAAACCCGCTAAATTTTAAATTTTTTTTCAATGGAAAATTTTTAAAAAAATTTAAAAACAAAGGTAAAAATTATTAGAAAAGACCAAGGGGCCCCCCTTAAAAGTTTTTTTAAGAATTAAAAAAAATTTTTTTCCAAAAAAATCAACTTTGCTTGTAAGGTCCTGGACATTTGGATAGAAACCCCCCAAACCCGTCTCTTGGCCCAATTCCTTGGAAAAAAACCCCTAATTAATTGCAAATAATTTTTAAAGTTTAAAAAAAAAAACCCAAAATTTTCCCATGGGAATGCCAAGGGCCAAACTTGGGCCCTTTGGTAATTTTTTTTGGGATTTTTTTCCCGGGTTTTCTTTTTTTTTTTTTTTTTTTTTTTTTTTTTTTTTTTTTTTTTTTTGGAAAGGAACTCTTTTTCGATATTTAATGTTCAAAGAATGAAGTAATTTTCCTCCAAATTTGTTCCCTTTTTTCAACTTATGGGGTAATTTCAGTTACAAAGAGTTTACTTTTTAGTGCATCAAAAGTCCTAAAATTGGAAGGGCTCTTCCGGGCAAAAATCCCAAATGGAAAAACCCTTATTTTTCCCCAAAAAAAAAGGTTTTTCTTTTTTTTAAGCCAAAACCCCTTTGGGGAAAAGGGGGCTTTAAAAGGATTCCTTTGGGAGGGTTTTTTCCAAAGGGGGGGCCCCCTTTTTTTTTTTTTTCTCCCTCCCTTTGTTCCCCCAAATTAAAAATGGTTTCGCCTTTCCTTTTTACCTTTGTTTTTTTCCTAAAATGGGCAGGGAAAAAAATCGAATTCCTTTTTTAAAAAAAAACTCCATTAATTTGGGGGAATTTCTTAAAGGGGGGGAAAATTTTTTTTTTTTCATAAAATTTTGCATGAATTTTTCTATTTTATTTTCCAAATTTTTTTAATACAAAATTTTTTTTTTTTAAAAAAAATTAAAATTTTTTTTTATTAAAATTATTATTTTAAATTTTTAAATTATTTCATTTTTTTTAAAAAAATTAAAATTTTTTTTTTGTTTTTAAATACATCCCTTTCTTTGGGAAACTTATTTAAAAAGAAAAGGTCCCTTTAAAAACCCCGGGAAAAAAAAAAATTTTTTTTAAAAAAAAAAAAACCCCAAAAAAAACAAAATCACAATATTTTTGCGGGGCCCCAAAAATTTTTAAATCCTTCTTTTTTTTGGGGCCCAAAAAACCGGGTGGGTGCCAAAAATTTCTCCCCTCAGCTTTTTCGTCCCCCCAAAGGGTTTTTCACCCGGGGGAAAAAAACCCAAAACCCCCAAAACCTTCCCCGCAGTTAGGCCATCTGGGGCCTTTAAGGGGCCCAACGGGTTGGTTTTCCCCCCCCCTTTTCCCCCCCCGCAAATTTAAAATAATTTTCCCTCCTATAAAAAAGGGCTATATTTTAAAATTCTGCTCCCCTAATTTAAACCCAAATTTTTGTTGGAAGGGAAAGGGAAAAGTTTCCCCTTTTTTTAAAAAAAAGTTTTTGCTTTGAAAAAAAAACTTGCTTTAAAAACTTTTTAAAATTAATTTTCCCCCTTTTACTTTAAAAATTTCCCCGAATTGCAATTTTTTAATTTTGCCAATAAGGGGAAAAAAAATTTCAAATTTAAAAACAAAAAAATTTGGGGAAAAATTTTTTTTAAAAGTTTATTCCAATTTGGAAAAAAAAAATTTTGTTAAAAAAAAAACCCGTTTAAGTACCCCAAAAGTTTTAAAAAAAAAAATTTTTTTAAAATGTTTTAATTTTTTTCAAAAATTGTTTTAAAACTTTTAAAAAACTAATTCAATTTCCCCAAAAGCATTTAAAAAAGGGAAAATTTTAAGGGAAAAGTAAATTTGTTTCTTTTGGATTTTTTTTTTTTTTTTTTTATTTTTTTTTTCTTTATTTTAAAAAAAATGGGGCATTTTTCCCTTAAAAATTTTATATCACAAAATTTTAAAAAAAATTAAAAATTTTTTTTTTTTAAGATGTTTAATTTAAAAAAATGAATAAAATTAAAAAAGGTATAAGACAAAGTTTTTTATACTTTAATTCCACAATCTAAAAAAAGGTTAGGTTCAGTTGTTAAAAAATTAAAAAAATAAATTTTTTTTTAGTGAATACAGGGTTATTTTTTAATCCCTTTGATTTTCCAGGTTTTTTCGTAATGTGGTTTTTTCCCTCATTCATTAAATTTTTTGAAATTAAACTATTAAATTTAAAAAGGAAAATAAAAAATTTTTAATTAAAACTTATGTTTTTACCAAAATTCTGGGAAACTCTTATTTATATAATGTTGATTAACTTAAATGAAAAGAAAAATATTGTAAAAACTTTATTTTTGAAAACTTACCAACTTAATCTATTTTTTTCAGGCAGTTCTTTTTTGAATTTAACTGTTTAGCCAACCTTTTTGAACACCATTAATTAGTAACAAAATTCAATTCTGTAACCCCCTTCCAATAGGAATAAATTTGTAAAAGGCCCTTTTTTTAAAAACTACAAAGAAGAGTTTTATACAAAATTAAAATTAAATTTTAAAATAAAAAATTCCCCATTTATTTAATAAAAATTCCTACCAAATTTTTTATTTTTATTTTTTAAAATACATAATATTTTAATTTTTAGAAAATTTATTTTACCTTTTTTTTTGTTTAAACAAAATGCTTCAATTTTTTCTTTAATTTTAAAAAAAATAAAATGGAAACCCTCACCTGTAATTTAAAAATATAAATAATATACTAAAATTTTTTTAAAAATTTTTTTCCAATTTATCCTTTGGTTTTTTACCAAATAAAGTATTTTATTTTAATTCTTTATTCTTTTTAAACCTAAATTTTTAAACCTGAATTAATATTTAAAAGTTTAAACCTTTTTTTAATTAGACAAATGTTAAAAAATTTCCTAAATAAAATGAAAAAGGAGTCGTCTAATTTCCAAAATCTTAAACAACACAAAGTGTTAATTTTTTAAAAATTAAAGTAAAGGTTCCCTCTAAATTTTCTTTTAAAAAAAATTTAAATTAAAAAATTCTATGTTTTTAAAAATTCTTCTTAAACCCTTTAAAAATTTTTGGATTTCTTTAATTTTTTTTCAAAAATTTTAAACCCCCCCAAAATGTTTAATTAAAGTCTTCATGTTTTTGGTTTTTTATGAGCTTTTTCTAATAATTAAAACACTTTAAATTAAAAGAAAAATGTTTTAAATTTTTTTATTTAAATTTTTTAAAATAAAATCCTTTAAAGAACTTCATTATTTAACATAATTTTATAATTTTTTTAAAAAGTCATATTATTTTCCCCCCTTTTTAAAAACTTTAAAATCAATAGTTTTATTAAATTTAAAAATTTTCTTACATAAATTGTCAATTTTAAAAATTTTTAAAATAATTAAGCTTAAGTTCTGTTTTCTCTTTGATGGATTTCCTTTGATGAAATTTTTAAATGAATTTGGTTAAAATTAACTTAAATAATTTTTATTAAATTTTAAAAAAAAAATTTTTTCAATTTAAAAATTTTTTACAAAATTTAATTTTTGCCCTTTAGAAAATAAGAAATTTTTTTTCCCCCCCCCCCTAATTTTTCCCCCAAAAAAATTTTTTTTTTCGGTGCCCGCCAATTCCCCCCCATTTTTTTTTAAAAAAATTTTGAAAAAAAAAAATTTAAAAATATAAAATTTAAATTTTAAAATTATTAAATTCCCCCCCAAAGAAAAACAAATTTAAACAATTAAATTTTTAATTTAAAATTTCCCCAAAAAAAATTTGAAAAATACTTTTTTTTTATTTTGAACTTTTTTTTGGTTTTAAATTAAAAAAAGTTTGAATTTTATAAAACCCTTAGAAAAAAAAGTTTTTTTAAAATAAATTTATTTTTTTTAAATTTTTTAATTCCAAAAAAGGGAAAAATTTTTTCTTCTTTAAAAATTACAAATTTTTTAAAAATTTTTTTAATCACCTAAAAAAATTGTTCCCCTTTGGGTACTAAGTTTGGCTAAAAATTTCTATTTCTACAAAAAATAATTTTTTTAAAAACCTTAAATGGGTTTCCAATTCCCCTTTTTTAAAAAAATTTAAAAAAGGGAAAAAAACCCGTTAATTCCCCTTAAAGGGGTTTTTAGCTGCCCCGTTACTGAAAATTTAAACCTTTTGTTACTAAAAAAAGGGAAAACTTTTTAAAATTTTGAAAATTTTAAAAAACCCCCTTTTTTTTGATTTAAAGGGAAAATAAAAAAAATTTAATGGGGTTTTTTTCCTTTTTTTGGGGTAAATTAAAGAATCTCAACCATTATTTAACTTAATTTTTAAATTTTTTTAAGATCTGAAAAAAAAAATTTATTACAGCTTATTTGATAAAAATTAACAATTTGTTGATAAAATATTTTTTTGGTTTAAATGATTTCCAAATAAATCATTATTTGATTTAAAAAAAAAATAATAAACTGGGGAGGTTTTTTTTTAAACAACTTTTAGTGTACCTGGAAAGGCCAAACCCCTTTTTTTATAATTTTGTAAAAAAAATGAAACTTTGGAAATGGTGAAAAAGAATAATTTTTCTACAAATTTTTAATTCCTAAAGTATGATTAACAAAGGGGAAAATTTGAAACTTCCTTCCCTAAAATGCATAAATTAAGGGAATTTTTCTGGATTATTAATTTTAAAAAAACCCCGAAATTAACCCTTTTTTAAAAATTTTTTCTTAATTAGAACAACAGTAAAAAAAAATTGAAAGAGGTTTTTAGAAAAAAAAAATTTCCTAAAAAAACCAAATAAGGACATTAAAAATTTTAAACCTTATTATAATTTTCTTTTTTTTGAGAGAGAATTGGGAAATTTTTAAACTTTAAAAATTGGTTCAAAATTTTTTAATTTTTAAATTTAAATTTAAAAAGTTTAAATTTTATTATCCAAAAAAGAAAACAAAATAAAGGAAAAATTTTTTTCAATAAACTTTTTTAAACTTTTCCATTTAAAGTTAAATTATAAATGAGAAAAATGTTATAACAAGAATTTAAAATTAAATTTTTAAAACTAAAAGTGAAAAATCATTTCTGAATTTAAAAATAACTTTTGATTTGCAAATTTTTGAAAAAGCTTTGTTCCAACCAACTTTTTGACAATTTTTTAAAAACTAATTGAAATTCGTCATGAAATTTTCTTGCATTTCATTTTTAAATCTTCTCAGAGAAAAGAAATATAAATTAATTTCCCTTAAATTTTTTATGGTTTTCAATGGTAAACAATTAATTTCTGTGGTTGCTTTTCCTTTTAAATGGAAAAAAATTCTTTAAAACCCTTTATTCCACCTTGTCCTTTCCTTTTCTTTTTTTAGGTAGTTTAAAATAATTTTTTTTTTAATAAATTTATTTACAAATTTTTTAAAATTTTAAGAAGGGGAAAAATTTTTGGACTTATAAAAAAGAAAAAAAATTATTAAAAAAAAAAAGGTGAAAACAGGTTTATTTTTTTTATGTTCTTTCAATTATTAAAACAAGAGATGGTAGAAGTTTCGAATTAAATGGGAAAGGAAAAATTTTTTAAAAAAAATTTGGAGAAAAAAAAAAACAAGAACTTAAGAAAAGTAAAGAATTTAACTTAATTTGGGAAAAAATTTTAATTGGGGTTTTTATGGGGGAAAAAAAAAAAATTATAATAAAAAAATCAAAGATTAAAAAAAGGGAATAAAATTTTTTAAAAAACTTTTTTCCATTTAAAAATTTTTAATTGTTTTATTGAAAAAATTTAATTTTTCATTTAAAATTTGGTTATACCTTTTTAATTTCAATTTTAAAATTATGTTATTTCAACCAAATTCAACTTGAAAATAATTTTTTTTTTTTGAGAGTAAAAAGATTTCAGAATTTTCCTAAAAAAACCCTTTGAATCTCCAAAGGAAACAAGAAAAACCTTTTGGAAAGAAGTATTATTTTTTGTAAAAAATTTTCAGAACTGCTTTTATTCAATCTAAGTTACA
>JAVUNC010000225.1:0-12588 GCA_032173965.1 Sitta carolinensis
ATATTCAGCCCCCCGGGAAGATACAACTCTTGGGGGAAGTTTCCCAAAACCCTTGTGGTGAAACCCTTTTTTCTTGTTTTCCTTACCCAAATTTTGAATAAATGTTGGAATTCGTAACCCCACACTTTTTTGCTGCTTTTTTGCTTTTGGAAAATGAAGAAAATTCTCTGAAGTTTTTCTGTATTAAAGTGCTTGAATCCCTTTTTGGGGGTCTCCCCTGTGCTCAGCGGGCACCCAGTTTGTTTTTGGCCATGAGCTACCACCCCCCAACACCAGCGAGGGGAGCTCTAGCATCAAACGGGGGCTTTGGTTTTTTGTTAAACCCAGGGAAAGAGGCATGCCTCTGTAGGATCAAATTTCCTGTGAAACGCGCTGAAGGTGTTTGGGTACGCCATGCCTTCCAGGAAAAACCAAATTCCACTAGGGGTTTTCTGCCTCTACAGGACCAACATGCGCACTCGATCCGGGGTGCTCCTGCCAAGGTTGTGGGAAGACACAGCCCCGTCACGGGGCGGGGTGTTTTAAAGCTTTGACCCCTTCCTAAAGAGGGGTTTTTTGAGCTTTTGTAGATACGGCACGAGGTTTCCTTTTCCAACTGGGCCACTTTGGGGGGGTGGGGTGTCCCCCGGGGCAGGTGTCGCAAGGGGCCCTTTTGGGGGACACGGTGCAGCACTCACCGGGGAACGGGATGGCAGCGGGCAAATGTCACAGGCCCTTTGGGGGGACCAGGTGACAAAGGCACTAGGTGCCACGGCAAGCCAGAGTGCTCAGAGCACACGGGGGACGACGCCGAGGTGCTCTTCTGCAGCTGACTCGCAGCCAGACGCACCCTTTGGCAATTTGAGCTTTCCGGGGGACCCACCGAAGGTGCCCCAAGCTCAGTTGCAGCAGGGCGGCAGATTCATCAGCTGCTTCAAGGTGCAGAGGGGGAAAATAAGAAAGGGTTGATCGCCACCAACGCCCGAAGAGCTGGACACTCCGCCACTGCAGATGGTGATGGGACTGGGCCCCCAGGCTGACGGCTCCTCCCAGCTTGGCCCCCTCCCCCCTTGCCATCCATGCCAAAAACCGCCACCCCTACCCACCCTCCCTCCGCTTGCACATGCCCATGGCGGGTGGCGAGGGGCGTGGCTGCCCCCCCAGGGGCCTGCTCCATCCCTGGGCCACCCGGGGCTCTCCCTGCCTGAGGAGCACGGGGCTGGGCTGTGTTCCCCGGGCCTCCCCAAGCCCCTCAGCTTGGCTGTTTTTTTCCTTTGCAATGCAGCCACAGCCAACCGGGGGCACAAACCCCCCCGGGGGCCGTTTCAGAGAGCCTGAAGGTACCTCAGCCACCCCCCGGGGCGGGGCCGCTGTCCCTGCTCACCCAGCACAGCCCTGGAGCACTGCAGGAACATCCCTCTCTTCCCCCTCCCCTTTTGTCCCCCTGCAATGTTCGGAAGTTTTTGCCCCGTCGACCAGGGGGATCAGCCTCACAGCCCTGGGGGCACACCCGGCCTGACTCGGGGCTTAGCGGCTCCGGGCAGACCCCTCATTCAACGGGCTCCCCCTGAGTGTCAGGAGAGGCTACCTGCACTAAAGGGACGCGGGGAAAACGCTGAGGGGGCGTGGCTGGGGATGTGGCCACCAAATGGGACACCGGGAGACTCAGGGCATCATTTGCTGACCCCAAAGCCACTGCCACGTCATTGATCCTGCCAGTGCAAGGTTTTGGAGGGGAGTGGGTTTCCATCTGGCAGCGGGGAGCAACCGGGGCCAGGCCTGGGCCTCCCGGTTTTCCCTGCCCCCCCAAGCCACACCACTGGCCCCCTCAGCCCCTTTAGGGCCATTCAGTGGGCAGGGAAGGGGAAACGTGCGCGGGAAAGGGGGGGGTTGCCCCTTGCACAGCAATCAAGGGTTTTTTCCTCATGCCCCTCCAGGGCCAGCCATGGGGGAAGAATATCCCCCAGAATGCATCCCATGGCACTGTGGATGCCAGGGGCCCCGCACCATCCGAGGCTGGCTGCTGAGCACCCCCAAGACGTTGGCTCTCCGCACTGTGCTCCCCTCCTGTGACAGGGGACGGGGCCCCACCTGCCTTGAGACCAGGGTCTCCAGCCTTTTGGCCCATGCCCTCACCCTGTCCCGTGGGGTCTGCCCAAAACAGACAGACAGGCAGAGAGGTGCGGGCCCAGGCCCCCTGCTCCAAACCGCTGCCATGCTGCCCCCCCCCGCCCCCCCAGGGGAAGGGCTCTGTCCCTGGGCCCCCACAGCTGCACAGGGGATGGCCTGGGACTGAGACACCCGACCAGAGCCCCATCCCAAGGTGCAGCTATGATTTGGAAACCATAGGCTCCTTGGGACCAGCCGAAGAAGGGCGCCAGTGCTGGTCCTGGATGGAGGATTGGGACTTTCCCCGGGACGTCCCTGGGGATGGAGACGAGAAGGATTTTTTTTTTGCCCGGCGGTGATTTCAGGAACTACTTTGCTCACCCCCGCTTGCCTGTCCACCCCTTTTCCCATCCTTTCTGCGCCTCAGCTGCTGGGCGAACCTGAGCTAGGGCAGGTCAGGGGCACCAGCCCTGCTGCCTCCCTTGTGTCCCCCCTCAGCCCTTGCCACATGGACCCAGGCATGAGCGCGCCCCTCGGGCTGCTTCTTTTGCGGGAAAAACCCTGGGCTCCCGAGATTTCTGTCCGAATGCCCCAAGGAAGGGGGCCCTTTTTGCTGGGCGACTTTTTTGGGCCTTTGCTCTTCCAAGTTGTCACCCCCATGCAAGCCACCAGAGGACATTAATAATTTTCTGGAGAGCATCCCAAAACCCGCTTCCCAGCACCCCCAACAGTCCCGTCCTCCGCCCTTCCACCCCTTGTGGCCAACCCCTGCCCCCGGGGGCCCGGGGTTTTTCCTGCCCAAAAGGTTTTCAGTGCAGACCATGAAGCCTCTTGCGGCTGAGCTTGACACTGAGGTGTCCATGGCATGCAAACTGGCTGGGGGATCTGCTGTCCTGACCCCAGCACTAGGTGGGTCTGCTGGCCAGGGGAACCCCCCTTTCCCCCCTGCCCCTGGCATTTGTGTTCTGTCCCCAGTGCCCCAACACCCCCATACTCATGGGCCTGGGCCTTGACACCAAGGGCTGGCTGAGCAGGCTGGAAAAGGCTAGGGAGGAGGGGGCCCCCGAAAGCCACCTCCCAATTTCCCACATCACCTCCCGGGAGCAGGAAAAAGACCCAGGCCTCAGGAGTCAGCCTGGGAGGTTTGACCCCCCCCGGGTTTGGTGCCTTTGTCCCCCCCCGGGAGATGCCCGTGATCGATCACCTTTTTTCCTTTATTGATTTTTGGGGCTCCCGTGCTCAGCGTGGGAAAACCCACGTGGGGAATTGCCCTTCCTGGCATTCCCTTTTGGAGGTGAGCCCGATGGGCCCGCGCCTTTTCCTCCAGCTGCCTCCCAGCTCTCTGCCCTCTCAGAGCTGCAGCCCTGGGATGGTGCCCCGCCCCGGCTCTGCCCGGGCCGCCCTGGCAGTGCGGGCTCCTCCGGCCGGGTGCCCCGTCACCCCTGTGCCTTTCGGTCCTCAGGATGGATGAAAAATGCGGAGGGAGTGCCATGAGGTAGTCCAGGTCCCTGCAGCCACTTGCAGGAGAGGGGCGGCGCTGAGGGGCCTCGGGGTGCTCGCAAGGCCCCTCAAGGGTTAAAGGGGGGAGCGGTGAAGCCCACGGGCGGGTGGCTTCAGGAGCTGGGGCAGCGCTCCCGCTCTCCTGTCTCAAGCCCCTGAGTGCTTCGGGGACGGGCCTTTGGTCTCTGGGCCACACACAGGGTGGGGTTGCAGTGCCGGGGCAGTTTTGGCAGTGCAGCTGTTGAGGGTTTTCCCAGCACAGCCTTGTGTTCCAAACAGGCCAGGAAAAAGGGCAACCTGTCGGAAGACTTGTGGGCTGCTGCATGATGCAGAAGGAGGAGTGGTCAGCATGCCCTCTATGTCTTCCCCAAACTTTCTGCACAAAAGGCTACGAGAGCCGCATGCCCCCAAAAGGGTGGCTGAGCACTCTCCGCTCTTTGAAAACAAAAGGCAGTCTGCACACAGCTACGGGCAGGCTGCGCTGCTGCTGTAAAAAATTTTTTGCCCTGTGCAGTTTTAGGTTTTTTTGCTCGGGGGGGCCTGGTGTAAGGGTGCTGGGGTCTTTTCTGCTTGCTTTCCCCCAGGACAACTTCCATTGCGCTGCTCCCCTTAACCTTTTTCTGAAAGGGTGAGGGAGTTGATAGCGAAAAGGGGAAAAAAGCTCCGGGAAAGAACCTGCCCAGAGCCTCCCCCACCTTTTGCACTGCCATGATGAGAACCACACGTGGCAGATGAGGTTTTGTTGATGCTGGTGTCCCCTGGGAGGGGCCTCAGCGCCCCCCGCCCTGGATCCCCCAGGCTGCACTCCTGCAGGCCTTGGACGGGAAAAACGGGTCCCGGCCCGGGCTGTGGGGCCATTTGATCTTGTGTCCCCGGGCCCTCTCGGGAAACGCTGTTTTTTGGGGGGCTGAGTTCCCTGGAGAACACTCATCTCCGGGCTGCTGAAGAAGGAGCAGCTGTTGAAGTTCGCCGGGGCCCGGTAAGACACCCGGGAAGTGCCACCTTTAGGCTGGAGAAGCCCCTGCCCGGAGCTTTTCAGTTGTGGGCTGGCAGCTGTGCCCCGCCCCCGGGGTGCACCCAGGGGGACCGCCTGCCCCCACACGCTGCTTTTCCCCTTCCCTGGGGTGTGCGGCAGGGCAGGCGGGCGCTGGGGGCAGGCGAGCCCCCCCAGGGGGAGGGCCCCACCAACCCCTTCCCTCCTGCCCTCTCCGCGGGAAAGGAAGGAGCCGAGCGAAAAATCCCGTGCCCAAATCCTCCCCTACCTGGGGAAACCCCCAGGACCCCCCGCGAGAGCGCCGTCAGTTCCGGGGGGAGCTCTGCCGAGGCCGGGCTCCCTCCCGCCCCGCCGCAGCCGGCCCCAGCCCCCGGGTGCTGCCCCGGCAGCGCCAGGCGGGCCCGGCCGTGCAGCCCCCCGGTGCCCTGGGCGCTGCTGGCCGCCCCCACAGCCTGCCCTGGGGCCTCAGCCTGCGGCCCGCCCGGGGGCTAGCCCTGCCGGCCCGGGGGGCTGTGGCCACGGGGCGGGCAGCGCCGTGGCTCGCACGTGCCGCTGGGCCCCTGACAAGAGCTCGTGTTGGCAGCATGACTGGGGAAAACCTGGGCGGTAAAGAAAAGAGCTCCGCTCATCTCTAGGGGTGAGTGAGGGCGGGGGTGGTGGGGGAACTGCAAGCCTCCCCCGGGGCTCACGGGCCCCGCCCCTGTCGGACGGCAGGGGCCGGGGAAAGACATGGCGAGTCCAGGGGCACGGGGGGGGAATCCTGACCAGGACTCGGGCCGTCCCGGTGGTCCCCGCTCCCCCCGGCCATGGCTAGGGGGGGGGCTGGGATGGTCCTGGCCCGGGGTCTCCCCGGGCCCCCGCACATCCGGAATCTGATCATGGCTTATTCCGTCTCCTGCAGCCGGGAAAACAGGGAAAAAATGACACAGCCCTGCCGCAAAAACCTGCTATCAAACAGGGAGGTCTTTTCGGGCGCTACAAAGCTCCTTCCGCTCCAGAGGCTGCACGTCAATTCCACTCGGGAAGCATGAACGGCTTGCTTGGGGCGGTGGGGGGCTGTGGCTGGAGCTCTGCAGAGACGACTTTAGAGGCTCTCAAATCTGCTGGGCCCCCCCAGCCAGCAGGGGTTTTCCATTTCTTTCAGAATTTCTTTTTCTTCTTTTTGTTTTCCCTTTTGTGTTAAATATAGGGTGGTTTTAAAAATACACAGGGTCCCGGGGTCTTTCTTTTTCTGCCCAGGCTCTGCAGGGCAAGGGGGAAAAAGGGGGAAAAGAGTGCTTGTACTCAGAAGCTGCCCAGGGTGCAGTGTTGCAGGGAAAATGGCCCGAAGCCCCCCTTTGGGCCCTTTTGGGGCTTCTGCGGAGCCTTTGTGCTTCTACAGAGCGGGTGGGCAGGGGGCCCGAGTGGGGATGCCTGGAACCGGTGCCGGGGGTGGCCACGAGCCCCGTGCCACTAGGAACCTCCCCCGGTCCTCTCCCGTGGCTGCTGGCTGGGTTGCCCAGGGGTCCGAGGGTTTTCTTGCTCGGCTGCTCTGGAGCTCCTGTGGGGCTGCGGCGCCGCCGGGCAGGGGGGCCCGGGTGGGGAGCCCCGAGGGGACGGGGCTCTGGGAAAAGGCCCCCGATGGGTTTTGGGGGCTGTGCATGCCCTGACAGGGGGTACCGTGGGGGGGACGGGGGGGATTTTTGGGGGAGGGGGGGCAGGAGAGGAAAGGGCACAGAGGCCCCTGAGTGCAGGGTGGGTGGTGGGAAGCCCTGAGCAATGGGGTGTCAGAGGCCAGAGCAATCCCCAGGCAGCCCCTTGTTTTGCCACCCAGCTGCCCTGGCCTTCCCCCGTGATCCCCGGTTTCGCAAAACCCCGGTGCCGGGTCTCGGCAGGAGGGGGGGACTTTTTTTTCTGCCTGCGTGGTTTCCGGGGGCCCCCCGGGGACTCCCCAAAAATCGCGGGGACAAAGCTGGCCGCCTCCCGCTGTGTCCCCGTGAGGGCGACGTCTGCCCGGGCCGGGCCGCCTCGGCTGGACATCAACTTCCGGGTTCACCCGCACACCCGCGGCACAGCCAATGGGAGCGGCAGGCCCGCGGCGCAGCCCAAAGGGGGGGCACCCCCCCCCAAGGGGCCCCGGCGGCACAGCCAAGGGAGCGCGCCAGGGCCCGCGGCGCAGCCAATGGGGGCGCGCAGGGCCCGCGGCCAGCCAATGGGGGGCCCACCCCCCCCAAAGGGGGGCCCCCCGCGGCGCGCCAATGGGGGCGGGCCGTGGCTGCCCGGGGGCGCGGGGGGCTGGGCTGCCACGGGGGGGTTCGCTTTTCGGCGCGGCGGGGCGTGCGGAGCGCTGGCTTCGGGGCGGGGGGAGCCTCGCGGGGCCGCGGCCCGGGGTGCCCTCCCGCAGCGGGCCCCCAAAACTTGGCTCTTTGCCCGGGGCAAAAGGGCTCGGCCGGGCCGAGCGCGCTGCCCCCAGAGCTCGCGTTTCGCTTCGGCACTCGGGGGGCGTTCCGGCTGTTCCCCGCCGCTGAGTGCCCTTGTTCCCCCCCCTTTTTGCACCCCGTTCGGGTCCTGCTGTTTCCCCCCCCTTAAAAAACACCCCGTTCGGGGGTCCTGCCTTTCCCCCCCTTTTAAGCACCCCTTTTGGGGCCTGCCTTTCCCCACCTTAAGCACCCCGGTTCGGGGGGCTCTCATGTTTTCCCCACCCTTAGCACCCCCCTTCGGGGGTTCTGCAGTTCCCCACCCTTTTGCCCCCGTTTTTGGGGTCTCTGCCTGTTCCCCACCCTTAAAAAAACCCCCCTTCGGGGTCTTCCCCGTTCCCCCCACCCTTTTAATGCACCCCGGTCGGGGGGCCGCCCTTTCCCACCCCTTAAGCACCTTTGGGGTTCTTACCCGCTCCCCCCCCTTTAAGCACCCCCTTTCGGGGGGCTCGCTTTTCCCCCCCCCTTAAAAACACCCCCGGTCGGGGGGCTTCCTGTTCCCCACCCTTAAGACCCCGTTCGGGGTCTTACCCGTTCCCCCCCCTTAAAGCACCCGATTCGGGGCTCTTTCCTGTTCCCCACCCTTAAGCAAACCCCTTCGGGGGGTCTTGCCTTTCCCCAAACCCCTTTAAAAAACCCCTTTTCGGGGTCTCTCCCGTCCCCCCCCCCCTTAATGCACCCCGATTTGGGGGTCTCTGCCTTTTTCCCCACCCCTTAAAACACCCCCATCGGGGGTCTTGGCCCGTTCCCCACCCTTTTTAAGACCCCGCGGGGGGGGCTCTGCCCCTTTCCCCCCCCCTTTAAAGCACCCCGTTTTGGGGTCTTTTCCGTTCCCCACCCTTTTAAGCACCCCGTTTTGGGGGTCTCTGCCTTTTCCCCCCCTAAACACCCCGTTTGGGGTCTTCCTGTTCCCCCCCCCCTTAACACCCCGGGCGGGGGTCTCGCCTGTTCCCCACACTTAAAGCACCCCCGGTTTTGGGGGGCTTGCCTTTCCCCACCCCTTTAATGCACCCCGTTTTTGGGGGGGTTGCCTGTTCCCCCCCCTAAAAAGCAACCCCCCTTTTGGGGGTCTCTGCCCTTTCCCCCACCCTTAAGCACCCGGTTTTGGGGGGCTTTTGCGTTCCCCACCCCTTTTGCACCCCGTTTTTGGGGTCCCCGCCTTCCCCCCCCCCAATGCACCCCGGTTTTGGGGTCCTTTCCTGTTCCCACCCTTAATGCACCCCGGTCGGGGTTTGCTGTTCCCCACCTTAATGCACCCCGTTTTGGGGGCTCTGCTTTCCCCCCCTTTTTGCACCCCCTTTTGGGGGGCTCTCCTGTTCCCCACCCTTAATGCACCCCGTTTCGGGGGGGTTTCCTGTTCCCCCCCCCTTAAAGCCCCCGATTTGGGATCTATGCATTTTTTCCCCCCTTTAAAGCACCCCGTTCGGGGTCTTCCTGTTCCCCCCCCTTAAGCACCCCGTTCGGGGGTCTCTCCCTTTTCCCCACCCTTAAAGCCCCCCCCGTTCGGGGTCTTGCTTTCCCCACCCTTAATGCCCCCGTTCGGGTCTCTGCCTGTTCCCCCCCCTTAATGCCCCCGTTCGGGGGTTTCCCCTGCCTTTTCCCCCCTTAAAAGCACC
The DNA here is from genome assembly GCA_032173965.1 of Sitta carolinensis. Lineage (NCBI taxonomy): Eukaryota > Metazoa > Chordata > Aves > Passeriformes > Sittidae > Sitta > Sitta carolinensis. The sequence goes on from JAVUNC010000225.1 coordinate 8,655, forward strand.
CGATCGGGGGTCTTGCTGTTAAACCCTTAAAGCACCCCCTTCGGGGTTCTGCCGTTCCCCCCCCCTTAAGCACCCCGGTTCGGGGGTCTCTGCCTGTTCCCCCCCTTAATGACCCCTTTTTGGGGTCTCTGCCCCCTTTTTTCCCCCCTTAAGGGACCCGGGCGGGGGGCTTGCCGTTTTCCCCCCCTTTAAGCACCCCTTGGGGGTCTCTCCTGTTCCCCACCCTTAATGCCCCCGGTTCGGGGTCTCTGCCTGTTCCCCACCCCTTAATGCACCCCCGGTTTGGGGGGCTCTCTGTTCCCCACCCTTAAAACAAACCCCCGGGTTTGGGGGTCTCGCTTTCCCCACCCTTAAAGCACCCCGTTCGGGGGGGCTCTGCCTTTCCCCACCTTAATGCACCCCGGTTCGGGGCTCTGCCGTTTTCCCCACCCTTAAAACACCCCTTTCGGGGGCTTGCCCCTTTCCCCACCCTTAAATGCACCCCATTTTTGGGGGGCTCTGCTGTTCCCCAAACCCTTAACACCCGGTTCGGGGGCCTCCTGTTCCACCCTTTTCACCCCGTTCGGGGTCTGGCTTTCCCCACCCTTTTTTTTTGCACCCCCGGTTTTGGGGGGCTCTCCTGTTCCCCACCCCTTTAAGCACCCGTTTTCGGGGGGGTTCTGCCTTCCCCAACCTTAAAAGCACCCCTTCGGGGTCTTTTTCCTGTTCCCCCCCCTTAATGCCCCGTTTTGGGGGTCCTGGCCCTTTTCCCCCCCCTTAAAGCACCCCGTTCGGGGTCGGCCCTTCCCCACCCTTAATGACCCCTTTTGGGGGTCTCTGCATTTCCCCCCCTTAATGCACCCCGATTCGGGGGTCTCTGCTCTTCCCCCCCCTTAAAACAACCCGTTTTTGGGGGGCTTCCGCCCCCCCCCTTTTTTGCACCCCGTTTTTGGGGTTCTCCTGTTCCCCCCCCCCCTTAATGCACCCCTTGGGGGGGCTCTGCCTGTTCCCCCCCCCCTTAAAAACACCCCCCTCGGGGGGCTCTCCTGCCCCACCCTTAATGCACCCCCTTTTTGGGGGGCTTTCTGGTTTTCCCCCCCCCCCTTAAAGCACCCCGATTCGGGGGGCCCTTTCCGCCCCACCCTTAAGAAACCCCCTTCGGGGGGGCTTGCCTGTTTTCCCCAACCCCTTTAAAGCACCCCGGGGTTTGGGGGGCTCTCCCGTCCCCACCCTTAATGCACCCCGGTTTTTTGGGGGCTTGCCCTTTCCCCCCCCCTTAATGCACCCCGTTCGGGGGTCCCTGCCTGTTCCCCCCCCCCTTTTAAAAAACCCCGATCGGGGTCCTGCCTGTTTTCCCCCCCCCCTTAAATGCACCCCCTTTGGGGGTCTTTTCCTGTTCCCCCCCTTAAGCACCCCGATTCGGGGGCCCCTTTTCTGTTTCCCCACCCCTTTAAAAACACCCCCTTTTGGGGGGGGGCCGTTCCCCCCCCTTAAAAACCCCCTCGGGTCTCTGCCTGTTCCCCACCCTTTTGCACCCCTTCGGGGTCTCGCCCCTTTCCCCACCTTAATGCACCCCGGGTTTGGGGGTCTTGCCTTTCCCCCCCTTAAGCACCCCCTTTTGGGGTCTCTCTTTCCCCCCCCCAACCTTAATGCACCCCGTTCGGGGGGTTTTCCCGCTTTCCCCACCTTTAAAGCCCCCCGTTCGGGTCTCTGCCTGTTCCCCACCTTAAAGCACCCCGGGGTTTGGGGTTTTCCCCCGTTCCCCAACCCCTTAAAAAACCCCGTTCGGGGGTCTCTACCTTTCCCCCCCCCTTAATGACCCCGTTCGGGGGTCCTTTCCCGTTCCCCACCCTTAAGCACCCCTTTTTTGGGGGTCTCGCCTTTCCCCCCCCTAATGCACCCGGTTCGGGGGTCTTGCCTTTTCCCCCCCTTTTTTGCACCCCCACGGGGGTCCTGCCGTTTCCCCCCCCCTTAATGCACCCCGATTCGGGGTTCCCGCCTGTTCCCCACCCTTAAAGCCCCCTTCGGGGGGCTCTGCCCTTCCCCAACCTTAAAAGCACCCCGGGGTTTGGGGGGTTTTCCTGTTCCCCCCCTTAATGACCCCCTTCGGGGGTCTCTCCTGTTTCCCCACCCTTAATGCACCCCGTTTTTGGGGGTCTTGCCTTTCCCCCCCCTTTAAGACCCCCGTTCGGGGTCTGTGCCCGCCCCACCCCAAAAACACCCCGTTCGGGGGGCTCTTTTTTTTTCCCCCCCCCTTAATGCACCCCCTTCGGGGTCTTGCCTGTTCCCCACCCCTTTAAGCACCCCCATTTGGGGGTCTCTGCCTGTTCCCCACCCTTTAAAAAACCCCCCCTCGGGGGGCTCGCCTTTCCCCCCTAATGCACCCCGGGGCGGGGGCTTTCCTTTTCCCCCCCTTAAGCACCCCGTTCCGGGGCCTCTGCTTTCCCCACCCTAAGCCCCCGTTCGGGGGGTCCGCCTGTTCCCCACCCTTAAAGCACCCCGAGGGGGTTCTGCCCCTTTTCCCCCCCCTTAATGCAAACCCCATTTGGGGGTCCCGCCCGTTCCCCACCCCTTAAAGCACCCCGTTTGGGGTCTCTCCCCGCCTGTTTTTTCCCCAAATTAATGCACCCCGATCGGGGTTCTGCCCTTTCCCCCCCCCTTTTCACCCCTTTTGGGGGGCTCTGCGTTTCCCCACCCTTAAGCACCCCGTTTTTGGGGTCTCTGCCGTCCCCACCTTAAGCCCCCTTTCGGGGGTTCTGCCTGTTCCCCCCCCTTAAAGCACCCCGGGGTTGGGGGCTCTCCTGTTTCCCCACCCCTTTAAGCACCCCGTTTCGGGGGGTCTCTGCCTTTCCCCCCCCTTAATGCACCCCTTTTTGGGGGTCTGCGTTCCCCACCCTTTTTAAAAAACCCCCCATTCGGGGGTCTTGCTTTCCCCACCCCAATTTACCCCCTTCGGGGTCTCTGCCCGTTCCCCACCCTTAAAACACCCGTTTCGGGGTTCCCCCCTGTTCCCCCCCCCCCCATGCATCCCGTCGGGGTCTTTTGCCCTTTCCCCCCCTTTAAGCACCCCCTTCGGGGTCCCCTCCTGTTCCCCACCCTTAATGGACCCCGTTCGGGGGTCTCTGCCTTTTCCCCACCCTTAAAGCACCCCGGTTGGGGTTCTCTCCTTCCCCACCCAATGACCCCGTTCGGGGGGTTTCCTGTTTCCCCACCCTTAATGCACCCGGGTTTGGGGGCTCTGCTGTTCCCCACCCTTAAGACCCCGATTCGGGGGGCTCTCCTGCCCCACCCCTTAAAGCACCCCGGTTTTTGGGGGGGCTTTTGCCTGTTCCCCACCCTTAAAGCACCCCGTTTTGGGGGTCTTGTTTCCCCACCCCAAAGCACCCCGTTTTGGGATCTCCCTGCCTTTTCCCCCCCCCTTTAAACACCCCGTTTTGGGGCTCTCTCCTTTCCCACCCTAATGCACCCCCTTCGGGTCTCTGCTTTCCCCAACCTTAAGCACCCCTTTTGGGGGTTCTCTACCTTTGACCTTAATGCACCCCGATTCGGGGTCTGCATGCCCCCCCCCTTAATGCACCCCGGTTTTGGGGGGCTCGCCCGTTTCCCCACCCTTAATGCACCCCCTTTGGGGTCTCCTTGCTGTTCCCCACCCTTAATGCACCCCGATTCGGGGGGGCTCGCCTTCCCCCCCTTAAAACACCCCGTTTCGGGGTTTCCCCCCTGTCCCCACCCTTAATGACCCCGTTCGGGGGGCCCCCTGCCTTTCCCCACCCCTTTAAGCCCCGGTTCGGGGGTCTCTGCCTTTCCCCACCTTAAAACACCCCATCGGGGGGGCTCTGCCTGTTCCCCACCCTTAATGCACCCGGGGTTTTTTTGGGGCTTTTATGTTCCCCCACCCTTAAAAAACCCCCCATTTGGGGGTCTTTGCCTGTTTCCCACCCCTTTAAGCCCCCCC
>JAVUNC010000226.1:0-2500 GCA_032173965.1 Sitta carolinensis
CGTTCCCCACCCTTTAAGCACCCCATTGGGGGGCCTTTTCCTTTCCCCACCCTTAATGCCCCCGTTCCCGGGGGTCTTGCCTGTTCCCCACCCTTTAAGCACCCCGGTTTGGGGGGCTTTCCGTTCCCCACCCCCAAGCAAACCCCCTTCGGGGGGGGTTTCCCCCTTTCCCCCCCCCTTAAAAGCACCCCGATTCGGGGGCTTTGCCTGTTTTCCCCCCCCTTAAAGCACCCCCCCGGGGGGGCGGGGCTCTGCCTGTTTTCCCCCCCCTAAAGCCCCCCCATTCGGGGGTCTCTTCTGCCCTCCCCTTTTCCCCCCCCTTAATGCACCCGTTTCCGGGGTCCTGCTGTTCCCCCCCCTTAAAGCAAACCCCCTTCGGGGGTCTCTGCCTCTCCCCCCCCCTTAAAAACAAACCCCCTTTTTTGGGGGGCTCTGCCCGTTTCCCCCCCCCTTAAAAGGACCCCCCATTTGGGGGTTTTCCTTTCCTTTCCCCACCCTTAAAAACCCCGGTTCGGGGGTCTCTGTGTTTCCCACCCTGAATGCACCCAATTTTCCCCCTTTTGGGTTTTGCCAATGTTCCCCAACCCAAAACACCCCGGTTTTTGGGGCTCTCCTGTTTTCCCCCCCACCCTAAAGCAACCCCATTTTTGGGGGGTTTTTTTCCCGTTTCCCCCCCCCTTAAAAACAAACCCCGGGGGACGGGGTCTCTGCCCCGTTTCCCCCCCCCCTTAAAGCACCCCCCATTTTGGGGGTCTCTGCCTCTTTTCCCCAAACCCACTGCACCCGGTTTTTGGGGGCAATTTCCTGTTTCCCCCCCCTAATGCACCCCGGTTTTGGGGTCCCCTGCTGTTTTCCCCCCCCCCTTAAAGCACCCCGGTTCCGGGGGGCCTGCCTTTTCCCCCACCCTTTTTTGGACCCCATTTGGGTTCACTGCCTTCCCCACCCTTAAGCACCCCCGGTTTGGGGGTCTCTGTTTTCCCCCCCCTTAATGCACCCCCGGGTGTTCTTAGCAGTTCCCCCCACCCCTTAAGCACCCCGGGTTTGGGGTCTTTTGCCTGTTTTTCCCCCCCTTAAAGGGACCCCGGTTTTTGGGGCCCGTGTTTCCCCCCCCCTTAAGCACCCCATTTTTGGGGGTTTTTCTGCCTGTTCCCCCCCTTAAAGCACCCCTTCGGGGGTCCTTTTGGCCTCTTCCCCACCCATTTAAAAAAACCCCCCGGTTTTGGGGGTCTATCTGTTCCCCAAACCCTTTAAAACCCCCGGGCGGGGTCTCCTTTCCCCCTTTCCCCAACCCCATGCACCCCGGGTTTTGGGGGTCTTGCCTGTTCCCCCCCCCCTAAAAGAAACCCCGGGGGCGGGGGTCTCTGCCCGTTCCCCCCCCCTTAAAGCACCCCGGTTTCGGGGGGCCCTGGGGGGTTTTCCCCCCCCTTAAGCACCCCATTTTTGGGGGCCCCCTTTTCCCCCCCTTAAGCCCCTTCCCTCCCCCCCACCCTTAAAAAGCACCCCATTCGGGGTCCCCTGCCCCTTTTCCCCCCACCCCCCAAAGCACCCCGTTTTGGGGTTAAGCATGTTCCCCCCCTTAAAGCCCCCTTTTCGGGGTCTCAGCCCTTTTCCCCCACCTTTTAACAAAAACCCCGTTTTCGGGGGTCAACATGTTTCCCCAACCCTTTAAAAAACCCCTTTTGGGGTTCCCCCTCCATTTTTTCCCCCCCCCCCTTTAAAAAAAACCCCCCTTCCCGGGGGCCGCCTTTCCCCCCCCCCTTAATGCAACCCCCGGGTTTGGGGGTCTTGGGTGTTCCCCACCCTTAAACACCCCGTTCCGGGGGGCCTCCTTTCCCACCCCTTTAAAAAAACCCCGGTTTTGGGGGTTTTTTCCTGCCTTTTCCCCCCCCCTTAATGCACCCCGGTTCGGGGGTTTTTCCCTTTTCCTTTTTTCCCCCCCCCTTAAAACAACCCCGGTTTTGGGGTCCCCCTGCCGGTTCCCCCCCCTTAAAGGACCCCGGTTGGGGGGCTCTGCCTTTCCCCCCCCTTAAAAGCACCCCCGGTTTTGGGGGTTTTAAGCCTTTTCCCCCAACCCCAAAGCCCCCAATTTGGGGGCTCTGCCTTTTTCCCCACCCTTTAAGCAAACCCCATTTTGGGGTCTCGCCTGTTTTCCCCACCCTTAAAGGGACCCCGATTCGGGGGCTCCCGTGTTCCCCACCCCCAAGCACCCCGTTTTTGGGGGGCTCTGCCTGTTCCCCACCCTTTAAGCACCCCCTTCGGGGGTCCTGCCTTTTTCCCCCCCCCCTTTTAAAGCAACCCCGTTTGGGGGGCTATTCAAGTTCCCCCCCCCCCTTAATGCAAACCCCCTTCGGGGGCTTGCCTGTTCCCCCCCCCAAAAAAAACCCCGGTTGGGGGGGCTTGCTTTCCCCCCCCCCTTTAAAGCACCCAAAAACGGGGGGGTTTGGGCCCTTTTTCCCCCCCCTTAAACACCCGGTTTCGGGGTCCCTTTCCCGTTTCCCCC
>JAVUNC010000226.1:7500-12498 GCA_032173965.1 Sitta carolinensis
ACTTTAACTTAACTTAACTTTAACTTAACCTTAACCCCCTTTTAACTTAACTTTAACTTTAACTTAACGTAACTTCTAACGAAACTCTACCACTTTAACTTAACCTTTAAAACTTAACTTTAACTTTAACTTTAACTGCCTAACTTTAACTTTAACTTTAACCTTAACTTAACGTAACCTAACTAACTTAAACTTAAACCTCTTAACTAACTTTAACTTTAACTTTAACTTAACTTAACCAACCTTAACTAACCTTAACTTACTAACCTTACTAACTTAACAACCTAACTAACTTAAACTTTAACTAACCTTACACTTTAACTTAAACTCTTACTTAACCTTTAACTTAAACTTAAACCTTAACTTAACTCACTTTAAATTCACCCCAACTAACCAACCACCCCCACCCAACCAATTAACCTAACCTACCTTAAAACCCCAACCCCCAACCCCAACTTTAAATTAATTTTCTTTAAACAAGAAAATTACCTTTAAAATTTAAATTTAAATAACCCTTTAAATTTCTTAAACCTTAACTAAAATAACCCAACCTAACCCCCCTAACCCCCAACTTTAAATTAACTTTAACCTTACCTCCCCAAACCTTAACTAAAACCTACCTAACCAAACCCACCCAACTTTTAAATTAAAAAACCCTTTTAAACCCCAAACCCCAACCCAACCCAAAACCCTAACCCTTTAAATAACTAACCCAAAATTAACCCCCCCCTTAACCAAACCCCCACTTTAAATTTTAAACCCCAACCTAAAACCCTAACCCTAACCCAACCCTTTAAATAACTCTAACTTTTAAACCCCACCTAACCCTAACCTAACAAACCCAACCCCCACTTTAAACCCCAACTTAACCTAACCTTAACCTAACCCTTTAAAATAACTTTAAACCCCCCAACCCTTTAACTTTAACCCCCAACCAACCCAAATAACCTTTAACCCAAACCTAACCCCCAAATAACTACCAAATTAAAACCCCACCTAACAAACCCAACCACCAAACCTTTAAATACCCACACTTTAAATCAACCCAAAAACCCAACCAACCAACCTAACCTACCCTAACCCTTTAAAATTTCCCTTTAAAAAATTAACTAAAACCCTTTTAAATAACCCAAACCCCCATAACCCTAAAATTTAACATAACCTAACTAACTAACCTTAACCTTAACCTTTCTTTTAAACCCAACCTAAAAATAACCCCCCCTAACCCTTTAACCTCCCAACCCTAACCTAACAACCTTTTAACTTTAAATAACCCTAACCCTAACCTATAATAACCCTTTTAACTTTAAATTTTTCCCCCAAACCAAACCCTTTAACTAAATAACCAACCTAAACCCCGACCCAAACCCCCAAACCCCAAACCTAACCTAAAAACCAAACCTAATAACCAAACCAACCTAAATAACCATAACCTACCAATACCTTAACCTAATAACCTAACCTAACCTAACCTAATAACCTTAACCAAACCAACCTAACCTAACCTAATAACCAAACACCTAAAACAACCTAACCAACCAACCAACCTAACCTACCTAAAACCTAACCCTAACCAAAATAACCCTAACCTAACCTAACCTAACCCAACCTAACCCAACCTAACCCAACCAAATAAAATAAAACTAACCCTAACCTAATCCAAAAAAATAATAACCTAACCTAAAAAAACCTAACCTATAACCAACAATAATAACCAACCAAATAAAATAACCTAAACCTAAAAACCTAACCTAACCTAACAACCTAACCTAACCAAATAAAAACAAATTTAATAATAATAACCTTACCTAACCTCCTAACCTTAATAACAACCCTAACCCCCAAATTTAAACCCCCAAACCCTAACGTAACCCCCAAAACTAACCCTAAACCAACCAAACCTAACCTTAACTAACCCTTCTCCTATTCCTTTAACCCCCAAACCCCAACCTAACCCCCAAATTTTAACCCCCAACCCCCAACAAACTATAACCTAAATAACTTTTAAATAACCCTAACCCTTTTAAACCCCAACCCTTTTAAAAAACAACCTAACCCTAACCTAACTAACCTAACTTTTCCCCAACCTAACCCTTTAAACCCCAACCTAACCTAACCTATTAACCTAAACCTAACCCCAACCTTAAAATAACTAACCCTAACCTTACTAACCCCCAAACCCCAACCCCCAACTAACCCCCCCTTTAAATAAACAACCCTTTAAAAAACCTAACCCTAACCCTAACCTAACCCCCAAATTTAAAACCCCAACCCTTTAAACCCCCTAACCTAACCTAACCCTAACCAACCCTAACCCTTTTTCCCCCAACCTAACCTAACCCCCAACCAACCCTAACTTTTTCCCTAACCTAACTTAACCCCCAACCAACCCAACCTAACCTTTAACCTAACCCCCAAATAAAAGTAACCCAACCTTACCCAACCTAACCTTTAATACTAACCCTAACCTAACTAACCAACCCCCCTAACCTAACCCTAACTTAATCCAACCAACCCTAACCTAACACTAACCTAACCTAACCCAACCTAACTAACACCCCCAACAACCTAACCCTAACCTTTTAACCCCCAACCCCAACCTACCCTTTTAAACCCCAACCTAACCCTAACCCCCATAACTACAAAATAACTAACCTAACCCCTTTTCCCCCAAACCCCAACCCTAACCCCCAAACCCCAACAACCTAACTCAAACCCTTTAACTTTAATCCCTAACCTAACCCCAACTTTTAAATAACCTAACCCTAACTAAACCCCCCTAACCCCCAACTGAAAAACCCCCAACTTTTAAATTTTAACCTAACTAACCTTTAAACCCCAACCCCAACCTAACCCAAAAATAACCCAACCTAACCTAACTTTAAATAACTAACTAACTAACCAAAATTACCCAACCTCCCCCCAACCCTAACCCTAACCCTTTTTCCCTAAACCCAAAATAAACTTAACCCTAACCCTAAACCCTTACCTAACTTTTTCCCTAACCTAACCCTTTAAACCCCAACCTAAACTTAACCTTTAATTTAACCCCCAACCTAAACTTAACTTTTAAATAACCCTAACCTAACCCTAACCAACCCCAACCTAACTAACCCCAAAACCCCCAAACCCTAACCCTTTTAAACCCCAACCCTAACAACCAAAAACTTTAAACCCAAAAACTAAAACCCCAACCCTAACCCTTTTAAATAACCCTAACCCTAACCCTAACCTAAATAACCCCCAAAAACCCCCCCCTAACCCTAAAATAACCCCCAAATAAACCCAAAATAACCCCCAAATAACCCTAAAAAAACCCACCCTAAAAATAACCCTAAACCCTAAAAACCCCCAAATAACCCTAACCCTAACCCTAACCCTAACCCTAAACCCCCAAATAACCCTAACCCTAACCTAACCCAAACCCCCAAATAACCCAACCCAAACCCTAACCCTAAACCCCCCTTAACCCTAAATAACCCAAAAAATAACCCAACCCCCAACCCAAAATAAACCCCCAAAAACCCCCAACCTAACCCAAAATAAACCCTAACCCCCCCAAATAACCCCCAAAAACCCTAACCCTAACCCTAATAACCCCCAAATAAATAACCCCCAAAAAACCCTAACCCCCAAAAACCCTAAAAACCCCAACCCTAACCCTAACCCTAACCCTAAAACAACCCTAACCCTTTTAACCAACCCCCAAATAACCCTAACCCAAACCCCAACCCAACCCCCAAATAACCCAAAATAACCCAAAAATAACCCTAACCCTAACCCTAAAACCCTAACCCCAACCCCAACCCCAAATAACCCAAACCCCCCAAAATAACCCTTTTAACCCTAACCCAACCCTAACCCCCAAAAAACCCTAAAATAACCCAAAAATAACCCCCAAATAACCCTAACCCTAACCCCCAACCCCCAAATAACCCTAAACCCCCAAAAAACCCTAACCCAACCCTAACCCTAACCCAAAATAACCCTAACCCCCAAATAACCAAACCCTAACCCAAAATAACCCTAAAACCCCCAACCCTAACCCTAACCCCCAAATAACCCAAAAATAACCCCCAACCCTAACCCTAACTAACCCTAACCCAAAATAACCCAAAATAACCCCAACCCCCAACCCTAACCCTAACCCAACCCAAAATAACCCCCCCCCTAACCCAAACCCTAACCCTAATTTTAAATAACCCCCAACCCTAACCCAACCCTAACCCAACCCTTTTAAACCCAACCCTAACCTAACCAAAATAACCCTAACCCTTTTAACCCAAAAATAACCCTAACCCTAACCCTAACCCTAAAAACCCAAACCCCTTTTAAATAACCTAACCCCCAACCCCCAAATAACCTAACCCAACCCTAACCCAAACCCTAACCCTAACCCCCAAACCCCCCCAACCCAACCCCAAAAACCTAACCCTAACCCTAACCCTAACCCTAACCCCCAACCCCCAAATAAAAAAACCCAACCCCCAAACCCAAACCCTAACCCCTAACCCCCAAATAACCTAACCCTAACCCAACCCCCAACCCACCCCCAAATAACCCTAACCCCCAACCCAACCCCAACCCTAACCCCCAACCCCAACCCTAAAATAACCCTAACCCCAACCCTAACCCTAACCCTAACCCCCAAATAAAAACCCTAACCCTAACCCAAACCCAACCCTAACCCTAACCCAAACCCTAACCCAACCCTACCCCCAACCCCCTAACCCCCCCAACCCTAACCTAAAATAACCCCCAACCCCCAAATAACCCTAAAACCCCCAAATAACCCAACCCCTAACCCCCAAATAACCCTAACCCCCAACCCCCAATAACCCCCAAATAACCCTAACCCTAACCCCCAACCCCCAAATAAACCCCAAACCCTAACCCCCAAATAAAAACCCCCCCCTTCCCTAACCCTAACCCTAACCCTAATAACCCCAAAAAACCCCCCCAAAACCCCCCCAATAAACCCAACCCTAACCAAAATAA
>JAVUNC010000227.1:0-12416 GCA_032173965.1 Sitta carolinensis
CCTGTGTGCCAGTGCCAGCAGGGGCCTCGGACACGTTTTCTCTCCACAGCTGTTCCTCTGCAGATTCAGAAGACCAGGTGAACGAGTCAGGCAGTGAGAAGATTATTTTTCCTCCCAGCTATTCACCTCTGCCCCTATCTACCCTAGTGCAGCTGCAGCAGCATCTTGAGGGTTCCCCAAAACTCGCACCTCCAAAACGAGCCCCTCTGCCCCTGAGCCCCTGGCCCAACTCCCCAGCCAGAAGTGAGGTTGGGCAGCCCCTGTCCAGCAGGGCAGGGCTTGGCCCTTGTTTATGTGTAAATAAAGAAATGCAGTTGTCTCAGCCGTGTCCGGGTGGTATCAGCAGCAAAGCGTGCCCGGCAGCAGCACGGGCTGAGCTCCATGTGCGGGAGCAGCCGTGGATGCCCCCGGAGTGGGCAGGCAGGAGCCAGGCAGGGGCTGCTGTGAGCAGCAGCAGGGCCCCCAGGGGCTGGGGGAGCCCATGCTGAGCGTGCCTGGGCTGAAGGCACATTTGCTTCAGTCGCATCATCTGGGCCTGCATCTCCTGAGGCACACAGGGTGTCCTAGTTTAGGGCAAATCTGGAGAAAACCTCCAAAGGAAGATCCCTCCGGAGAGCAAACCCACACGGCCCCTGCCCCCAGCTGGTTCGGGAATGATTCCTCGGAGAGAAGTGGAAAGAACCTGTTTATTTAACAGGCACAGGCCCCCCCCCCAGTACACAAAATGAACAATACCAGATGACAACACTTTTTCACAGCTCTGAAAAAGAGATGACAAATGCAGCAAGTCTCTCTTGGGGTGGTCGCCCTGTTGTCACTCCCTCCGGCGCTGGGGATGGCTGCTGCCGGCCACAAGGTGTTCTCAGGTCCCAGTCCGGAGCAGGTCCCAGTAGTTACAAGGAAAAAAGAAAAAAAAGAGAAAAAAAACAAAGCAAGAGCAAAGCGAAGCCGGAGCAAAAGCAGCAGCCAAAGCTAGAGTCAAGGAGAAAAGAGAGCAGCAAAAAACAACAGCCACACTATGTACTGCCCTGTCTCTGTGTCCCGCCAGTCGTGGGGGGGAAGCAGGCTGATAACAGAACCAAAACAAAACATTTGTCCTTCAGAGCCAGTCTCACAGGCACAGAACATAACATCCAACATAGCAGAACACACATAAATGGGGATACAAACATCACCCTAGGACATTCCACCCCTTATCCCCATATAATACTACCACACATCATACATTTTAAAACTTCCATCTGTCACTTGCTCAGACCTTCGACACTTACATGTTTCCTTCTCCATTTTTCACTTGCCCAGACCTTCGACACTTACACATTTTCTTCTATCTCATGTCTATATAGTTTGATGTACAGACAATGGCAGTAAGCTCCAACAAATATTGATCATCTTCACCCCACAATCAGATCTCCCTGAGGTACACATTGTGTTGATCCATCTCTTTGCATTACCCACCAGGTGCAACCTTGTCCCTGAGCAAAGACAACCCCACGGATGGGTTTGTCTGTACTCGAGGAAGACTTGATCCACACCGTCTTCCCTAACAAACCTCTGACATGCACCACTGGGACTTTATCTCCGTCTGCTGTATTCAAGGACTCAGACTGGGCAGGACCTGCTTGGTTGGTGGAACCCCGAGTGTTAACTAACCAAGTGGCCTTTGCTAGATGCTGCTCCCAATTTTTGAATGATCCCCCACCCAAGGCCTTCAGCTGGGTTTTTAGTAATCCGTTGTACCTTTCTACTTTACCTGCAGCTGGTGCATGGTAGGGAATATGATACACCCACTCGATGCCATGTTCCCTAGCCCAGGTGTTGATAAGACTGTTCTTAAAATGAGTCCCATTGTCTGACTCAATTCTCTCAGGGGTACCATGCCTCCAAAGGACCTGCTTTTCAAGGCCCAGGATGGTGTTCCGGGCAGTGGCGTGAGACACTGGGTGGGTCTCTAACCATCCTGTGGTGGCTTCTACCATTGTGAGCACGTAGCGCTTGCCTTGACGTGTTTGGGGCAGTGTGATGTAGTTAACCTGCCAGGCCTCCCCATACTTGTATTTGGACCATCGCCCCCCATACCAGAGGGGCTTCACCCTTTTGGCCTGCTTGATGGCAGCACACGTCTCACAGTCGTGGATAACCTGAGAAATACTATCCATGGTTAAATCTACCCCTCGGTCTCGAGCCCACTTATAGGTGGCATCTCTACCCTGATGGCCTGAGGCATCATGGGCCCATCGAGCTAGGAACAACTCTCCCTTGTGTTCCCAGTCTAGATCTATCTTGGACACCCCTATCTTTGAAGCCTGATCTACCTGATTGTTGTTTTGGTGCTCCTCATTAGCTCTACTTTTGGGGACATGGGCATCTACATGGCGGACCTTCATAGGTAGCCTCCCTACTCTGGTAGCGATGTCTTTCCACTCTTCAGCAGCCCAAATTGGTTTTCCTCTACGTTGCCAGTGAGCCTTTTTCCACCTCTCCAGCCATCCCCACAGAGCATTGGCTACCATCCATGAATCAGTGTAGAGGTAGAGCTTTGGCCACCTCTCTCTTTCAGCAATGTCCAGGGCCAGTTGAACGGCTTTGAGCTCTGCAAGTTGGCTTGACCCACCTTCTCCCTTAATGGCCTTTGCGACCTGTCGTGTGGGGCTCCAGACAGCTGCTTTCCACTTCCGGTTCATCCCTACAATACGACAGGAACCGTCAGTGAAAAGAGCATAGTGTGTTTCCTCTGGGGGCAGTTGGTTATATGGAGGAGCTTCTTGAGCCCGTGTCACTGGCTCTTCTTCTTCATCTCTGACATCAAAATCCTCACCTTCGGGCCAATTTGTAATTGCCTCCAGAATCCCAGGGCGATTTAGTTTACCTATACGGGCGCGCTGTGTGAGAAGAGCAATCCACTTGCTCCATGTAGCACTGGTGGCATGGTGGGTAGAAGGAACCTTGTCTTTGAACATCCACCCCAGTACCGGTAGTCGGGGTGCCAGAAGGAGTTGCACTTCTGTACCAATCACTTCTGAGGCAGCTTGGACTCCTTCGTAAGCAGCTAAGATTTCTTTTTCTGTTGGAGTGTAGTTGGATTCAGACCCCCTGTAGCCTCGACTCCAAAATCCCAATGGTCGACCCCGAGTCTCCCCAGGCACCTTTTGCCAAAGGCTCCAGGACAGACCATGGCTCCCGGCTGCAGAGTAGAGCACATTCTTCACCTCTGGTCCTGTCCTGACTGGGCCAAGGGCCACTGCATGAGCGATCTCCTGCTTAATCTGGGCAAAAGCTTGTTGCTGCTCAGGGCCCCAGTGGAAATCGTTCTTCTTGCGGGTGACCAGGTAAAGAGGGCTTACGATCTGACTGTACTCAGGAATGTGCATTCTCCAAAAACCTATGGCGCCTAGGAAAGCTTGTGTCTCCTTCTTATTGGTTGGTGGAGACATAGCTGTGATCTTGTTGATGACATCCGTAGGAATCTGACGCCGTCCATCTTGCCACTTTACTCCTAGGAACTGAATCTCACGAGCTGGTCCCTTGACTTTACTCTTTTTGATGGCAAAACCAGCTTTCAGGAGGATTTGGATAATTTTCTCTCCTTTCTCAAACACTTCTACTGCCGTGTTCCCCCACACAATGATGTCATCAATATACTGTAGATGTTCTGGAGCCTCACCCTTTTCTAGTGCAGTCTGGATCAGTCCATGGCAGATGGTGGGACTGTGCTTCCACCCCTGGGGCAGTCGATTCCAAGTATACTGCACTCCCCTCCATGTGAAAGCAAACTGAGGCCTGCATTCTGCTGCCAGAGGAATGGAGAAAAATGCATTTGCAATGTCAATAGTGGCATACCACTTCGCTGACTTGGACTCCAGCTCGTACTGGAGCTCTAATATGTCTGGCACAGCAGCACTCAGCGGTGGAGTCACTTCATTCAATGCACGGTAGTCCACCGTCAATCTCCATTCTCCTCCAGATTTGCGCACAGGCCAGATGGGGCTGTTGAAGGGTGAGTGGGTTTTGCTGACTACCCCTTGGCTCTCCAGCTCTCGGATCATCTTATGGATGGGAATCACAGCATCTCGAGTTGTTCTGTACTGTCGACGATGCACTATGGAAGTAGCAATTGCTACCTGTTGCTCTTCTCCCTTCAGAAGTCCGACTGTAGATGGATTTTCGGACAGTCCAGGCAAAGTGTTCAGTTGCTGGATGCTCTCTGTCACTACAACCGCTATCCCAAATGCCCACCTGAGTCCTTTTGGGTCTTTGAAATACCCACTTCAAAAGATAATCTATGCCCAAAATACATGGGGCCTCTGGGCCAGTCACAATAGGGTGTTTCTTCCACTCATTTCCAGTCAAGCTCACATCAGCTTCCACCAAAGTGAAATCCTGCGATCCCCCTGTCACACCAGCAATAGAAACAGATTCTGTCCCCACATGTCTTGATGGGATTAATGTGCACTGCGCACCAGTGTCAACTAAAGCTGTATACTCTCGTGGTTCCAATGTGCCAGGCCAACGAATCCACACGGTCCAGAAAATACGGTTTTCCCTAGCCTCTACCTGGCTAGAGGCAGGGCCCCTCTAAGCCTGGTTATCCTTCTTTCCTTGGGTATATGTTTTGGAGGTTCCTTCAAGGGGATTGGACATGTCATCATCATCATCATCATACCTGGAAGTTTGGCTACGGGCAACTGGAGCTGCTTCCCTTTTGGTGGAACTTCCTCTCTGATCCTTATCTTCCTTCAATTCACGTACCCGTTGAACCAGAGCAGCAGTTGGTTTTCCATCCCATCTCCTCATGTTTTCTCCACAATCAGCAGGAAGAACCACAGCTCAGCTCGTGGGGTGTATTTTCTCTCTCTATATGGGGAACATCTGCGTTGGGTACCAGAGCCTCTGATCTGTACTGCTGAGATTTGGAGAAGGTCTTCTTTAATCTCCTCTCTGAGCTTCTTATGATTTTCTTCTATCTTGTCCTCTAATTTCTGCAGACGTGTTTCCACCGCTGCAATTCTGGCATGTGTTGGGCCATGCACAGCATCTGCGTAAGCTCGGAGCTTCTTTGCCATATCCAGCACAGTCTCATTCCTGTCATCCCTCTTCATTATGGCTAACGCAGAGGCATATTCTTGTGGCCCAAGTCGTACCAGTTTTCGCCACATCACAGACGTGCATGGTACCATGTCTGGATTCCTAGTTGTTATGTCATCTGAGAAGATAATCTCTGCCACTGCCATTTCTCTCAGGCGTTGTATCCCTTGTTCTATGGTCTTCCACTGTGTTTGCTGCATATAAAGATCGTCTGCACAGAGGTATCTTTGTGCTACACTTTCCAAGACCCGTGCCCAGAGGCTGTGAGGGTTAACCCCCCTCATCATTCCTTGGTCGATGACAGGATCATGTGACAGGGATCCCAAATGCCTCGCTTCAGTGCCATCCAGAATTGTAGCCTCACCTGCAGCATCCCAAAGACGGACTAACCAACTAATTATGGATTCATCAGGTCGTCGAGTGTAGTCCTTCCGTAGGCCACGAAGGTCCTTCAGGGAAAAGGACTCAATATTGGCTTCTGATCTGGTACCTGTTGTTTTGACTCCTGATTTTATGTCAGGAGGTGTTGAGGGTCCTTCTCCTGCATCATCATCATCATCATCATCCACTGGTCGATCGGTCTTGTCTGTGCACTTCCCACTTCTAGTGCTAGTAGCAACAGCCATTGGTTGAGGCTTATTATCTGCTGTAGCTGCTGCCTTAGGCTCACTATCTGGTTTGGCTGCTGGCTTTGAGCCCAGGGTGTTTGCTGTAGCCTGAGTGACCGGGATAACTGCTGATTTATCTCCCTGCCCCCCTTCCTCTGTCTGCTGCCTACAGTATCTAGCAGTGTGCGATAAGCATATGCCAGGGCCCAGCTCACTGCAATGATCTTTTTCTCCTTAGGATCATCATGGTACTTCTCTTTCAGGTATTTCCCTACCTCAACTGGGTTCTGAATTTGTTCATGGGGAAAGTCCCAGGCTATAGGGTCAGAGAATTCCTTCAGGATTTGGCCCATATCCTCCCATTTCCCACACCACTCAGGATTTCCACACCTGGGTCTACTCCTGGGTCAGGGGTCTCATCAGCCCGTCTAGAAATCTCAGCCCTCATTCTAGAGAAGCTGCGGACTGTATAATGGAAGCTTACTAGATTAAAGACCAGAAAGATAGTCTCTTTAACATTCAGGGGAAACTGAATATTCTCAAACAGTGATGTGACAAACTCAGAGGAGAAGAAGGAAAGCAAAGACTGAAAAGCCTCATCCCCTACTCTTCCCATAACAATCTGGGTAAATAACCATAGCCATGAACCATCCATACCTGGAACAGCCTCCAGCAGATTTATAAACTTCTTACAAATCACCACCACCAAGCCCAGCAGTATGGCTATTCTGGTCACTGCCCCTCTGCTGTAAAAACTACGTATTAGGGACAATAGTGGAACTATTTGAGGATAAGCAAATAAACCTAGGGACTATAGAAGTATTATGATCTCAAAAAACCCTAGGGACCAGAAATACAGACAAGCCTTCACCCCAAGAGACATTATAAATTGAAAGCACATGACTATTAAATGCTTTATACCACCACCAAGTAGTAACAACCAAAATATACTCAAAACAGGGTTTTTCCACTCTCTCTCGAGCCTCGCGTTGGGCGACAAATTTTGTCCTAGTTTAGGGCAAATCTGGGAGAAAACTTCCAAAGGAAGATCCCTCCGGAGATCAAACCCACACGGCCCCTCCCCCCAGCCGGTTCGGGAATGATTCCTCGGAGAGAAGTGGAAAGAACCTGTTTATTTAACAGGCACAGCCTCCCCCCCCCAGTACACAAAATGAACAATACCAGATGACAACACTTTTTCACAGCTCTGAAAAAGAGATGACAAATGCAGCGAGTCTCTCTTGGGGGTGGTCGCCCTGTTGTCACTCCCTCCGGCGCTGGGGATGGCTGCTGCCGGCCACAAGGTGTTCTCAGGTCCCAGTCCGGAGCAGGTCCCAGTAGTTACAAGGAAAAAAGAAAAAAAAGAGAAAAAAAACATAGCAAGAGCAAAGCGAAGCAGGAGCAAAAGCAGCAGCCAGAGCTAGAGTCAAGGAGAAAAGAGAGCAGTAAAAAACAACAGCCACACTATGTACTGCCCCGTCTCTGTGTCCCGCCAGTCGTGGGGGGGAAGCAGGCTGATAACAGAACCAAAACAAAACATTTGTCCTTCAGAGCCAGTCTCACAGGCACAGAACATAACATCCAACATAGCAGAACACACATAAATGGGGATACAAACATCACCCTAGGACACACACCAATTAAATAAAAGTAATAGAAGTCTAGAAAATAATGAGTTTCCTGCTGAGAGTGCATGGGAATTGTTTGTACTAACCTTAACCCTACATACAATGGACAAAGGGACTAAACAGTGGGTCCTGGGATTTAGTCTGGAAATTAGGGAAAATCTTTTCACTAGGAGAGGTGTGTAGCACTGGAAAAGTTGACCAGGGATTGCCATTCTTGGAGATGTTCCAAGTTCATCTCTGAGTAGAAGCCTGGGCTTAAATGCTATCCAAAAGTGCTATCCAAGCAAGACTCCTTGGATTCTGTTGGACAGGGGCATCAGAAGTGTTCTTACTCTTTCTTCAGTCTCCAGTTACAGGGGCAATTAATTTTGGATACAAATTCCTGGGCTTCCTGTCCATTTAGTCAGTCATAGTACAGCTACTCTATTTTTGTGCTTTAATATGTGTCCTAGAATTTTGTATAAAGCGGCTTTTTGGTTTTTTTTTTTCTCTCCTCCAGAAGTTCACTGCGATTTAGAAAGCTGATGGGAGTGGAAAAGTCTTTAAAAATGGAAATAACCTTTATTTGGTTTTTTTACTTGAAATAAATTTCTAAGTTCTCAAAAATTTGAAAGTAATTCTGTGATTTAGATTTTATGACTTTCATCCATGTAAAAGAATTGCACTACTCTCCTTGGAAGGTAATAATCTGAGTAAAATAAATAAAAAATAAAATAATAAAAAAATACACTTCTCGATGACAAAGCCATTGTTGTGGGTCTGTGCCTGTTTGAAAGAGATTTCAGTGTGCCTCACTGAACTGTTAGAATGCCTAACAGAAGGCTGTTTAGGAAACAAATTTGACAATAACTTTCATTTCCTCTTTCTTCTGCTCCTTTCAGCTGTCATGGTCTTTATAATTCTGTTCCCCAAAATATCCTCCTTTAACCTATTACATTACTATTCACAGTGTTAAACTGTTTAGCTTAAACCCAGAGAGAACAGGCAGCTAAAATGAGCAACATTCTTTTAAAAAATGCAAATTATCACCCTGTCAAGATGAATTGCAAAGAACACTATTAGGTATTAATATTGCAAATTACATTTAAGAGACTCCTTTGGCCAAAACAGTTCTTGGTTTGTTTTTTTTTTTTTTTCTGATAAAACATGTCTAACCATTCATGGGGTTGCAGAAGTAAGCAGGTGAATCCAGTAAAATAAAATCCACAAACCAATCATAATTAAAAAATTATCACTAATTATTATCAAAACCCTTTCTGGGGAAAGGAAATTACTTAGATAAAGTATTTCATGACTTAGACAATTACATGTGTTCTACAGGAGTGTAAAAAAGCATTCAAAACCGAAAGCTTATTTATAAAGTAATAAGGTTTCTGAAATCTATTTTTTTCCTTGGGGAAAACAATTTAAAATGCAGGATTTCTAGTAGACTTCTTTAGAATGCTTCTTTCTTAAACAGCACAGGGAAGCAACCTCTAGCTAAACAGGACTCAGAAAAATAAACCTGGAATACAATGAGAAAATGTTTGTGCTGCCCCAGTTTTAGAAACAGTGGGGTTTGGTAGAGGGCAGGTGTGTTCCTGAGCACTGTTTGTGTGGCAGTGTTTCCACATTCCTTCTCTTGGGGCTGTAGCAATTCTTGGGCTGGATTGCTGAGAATTGCAAAGCCTCTTTGGTATGCTTGAATGTGTGCCATCACCAGGCACGGAGCAAAGACCAACCAGTGGGGAATTAGAGGCATGAAAATTATCTTCTCAGCTTCTCTGGCTTGTTACAGACATAGGTAGGACACGTTTATTGCCAGGATTTACCCACTGGGAACTCTGGAGGCTTCGTAACCAAAATGAAATAACTGAACCGTGCAGCCTGACTGTTAAGAGAGTTCTGAAAAAAAAAAGGCAAACACAGAGAAAGCACGAGGCTTCCATACATCTTAAAAGAGATTTGAACAGGCTTCTAGCCCTTATGACAGTGAGCAGCTTGAGGAGACACCTGCATTTTTGGAAAGGACATTGACGAATTTATGTTAATGTAGTGACAGTTACAATTGAAAACTTCCTTCTTTGCACTACAAGAGAAGATAGAAAGATGTAAAAGTAGCCTGAGCTCTCTGATTCACAAGAATAATGAAAGAATAAATAATCTGTGTATGTAAAACTTGATGTTTGATATTTGCAAGTGAACCCAGTCCTTTTAATAACAGGAAAGTGACAAAAATGTATTTCATTTAAAAAATAATAACAACAAACAAACAAAAACCAAAAACAAACAAAAACAAATGTCTTTTCCCAATCCTTTTTCATTGTTTCAAATGCTAATTCTTTTTTCTGTGTCACATGTTTTTGCTTGGTTAGTGGTTAACTTTTTCCCCCTGAGGATTCTGCCAGTCACAGAGCTGTTCAACTGCCTCTTGGAAAAACAGAATTATGCCTTTTTCACCTGAAAATTTTTGAGTCTGATATTCTCATGTCTGTACTTATTATATTATTATTTCTGACATATTACTATTATTATTATTATTATTATTATTATTAATTATTATTATTAATTATTATTATTATTATTATTATTATTATTATTATTATTATTTAGTAATCTCTGGATACCAAAGTTTTCCAACAAAAAAATTTAGAGTAACATGCTCACCACTTAAATGAATGTATTGATATCAGACATGAAGGAAGAGAATATAATTAAAAATAATGATCCAACTCCACTCCAAATTTTTTATTACCTCCAGCAATCACTAAATTTGGGATGTTATCACATACTTACAGCTGCAATGAAAATATGTCTTCACTTGAGTAGGCTATCATGTTCCTGTTATTGAAAACTGTGTGGAGCTATTCATGCATTTTCACTTAAAGATTCAAATATAAACCAATTAAACATAATTCCCTCTATAAAAAGAGGGAATTATTTTTTATTGCCTCAGAATCGCCCCCAGGGCGGCGGCCACGCCCAGCAGCGCCCCGGCCCCGCCCCTACGGCCATGACGATGACGTCACCGTCGCCGGGCGGGGCGGTGGGCGGGGCCGGCTCGGGGCAGCCCAGCCAATCACGGAGCGCGGATTTGGGGGAGCCCGGGAGGAGGCGGAGCGCCGAATGATCGAACTGCCAGCGCAGGTGAGCGCGGGAGAAAGAGGTGTAGGGTGTGGGGGGAGCTGGATTGGGGGATTGGGGACAGAGGGGGGATTGGGGGATTGGGGGGATTGGGGGATCGGGGGATTGGGGGAATGGGGGCATTGGGGGGAATTGGGGGGATTGGGGGGGGGGTGATTGGGGGGACTGAGGGAGATTGGGGACAGGAAGGAGGATTGCGGGGATTGGGGAAGGAGGGGATTGGGGGGGATTGGGTGGATTGGGAACAGAGGGGGGATTGGGGGATTTTGGGGGGATTTTCAGGGAATTTTCGGGATATTTTTGGGGTAAATTCTGGGGATTTGGGGGATTTTCAGGGAATTTTCGGGATATTTCGGGGTCATTTTTGGGTGTATTCGGGAATATTGGGGGGATTTTTCAGGAAAATTTTGGAGTATTTTTGGGGTAAAATCTGGATATTTTCGGAGGGATTTCAGGGAATTTTCGGGATATTTTGGGTCATTTTTGGGGTAAATTCTGGGTATTTTGGGGAGGATTTCAGGGAAATTTCAGGATGTTTTGGGTAAATTCTGGGCATTTTGGGGTGATTTTTGGGAAAATTCTGGCATTTTGGGGTGATTTTTAAGGAAAATTTCAGGGTATTTTTGGGGTAAATTGAAGGCATTTTGGGGTGATTTTTCAGGGTATTTTTGGGGTGAATTCGGGATATTTCGGGGTGTCCTACTTTAGGGCAAATCTGGGAGAAAACCTCCAAAGGGAGATCCCTCCGGAGAGCAAACCCACACGGCCCCTGCCCCCAGCCGGTTCGGGAATGATTCCTGGCAGAGAAGTGGAAAGAACCTGTTTATTTAACAGGCACAGCACCCCCAGCACACAACATGAACAATACCCAGTGACAACACTCTTGCACCGCTCTGAAAAAGATGACAAATTCAGCAAGTCTCTCCTGGGGGTGGTCGCTCTGTTATCAGTCCCTCTGGCACTGGGCATGGCACTGCAGGACACAAGGGGCAAACTCTGGGTGTTTCCCAGGTCCCAGTCCAGAGCAGGTTCCAGTAGCTCTGAGAAAAAAAACCAAAAAAACAAGGCAGTCCAGGGAAAAATCCGGACTGCTTAGACAAAGTAACTAATGAGCAGAAGTAAAGAAAGCAAGAGCAAAGCAGGAGCAAGCAAAAGCAGGAGCCTGAGCAAAAGCCCAACCCAAACCCCAAAAGCCACAGTCTGTACTGCCCCGTCTCTGTGTCCCGCCAGCCGTGGGGGAGCAGGCTGAGAACAGAACCAAAACAAAACATTGGCCCTTCAGAGCCAGTGTGGAAGGCACAGAACAGAATATCCAGCACAGCAGAACACACCAATGGGGATACAAACATCCCCCCAGGACAAGCTCCATTCTCCATCCACGGTGTCGGGGGCTCCGCCCGGCCCCGCTCGCTGTCGTGCGTGTGAAGGGGATCCCACCCAGGTACCCATGACCTGCGGGACCCCCGGGCCGCGCTCCGACCCCGCCACATCCAGGTAACGCAGGGAGTGCAGAACTGGGGGCGTGCAGACATTCGGTGGGGATTGAGGGCTTGTGGATCAATGAAACGGGAGCTGGGAACAGAGTGCAGGGGGGTCCCAGGTCCAGGAATGGCGGGGTCAGGGGGCACCCAGTGTCAAGGAAAGTGGGGGGTGCAAGGACTGGAAAAGGTGGAACGGGGATTCCAGGGGATCCTTGCGCCCAGGAAAGGGGATGCAGGGACTGGGAGAGGTGGGATGGGGTCCCAGGGGATCCTTGCATCCAGGAAAGGGGGATGCAGGGACTGGGAGAGGTGGGATGGGGGTCCCAAGGGATCCCTGTGCCCAGGAAAGGAGGATGCAATGACTGGGAGAGGGGAGACGGAGGTTGCAGGGGATCCCTGAGCCCAGGAAAGGAGGGTCCAGGCGGTGCCCACTCCAAGGAAAAAGGGATCACAAGGGGGGGAGACTTGAGAAAGGAGAATGGGGGGCTCAG
>JAVUNC010000228.1:0-12398 GCA_032173965.1 Sitta carolinensis
AAAGCCTGATGATTTATTTTCAATAAATCAGTAGAAAAACAAAAAAAAATCTTTGAAAAAAATTTTTGGTTTTTTTTTTTCCCCCTTTTTGAATAAGAAAATTGGCTAACCCCAAAAGAACATGCTTTTCAACAAATTCATTTCAAAAAAATTCAAAAAAATTTTTTTTCGTTAAAATGGGCTTTTAAAAAGGAAAAAGCATAAATCTAGTTTTTTTATGCTTTTCTTGTCCGAAGTTTACAAAGGGAAAACGTATCAAAGACTCCCCTTTTGCCCAAGGAGGGTAAATTTTGCAGTACTTTTTTTGGTGTAAACCTAAATTTAAATTTTTTTTGTTTTTACCCCTTTTTCCCTTAAAATCCCTTCAGCTAGGGGTGCCCCCTCCATGGGTTCCCCCTTAAACTTTTTTTCTTGGGGCCCCCAAATTTTCTTGGGGGAAAATTTTTTTTGTTTTTTCTGTGGGCTACCCATATCTGAATGTTAAAAGGGGGTGGGTTTTTTTGTTTGTAGTTTTAAAAGCCCAGCCTTTTTAAAACAGGTTGTCCTCCTTTGTTTGGGAAACCCACATGTTCTGCCCGGGGCTTCCTGGTTTTTTCGTTGCATCAAAAAGGGGCGGAAAAGGGCTTTTTTTTACCTTTTGCCCTCCCTTGGTTTATTAAATTAAATTTTTGGGTTTTTAACCCGAAAATCAGGGGGAAAATTTAGTCCTCTTTTCTTATTGCAAAAATTAACAGTTCTTCACTGAGTCAAAAAATGGGTTTCGATCCAAAAATTTTTCTGGTTTAAAATTTTTCTAGGAAACTGGAACCAGAGCAACATAGTTTTGGGGGTTTTTTTTGGGAGTTCCCCCCCAACTTTTCCCTTATTGGGGAAACTTTAAAAGCAGAAGGGACCCCCTTCCCCCAGGGTACTGTCAAATTGGTTTTTTGTGTTATTCCCCCCCGCCCTTTTTTTTTGTGCTGCCAAAGAAAATACGTTTGGGGGAAAGGCTTTTTGGACCCACTAACCCCGTTTCCCCCTGAGTCCTCACTTACTCTGAACCCCCCATGGGAAGTTTGAGTTTTTCTTTTTTAAAAGAAACCCCGGGTTTTTTTTAAAACACGGTTTGCAGGGGAAAATTTTTTTTGATAACTCCTTTTTTTCCCCTGTTGCGCGATCGAAAAACAAAAAAAAAAAAAAACTTGGAGGGCCCCGCTTTTTCCAAAAAATCTGTTTTTTCAGGAAAAACCCTGGTCCCCCTTTTTTGAACCCTAGCATACTGCTCTACCCGTATGAAGGGGGACAGCGTCCCCCCCAGCCCCTGTGATTTGTGTTTTCATTTTTGGCATCCCCCCCAGTCCTTTGTGCTCCCTTTCTTGCGGAAAAAAACCGCCCAGGAAAGTGCTCCCCCCCTTTTGGACCCCCTTTAATCTTTGGGTTCGTTTGCACACCCCAAGGAGTAAGGAGTGTTTTTTTTTTACATTTCACCAAATGGGTTTTTTTTTTTTTTCCCCCCGGGTTTTTGGGAATGCAATTGGGAAAAAAAAAAAAGTTTATAAAGTTAAAAAAACTTTTCAGTAAAAATTAAAACTGGCATAAAAAAAATATGAAAAGCGTTTTTTTATAAGGTTGGGGAAATTTTTAAAAAAAAAAAATATGGGGAAAAAAAAGTGGTTTTGAATTTTTTAGTCCCTTTTGGAAAAACCTAGCTAACTTGTTTTAGAAATGCCCTTTGTTTTGGGAAAAAAAAAGGGTAATTTTTAGGGAGGCCCAAAAAAAAATTGGATTCTCCAGAGGGGATTTTTTTGCCTTTTTAAAAACTTTTTTTTTCCCAAAAACTGCTAAGAATAATACCTTCAAACAAGACTGTATTTTAAAAGCTAGCCTCTTTAAGGGTTAAAATAATAGAATAAAAAAAAGCGGGAAAATTGTAACATCCCCCACAACCCCAAAATTTTTAAAACCCGCCCCGAGAAAAGGCAGGGGAGGGGAAAAGGGGAAGGTTTTGGCTCCTTCCCGATTTTTTTTTTTTGTCACCTCTTTTTGCGCAACCCCTTTTTTTTTACCAGGAAAAAAAAAAGAAAATTTGGGGGTAAAAAATTTTTAAAAGGGAAATTTTGAAAAAAATTAAGCATTTTTTGCACACCGCTCCTTTCCACTGTCTCCCAAAAACCTTTCCTTTAATGATGGGAGTAAGTTCCCCTTATATATTTTGCAAATTCAGTTAACCATCTTAAAACTGAAAGCAAAATTTTTTCTTTCAAATTTTCTCCCTTTTTTTTTTTTTTTTTTTAATAACTTTTGCTTTTTTTTTGTTTTAGCGAGCCCCAGCCCGTTGGGGTTCCCCCAATTTTCCCCCCCACCCTACAAAAATTCTGAGTTTTTTTTCCCCGTTTTTTTTTTTGTAACCTTCTGTAGGACCCCTTTAATCTTTCTATTTTTACAAATTTTTTTTTAGTTTTTTTTTCTTATTTATAGTTTCATTTAATGGAATTTTCTTTGTGTAATTTCTGCAAAAAGGTATGGTTTTTTTTGGGGTTTTTTTTTCCCTAGAAAGCTGCCAAATTACCTATTTTTAAAAATTTTTTTTTTTTTCTTTTGTTTTATTTTTTTTTTCACTTTTGAAGGAGTGATTTTTAAAATTTTTGCCTTTTTTTTTTTAAATAACCTTTTCTTAAAAGAAAAATGGACACAGAGGAAAGCAACGGAAATGCCCCGGGAAAAAGCAGTTCACTTTCCCCTTCCCCCCATTAAAACCCTTTTTCCAAGGAGAGTTGGAGTTTTGGGTTAAAAATTTACCCCATGTCCCCCCATGGAGAATACCAAAAGCAGGGGCCCGCTTTTCCCTGTGTTGTTGGGGGGACTTTCGCACTTTTGCCTAGCATTTTTCCACTTGAAAACTTTAAAAAAACCAATTTTCCATAAGTAGGGTTTTTTTTTTTCCCCGAGGGCACTTTAACAGGATTCAGAGGGATACCTAAAAAACAGCCCCCAACTTTTGGGGCCCCTTTTGCACGAAGGGCCCCACCATAAAACTTCTCTTTTTAAAAAGCCCCAAGGGAAACCCTTTTTTGTGGGGGATTTAAAATATTATTTAAAAATAATTGCAACAGCCAAACTAATAGGAAAATGTGAAAAAAAACCTGCAAAACAGGTTTTTAAGGATAGAGAAGTTTTTTTGGGAAAAAAAAAAACTGGCTTTTTTTTCACAAGAAACTGTTTTTTCCCCTACCTTTTTCTTTTCGGGCTGATAATTCCCGGGCCTAAAATGGGGAAACTAAAAAAATTCCCCACAACAGGACCTAAAAAAACAATGCAGTTTTCTTTTTTATATCTTGTCCCCGAAATTGTTTAAAAAAGTTTGAATAAATCCCCCGCCCCGGAAATTTTTACATAGCCCCCAACTCAATTTCGACTTCCCTTTTCTAATCTTGTCTGAAGCCCTCAACAAGCACAGTCCCTTTTTGGGGTTGTAAAAAGGGCCTTTAAAAAACAAAAGTAAAAATTTTTTTAATGGGTTTTTTTTTTTTAAGAAATATTTTTTTATTTTTTTAAAACAAACTTTTAATCTACCATTTTTTTTTCTTTTTTATTTTAAATTTTTGCTGAGTTGAGCCACTTTTTTTTTAGTATCTGTACAAGTAAATCGGTTTTCGTTTACCAGACCTTTAATGGAAGGCCCCCCTCTAAAGGTTTTTAATTTTGAAAAACAAAAGCTACAAAGATATCGGGGGAATTTTTTTTCACAAGTCACGTTTTTTGGCCTTTTCTGTGTGTGAAAGCTGGGGCCCCGGGACTGGGCCTAAAAAGAACCCTTTTTTTAGTACCCAAAGAAAAGTTTCCCCACAGGAAAAAGGGGTTTTGTACGCAGCAAGGTGAAAATACTTTAGCAGACCCCAAAAGGGGAAAAGGCACGCCTTCCATCCCCCAAATGTTAAAACCAAAAAAAGTCCCCCTTATTGGGGGAGGTTTTAATTTCAAATGGGGGGCTATGATGGAACCTAACTAACCAGGCATGAGTGGAGACTGCTTGGGATGGGGCAGGCTTTTGGGGAATTTCCCCCCCCCCCCCCTTGCCCCCAAGGGGGCACCAAGCCCCCCACTTTCCCTGATCCCCGGTTTTTTGGGAACCAAGTTGGGGCCCGTTGTTGGGGGGTGAAAATTGGGGCCCCTCATCAAATACCCCTGCTTTATTTTTTTGGGAAGGGGCCCCCCCCTTTTTTTTTGGCCTCATTTTGGTAGTCCCCGAAAACTAATACTTGACTATGTCCCCCCCAAAAGGGGTTTTTTTCCCTTTTTTCTTTGGGGTTTTTTTGATTTTGGTGAACTTTTTTTTTTTCAAGGGAAGAAAAAAAGTGTCCCCCCTGGCAGGGGGGAAAAATTTTTTTTTTGGGGGGGCCCTTGGTGACCAAAGAAAATTTTCCTTAAATGCTGGGGGTTTTTTTGGGAGGTTTTAAAAAACTGAAAAAAAAAGAAGGCGCTTCCCGACCAATGGTAAAAGCAACCCCCGCCTCTTTTCGCTGACTTTTAATTTCTTCCTCGGCTGTGGGGTTTTTTCCCCTGGGGTTTTTTTTTTTAGGCCACGGGCAGCCCCCTTCTGGGAAGGACTCCGCCCCCCTTTTCCCGCAGGAAAAAAATTGTGTTTTTTATCCCATTTATCTGGCTGCCCTCCCAAACCATGTTTCTTGGCTTTTTTTTCTTGCACAAAAACCCTTAAAAAAAAGTTTGTTTTTTTCAAAAGAAGAAGGGTTTTTTTTTAGCTTTTGGGGGACTTCATTTTTTTTTTATGTAGTCTGCTAAAAAATTGCTTATAAAAAAGCTTAGTTTTTTCTTTTTAAAAAAACCCCTTTTAAAATCACTCAGTTGTGATTTTGATGGGAAACCAGCGTTAAACAATTAGCAAGGGGTGGCCCAGCCCCCAAGGAAAAAGATGGGGGAAAGGTTTTTCCCCAAAATAAATTAAAGTCCCCCACAATTTTTTACTATTCGAAAAGTTTCTTTTATCCCTTTTCCAACCCCTCCACCCCCCGCTTCTCTCTCTCATCAAAGCCATTTCGTGATTAATCCCCGTGCTGTTCCTTCCTGAATTTCCTCCATGCCACCCTAAAAGGAAAGGGGGACTGAAATTATTAAAAAGAAAATCAGAAAAAGGGGAAAAAAGGGGCCCCCCCCAATTCCTTTATTTTCTTTAAATCACTATTTTTTAAAAAATTTTTATTTTCAAAAATCAAAAATCTCTCTGTTCATACCAGGAAGACTACAGTTAATTTATGGAATGTTTTTGTTAAACACACAATTTCCCCGTTTTGGGGGAATGCATAGGGGAGGGGGTTTTTTCCGAAGGGGGGGGTTTTTTTAACCCCCTTTGGGGGGGAAACTTTTCTTGTGTTTTATTTTTCTAAAGCAAAAAAGGGTGGCCCAAATTGGGAAAGGGGTGTGGCTTGCAAAACGGCAGAAAAATACCCCCCCCGGGGGGGGGGAAAAAAAAGCAAAAATGTTTTACTCTTTTTCTTGCTCTTCTCCCCTGTTCCATCATGAGAGAAAAGCCTCACGATTGTCTCTTGTCATGGGGTTTTTTTTTTATTTGCTGGGATACTTTTTTTTCACTTCCACTGGGGTTAAAAAGGCCCCCCCGTTTACAGCAGCAGTAATTTAAATACTGCTTTTCCATTCTTTTTGTGCTGGAAGGGGAAAATTTTTTCTTGGTTTTCCCCCGGAGGGGAATCTGCATTTTCTTTTACTTTCAAAAATTTTTTTCTTTTTAAAAAACTGCTGCAAAAACTAGAAAAAGTTTTTTTAAAAAATTTTTGGGGTTTTTTTGCAGATTTTTTTTTTAATACACTTGGCCCCCCTAAAAGTTGCAAACCGCTCCCTTTTGGAAAAGTTCCCCTTTGGACTCTTGATCCCCCTCAGGGGGCTTGTCCCCCCGTTTTTTTTTGGGGTTTCCCTGTTTGGGGTGGTTTTCTGAAAACAAAAGCAGGGGTTTTTTCCCCCCCAAAAAATGGGACTTTAAATTTCCACTTAACAAAATTTGATGTAACCGCAAAAAAAACCAAATTTTTTCTTTTTCAAAAATTTGAAAAAAAACACTTTCCCCCCCTCTCTTAAAAACACGATGGGAAAAAAGGGAAATTCTTGAAAAACACTTTTTTATAGGGGGAGCAGCGGGGTGCAGAAGAAGGGGGGGGGCAAGTTCAATTCTTTGGAGATTTTTGGCTTTTTTTTGCACCGGGGACATTTGACTGGCCCCCCAACCCTGGGTGGCTGTAAAACTATCTTGGTTTTTATTTGTCCCCCCAATTTCCCCCCTTTTTTTCCCCCGTTTTGCTTCTTGTTTTTAATAGGTGTGGGGAAAATTTATTGTAAAATGGGGTTAGCTTTAAATTTTGTTAAAGATTTCATACTTTTTCCTCCTTTTTTTCTATTCGAGATATTACAGATTTTTGCTCTTGGGTAAATTTTCCCTTTTTTTAAAAATGGTTTTTTTGGGTTTTCGGGGCCTCCGTACAGTCCCCCAGTCCCCCTTTTCTTTCCTGTCTCATTCGAGCCCCAATTTGAAAAATAAAGTAAAAAACTATTTTAATTCCTGGGCCCCCCCAAAAAGAAGCCCTTATTTTTTGCCAAAAAGAAATGGCTGCCGGACCTTTGCCCTTTTTTTTGGCAAACACTTCCCGCCCCACCCTTTTTTTTTATCCTGGTTGCAAACCCCCTTCCCCCCCGTTTTCCCCCTTATTCCCCCGCACCCAGGCTTTGAGGTGATGGGGGTTTTTTTTTGCAAAGGGGGGTTGTCCCCCTCTGCCCCTCCCCCCCTTAAGGGGTGGTCCCCCGTTGTGCTTTCCCCCCCGGTTTCCCCCAAATTCCCCGAAACACCTTTTTTTTGCTCTCTGGTTGGCTGGCCTCAATCCCCCTCAACCACTGCAGGCAGCCGTGGGGGGGAGGGGGAAGCCAGGTTTTTCCCGGGTCCCCCCCCCGCCCCGGGGGGTGCCCCACGGCCCCGGGGGCAGCAGGGACCCTTAACGTTAAAGGGGGCCCATTATAGCCCTACCCCCAGTTTTTCCCCGGAAAAACGCAGATTCCCCCACAAATACAAAACACAAATTTGGTCCTTTTTAATTTTCCCAAGCTCCTTATTTTTTCAATTTTAAAACAGGTTTTCCGTTGCACCTTGAAAAAATGCGTAAAAGTGAAAAAAATCCAGCCCCGAAGTCGTGAGCTTTTTTTTTTTTTTTTGAGGAATTTTCTGGGGAAAAACCCCCACCCTGGGGTGGGGGGGGGAAAACCATCACCCCGTGACCCCTGTTTTTTTGCCCAGTGATGAGCCCACATCAACACCTGGGTGGGAGGGGGTGACTCCCCCGTCCCCGGGGAGTTTTTCCTTTTGAGGGAACAAGAGAAAATAAACACGAGGGAAAAAAATAAATCTCTGGAGGGGGGGTTTTTTCAATGTACCCAGTTTTTTGGGGTTTTTTGGGGGTTATTTTGGTGGGAAACGTTTACCAAAAAAAGGCCCAAAAAAATATTTTTAGTTTGAAAAATAAAAATTTAAGAAAAAAATCTGCTGAACACTTTTTAAAAATATGGGGGAAAATTGCCCCCCTTTACACAAAAAAAAAAATAGAATATTGGGGGTAAAGGCAGCGAGAAAAGTGGGGGGCAAACTGTAACAAAAATGCCCCCGACAATTGCTGGGCCTTCCATCCCCCTAAATTTTGGGGTTTTTACCCCGGGGGGCCGCCCGGGCTTTTTTTTTTTTTTACCAAAACTTTTTTAATTTTTTTTTGCATTTTTTAAGAGGGGTTCCCCCAACGGGGTTTTTGCCTCATAAACTGGGGGCAAGGATTGAATCAGGGGGTTTGGGGGGTTTTTTAGGCGTGCAGCCCCCTTGGGGTATCAAAAATTTAATTAAAGGGGAAAAAATTGGGGAAAAAATCCAAATATTTTATATTTTCACTTTTTTTTTTTGCTATTGGCCCTTTTAATATTTAAACAAAGGTTCCCCCCAATGAGCTCTCCCCCCCCAAACTTTGGGGAGGGGAAATAACCACTTTTTCCCCCTATGGTGGGGTTTTGCCCCACTCTTTTTTTTCAGTTTTTTTTTATTAATTCTTCTTCTTTTATTCCTTTCACTTGCTGGGGTTTTTTTTGGAAACAGTTTTTTAAATTTTATCAGCCGATCCCCGTAATTTCCCGTTGAAGAATACTGGGGGGGGGAAAATTTGAATAAATGTTTTTAATTGAGGGGGTTTTTGATGGGTTTTTTTAAGCAATGGGTTTTTAACCACTGCCCCTAGTTTTTTTTTCCTGAGGCTTATTTGAGAGGCCTTTTTCCACTCCCTCCTGCCAGAGAACCTGTTCACAAAGGGGATGGAAATTTTTGAATAAAAAGCCCGGGGAAATTTTTTGGGAAAAAAAAGACCCTTCCTTTTAGTTTTTTGGGCCATCGAAAGGGTATTCCAGGGGGAAAGATTGTGGGGAATTTCCGTGGCATTTTTTTAAAAAAAAGCCCATTTCTTTGCCTGGGGAAAACCATGGGTGTTTTTTTTTTTTCTTTTTTATTATTGTTGTGGGTTTATGGTTTAAAAACCCCTAAAGGCAAATCCTGCCCCGGGGCCCGGACAGGACTGCCCCCAAAAATTTTTTGGGTTTCCCCCCAAAGGAAAATTTTGGCCAAAAGCTTGTTACAATTTTTTCCAAAATTTTTTTGCCACACCGAAAGAAAAAGGGAAAAATAAAAGGTTTTGGTATAAAATTGTTTTCCTGTGAGCCATAGGCCCAAAAAAAAATTTTTTATTTCACTCCTCATCCCCCCTGGATGGAAAAAAGCCAAAAATACCCCAAGGGGGCCTTTAATCAAGGGGAAAAAAAAGGGGGCATTTTTTTTTTATTTGCAGCAAATTTAAAAATTTCACAAAAAGTAAAGAAAAGTTTTCAGTTGGGGGGTTAGATTTCTCCGGCAAATTTACCTTCGGTTTTAAGAGTTTTTTTTTTTTTGGGTTTCAAAAATGAGATTTTGATTTTCCAGGGGCCGCTTTGGGGGTAAGGGACAATGGGGTCCTCCCAAAAGGGAAAAGGGGGGTTATTCCCTTCCCCGGGTGTTTTTTTCTTTTTGTTTGGGTTTTTTGGTAAAAAAAATTGCACAGACAGTTTAAAAAAAAATAGAAAAAATTGGGGGAAAAATTAAAAAAAAGGCATTTTAAAAAAAAAATACTTTGGGAAGATGAAATTTTTTTTTCATCATTTTTTTTACTTCGGGTAACTTGGGTTTTTTTTTTTTGTAAAAATTTTTGAGCATCCCCCTTTAAAAAGGGGTTAAACCCCCTTTGGGTTTTTAAAAGAAAAATTAGAATGTTGGGATAAATTCTGAGAGCATTAATTGCCAAAAACACGTTTCCATTGACTTCAAAAAGGAAAGTAGTGTTTTAATTTTTTTTGTGACTTTTTTAAAGACGATGCAGTTAAAAGGTTTTAAATTTATTTCTCATTCCATTTTGCTTGGGGGGTTTTTTTTTTTTTTTTTTTTTTTTTTCCCTTTTTTTTTTTTTTTTTTTTTTTATATACGCATTCAAAAAAGAAAATAAAAAATTGTGAAATCTGATGTAGGGTAAACTTGACATCTAATGCTTTTTTTTTAAAAAAAAGTATGGCTTTTCCCTCCCCCAAAATGTTTTTTTTTTGGGGTGTTTAATCAGTAAAAAACAACTAGAGGAAAAACCTAAGGATAAGGGGCCCGTTTTTTTTTTAGTCCCCAAAAATTGCTTTGCCCCCCCCCCACTTAAAAAATGAAATAAAAAAAAATTTTTTACAGTTGGAGGGCCAGTCCCCCCCCCCTTTCCCCGTTCCCAAGGGGGGAAAAAAATTTTTAAAAAGAAAAACAGGGACCACTTTTCGAATTTGACTGTTTTTTAAGGGGGTTTGGGAAAAAATTATTTTCAGGGAAATTTTTTTGATTTTGAATTAAAAGGTTTTGGTGGCTCCCCTTTTACCCACCATATTTTTTTAAATTTGGTTATTTTTTTTTCCCGTTTGCACTTTCCCCGGGCTGTTTTTTTTCCCCCTTCTGTGGAGTGGTGATTGCTGTGATAGGAGATCAGAAAAAAATAAAAAAAGGATGCAGAAAAAAAGGGTTGAAGTATATTATAAATGGGCAGTGCCCCTGCTTGTGGTTTTTTGGGGAATAGTACTTTACATCAGGGGAAAAATTTTTGACCTGACCCTTTTTCCCCTCCCACTATTTCTTTAAACCACAAACTCCCCGTGTTTGTGAACTTTTTTTTTAAATAAAAATTGAAAAACTTTGCAATGGGGGAACAACGGTAAAAAAGTCCCCTTTGGGATCAATAATTAGGCCCCCACAGTTAAGAAAAACCAAAAAAACCTGGTGATTGTTTCCCCTTTGGCATGGAAAAGGGTTGCCCCAAGTAAAAAATTAAAAAAGCAGTTAAAAAAAATTAAAAGAAACTTGATTTTTTTTTTAATAAATATTTTTTTTTTGGGGGTGGGGGTTTTTATTTAATTTATTTTTAATTTTTTTTTTTGGTTTTTGGTTTTTTTTTTTTTTTGTGGGGTTTGGGACAGTGAGTTTTTTTTTTTTTTTTTTTGAATCTTCTTCTTAATCCCCTCTCTATTCTTTTTCCCCCGCTCTGCTGGCAAGAGGGGTTAGAAGAGTGGCCCTGTCCCCGCTGCAAAAAGATTGGGTGGGTTTTTTTTTAATGGCAGTATTGAAAGGTTTTTTAAATTTACCGGGCAGTGGGCCCACCAAGGGGCCCGTTTTTGCCCCCCCAGGAAACAGCCCCCGTTTCTCTCCCCGGGGGTAGACCTCTGCAGACAGCAAAGCCCAGGGTGTTTTTTCCCCCCGCACCAACCCAGTCCCCGACACTGTTTTCTCCCCCAAGAGGTTTTTTTTAGCACTAAAGGGGATTTCCCCCCGGGAAGGGGTTTTTTTTCACCTCAACCTGACCCGTTCAAAAAATGATTGGGGCCCAATCTCTCAAAACGTGGTGACATTCTTGGGGGGTTTTTAAGGGGCCCCCGGGGGGGTTTTTGGACTTGAGAAACCTGTGGTCCCCCCCAACTGAATTTTTTATGATTTCATATAGGACTTGGTCATTTCTTGGGGTGTTTTTGGGGTTTTGGAGAAAAAAAAATTTGGGTTGTATCATGTAGGAACGTCCCCCAATTTTTGGGAGCACAACACCTTTTTTGTTTTTTTTTTTGCTTTTCCTTTTTTTGGTTTTTTCAACTTTTGAGGCCCGGTTTTGGGGGTTTAATAAATTACCTCCCCAAATAAAAATACAACCCCATGCCAAAAGTCCCCCCCCCCTTGTGTCTTGACTGGACAAAATAATTTTTTTTAAAATCACAAATCAATGCTGTTTTTTTTTCTGAACATTTTTCCCGGGTTTTTTTTTTGCATTACTAAAAAACCAACCATGTGGGGTCCCCCCCAACCTTCTGCGGGTTTTTTTCCAGCAAACTTTTTAAAAGCAAGCCGAGAGCGGGGGGTTTTAGCACAGGGGCCCCCCCTCCCGGCCCTTTTTTTAATTTTTTGTACAATTTTTTGGGGCTTACATAATATGTTTTAAGACTTTTTTTTTTTTTTTATAATCTCTTTTGGGCCTCATTTTGCATTCTTACCTTCAGCCCAAAAAAACTGCTATCCTTTCCCCCTTTTAAAAACCTTTCCGAAGGGGCACATTTTTCTACACGAAAAAAAGGGCAAGATGACAAAACCCCTTTTCCATGGGGAGAAAAAAAAAGCCGGATTTTTCAAAAATTACTAATTTAAAACCCTTTTTTGCCCTTTTAAAGGATATTAAAAAAAACCTTGTAAAAAAAGTCCTAAGTCCCCTTTTCTAGGTTTTATGAGGGTTTTTAAAGGGGCCCAAAAAATCAAAATAGGGGGAATCTCGTAAAAAAAAAAACATGGGGGGAAAATTTAAATTGGGGGTTCCACATGAATTTTCAATGTATGTTTAAAAATGCAAATTTCAACAGTCCCCCCGAAATAAAGAACAAAGGTGATACCTAGACACTATTTTTTCCCCTTTCTCTTTTGTCCCTTTTTTTTCCTTTCTTGCTAAAAAAAAAACCCCTCTGATGGGGGCTGTTTTCTGAATTTTCAATAAAGAAATTTTTAGGTTTTGAAATAAAATTGCCAATTTTTTATTTTTTTTCCCCCCACAAGTGAGAATGTTTTACCAAAACTAATAGATAAAAGGGGGCCCCCCCCCAAGGACTGTGAGGGGAAAATTTTTTTTTTATTTTTCTAATCACATGCAGTGGGGGTTTTCCCCAAACATGGTTTTGTTTTAAAGGGACAGAAGAGTTTAAAATAAAGGGGGTTGGGAGGGGGTAAGGAAAATTTTTGTTTTGAAAATTTCAGACTGAAAAACTGCACAACTTCCCCCCCCAAAAAAAGC
>JAVUNC010000229.1:0-12211 GCA_032173965.1 Sitta carolinensis
GGGGTCTCTTCCCTTTTTCCCCCACCCTTTAAAGCCCCCGGGGGCGGGGGCTCCCCTTTTTTCCCCCCCTTAATGCCCCCCGGTTCGGGTCCTGCCCTTTTCCCCCCCCCTTTAAAAACCCCTTTTGGGGGCTCCCGCCTTTTCCCCCCCCCTTTTAAAAAACCCCGATTGGGGGGGCCCCCCGTTTTCCCCCCCTTAAAAAAACCCCGTCGGGGTCTTGCCGTTCCCCAACCCCCTTAAAAACAACCCCCTTTTTGGGGTCTCTCCCTTTTCCCCCCCCTTAAAAAAAACCCCCCCGGTTTGGGGGGCCCCCGCCTTTTCCCCACCCAAAGCCCCCCTTTTGGGGGGCCCCTTTCTTTTTTCCCCCCCTTTAAGCCCCCGGTGGGGGGTCCTGCCTGTTTTCCCCCCACCCTTAAAGCACCCCCTTTTGGGGTTTTTTTGCCTTTCCCCACCCTTAAAGCCCCCCGGTTCGGGGGGCTCTCCGTTCCCCACCCTTAAAACCCCCCTTTGGGGGGCCCCCCTTTCCCCCCCCTTAATGCACCCCTTTTCGGGGGCTTGCCTGGGTTTCCCCCCCCTTAACACCCCGGTTTGGGGGGGCTCTGCCTGTTCCCCCCCCCCTTTTAAAAACCCCCGGTTTGGGGTCCTTTCCTTTCCCCCCCCTTTAAAGCCCCATTTGGGGGGGCCTTTCCCCCCCTTTCCCCCCCCTTAATCCCCCCCCGGTTTTTGGGGGCCTGCCGGGTTCCCCCCCCTTAAAAAGCACCCCCCCCGGTTTGGGGGTTTCCCCCCCTGTTCCCCACCCTTAAGCCCCCCCGATTGGGGGGGCCCCTGCATGTTCCCCCCCCTTAATCACCCCGGTTGGGGGATCTCTGCCTGTTCCCCCCCTTAATCCCCCCGATTCGGGGGTCTGTGCATGTTCCCCCCCTTAATGCCCCCCCGGTTGGGGGGTCTCTCCTCTTCCCCACCCTTAATGCACCCCTTTCGGGGTCTCTCCCCTGTTCCCCACCCTTAATGCACCCCCGTTTGGGGGACTCTGCCTCTTCCCCCACCCTAACGCACCCAGTTTGGGGGGTCTCTCCCGTTCCCCACCCTTAATGCACCCCGATTCGGTGTCTTGCCCTTTTTCCCCACCTTATGCCCCCCGACCGGGGGCTGTGCCTGTTCCCCCCCCTTTTAATCAAAAACGTTGGGGGGTCCTACGTTCCCCACCCTTAAAGCCCCCGGGTTGGGGGTCCCCTGCCTTTTCCCCACCCGAATGCCCCCCGGGTGGGGGGTCATGCATTTTCCCCCCCCACCCTTAATGCACCCCGATCGGGGGTCTCTGCCGTTCCCCACCCTTAAATGCACCCCGGGTTCGGATCTTCCTGTTCCCCACCCTTAATCACCCCCATTTGGGTCTCTCCCTTTTCCCCACCCTTAAGCACCCGATTCGGGGTCTAGCATGTTCCCCCCCCCCTTAAAGCACCCCTTCGGGGTCTCGCCTTTTCCCCCCACCTAAAAGCACCCCTTTCGGGGGTCCCTGCTGTTCCCCACCCTTAATGAAACCCCGTTTGGGGGTCCCCTGCCTATTCCCCACCCAAAAGCACCCCGTTTGGGGGGCCCTCCCTGTTCCCCAACCCTAAGCACCCCTTTTTGGGGGTCTCTCCCTGTTCCCCACCCTTAATGCACCCCACTCGGGGTCTCTGCCTTTTCCCCCCCTTTTAATGCACCCCGGTTTCGGGGGCCCCTCCGCCTGTTTCCCCACCCTTAATGCACCCCTTTTCGGGGTCCTCTGCCTTTCCCCACCCTAACACCCCCTTGGGGGCCTTCCCTGTTCCCCACCCTTAATGCCCCCTTTCGGGGTCTCTCCTGCCCCCCCCCCCTTTTAAAGCCCCCCCCGTTGGGGGGGCTCTGCCTTTCCCCACCCTTAAACCCCCCAAATTTTCGGGGGTCCCTGCCTTTTGATAAGGGAATGAAACTCATAGTTAAAAGGGGGCCTGGAAATAATGTACTACCCCATAAAGGGGCAATATTTAAATATATGATTTCCTGTTTTCTTCAAAACGCTTATCCACAGATAAAAACCTTTGGGGTTAGTGGTCAAAGCCTTGACCAACAATAGTTATGTATGATTTTCCGTTTTTCGGCACAATGCTTACTCAACAATGGGACCTTTGTTAAGAACTTTGACCATAAAAAGAGGTATTCTTAACGCAAGATGATAAAAATGACTGCCAGGCTCGAGAGAAAGGGTCAACTAACGGGCAACTGGGGAAACATGGACGACCACCAAGTACTCCAGACACCACCCTAGTGAACTACTGCGGCTGCGCGAACCAAATTTTACATATGTAAACAGATTCCCGGGAAAGTACATAAAAATTAACTTTTTCCGGGAAAAAAACCAATGAAATGAAAATAAAGAACAATAAATTAGGAAAAAAAGAAGGGGCAGCGCGCTTTTTGGAGGATGATCCCCCGTGCCCCGGGCTGAAAATAAAGTTTATCTTTACCGAGTTCGTCGTCTTGGACTGTTTTGGCACCACCAGGAGACCTCTGCCTAGCTGCAGGCCCCCCGCGGAAACGGACCCCTAGGTCCCCCCCCAGGATTTTCCGGAGGGAACCCCCTCGCCTCATCCATCACTGCGGGGGCAGACAAGACCCCCTTGCAACCCAAAGGACGTACAGGTACTCTTATTTTGTTTTCTTGTTTTCTGGGACCGTCATTAGGAACTTAACATTTTGGGCATCGCGTTTGGTTTTGTTAAGTTTTTGTGAATGTTTGGATGTATTTTGGGGAAATTGTACTTTTTGGGTTATTGTTTTTGGAGAAATAAAAAACCTTTTTGTCCTTTGTTGTTGTATAAGGATTTGCCCGGGGTTCCCGTGTTTTTTGGTATAGAATGGGGGGGGAAAACAGAGCGGGGAATTTCGAAAAAGACCCCGGGCTGGTGTTAGCTCATAAAAGATAGGGGAGGAACCCCAGGGGGGAGCAAAAACAAAAAGACCTTAATTAATATTCCCCAATCATGGTGGCCGTTTATAAAAATTGGGGGAGGAGAAAAAGGGCCTGTAATGGACTTTCAATAAAATACTTTTTAAAAAAATTAATGTTTTTTTACGGGGGAAGGGAAGGGGGATGAAGTTACTTTTGCTGATTTGTTTTTTCACTTAAAAATCATCCAGAAGGGGAAAAAAATTGGGTTTTAAAAAAGCCCCACAAACCCTTTAGTATTAGCTATAAAAAAAGATCGAAAAAAAACGCCCCTAAAATAACAGGGTTTTCAGCTTGTAGAATAGGACAAAGAGCAAAAAATTTTTCGGAGATTTTAAAAAAGGGGTGGGGGGTTTACTTACCCCCCCCGGGGGCCCCCTCCCCCTCCTAGGTCTGACACCCCTCCGAACCCCCCTACCCCCACAGCGACCCCCTTTTCCAAAAGTAGAAGGAATCAACGGGGGGAGGGACCGGGGGGGGGACCAAGTAATAAAGCATCGGAATAGTGGGATTTTTACCAAACACCACCCTGCTCGGAGTAAATGGGTCCTTCAATTTAGGCACCCCTGAGAAGGGAGTTGGAGCTGCGGGACCTACAAGGATTAAAACCCCCCTTTTTTCCCTGAGGGTTTTAACACAGGGAAAAAGACGGAAAAGAAATTACCGGGGTACCGAGGGGGGGGCTAAAAGATTTGAGCTATAGTTTAAAATCAACCCTGATTGGGATTAGATTTGATGCAATACTTAACAGAAACAAGAAGCACGAAATTAAAAGTGCTCGGACTCAGTTCAAGTCCAAACCTGCCGGAACCCTTCCGGGGACAGTGGAGGCACATTTTCCCCAGGGGGACCCCAAGGG
This sequence comes from Sitta carolinensis, assembly GCA_032173965.1. Taxonomy (NCBI): domain Eukaryota; kingdom Metazoa; phylum Chordata; class Aves; order Passeriformes; family Sittidae; genus Sitta; species Sitta carolinensis. The sequence continues at coordinate 3,831 of JAVUNC010000229.1, forward strand.
ATCCGAATGATATCAACAAATCGAATGCTAAAACGATACAATTGGGTTAAAATTGGTTTTTAAACTGCTATACCTAAAGCAGAAATTGGGGCGAACATATGAAAAAAGCAAAGTACCACAAAACTCCCAAAAATTTCTTGATAAGTTTAAAAGTTGCAGAAAAATTTCACCACTTAGATCCCCTGACAGAACTGGGAAACAGCAGCTATTTTCCCTCTTTTTTGGGACGTCTGCGAAACATAAGGAGGAAATACAGAAACTAAAAGAACCTATATCGGGACTTAAAAAATTATTAGAGGAAAGCTTGGAGGGTTACGAAACCGGAAGAGCAAAGTAAAATAAGACGGACAAATATTTACTGAAACCCATTAGCACTTTGGAAAAACAAAAGGAAAAGGACGGTTTATTAAAGGGGAAAAGGGGGTAGACCGGGGGTGCAGGGAAATCAATGTGCCATTTAAGGGAAAAGGGTCATTGGAAAAGGGAAAGTCCCAAATTGGGAATAAGACCTCAGTAAAAACCCAGGTCAATACAGACAATGACGGGAAACCAAGGTATCTACCCTAGCGGATCCCCTGGTTAAAATTTAAACGGGGGTTGAAAAGGGAAAAGGAATTTTTTTTTAGATTAAGGGAGCCTCATATTCTACGAACAAAATTAGTCCCCCCAGGATAAGGATTTTATAACAGTAATTGGAGCGACCGCCAGCCGGGGAAAAGGGTTATTTTTTAAAACCCTTACTATAAACTGGGGAAAACAATTTGGAGTTCATCGAATTTTTTTTTTTTCCAAAAACCCCCCCAAAACCTTTTCTGGAAGGGAAGTTTAAAAAATTGAAGCAAATAACTTTTAAAAAAGGGAAATTGAGTTTTTAAGTTCCGGAACCACATTGTTAGAAATTATAGGGCTTGCACTATACAAAAAAGAAAAATTTAGAAAAATTTTAAGAAAATTCAGATAATATACCCAGGGGTTGGGGAAATGAAATCCCGGGGAGGGCAAAAAATGCCACTCCAAGTAGTCAAACTAAAACCGGGTACGCACCGTAAAAGGGTCAACAGTACCCCCCTGAATGGGAAAACGAAAAGGAATTAAGAAAATCCGATCGATTTATAAAAAAATTTTTAAAAAATGTAGTCAAATAAACACCCCTATATTTCCAGTAAAAAAAGGCAATGGAAAAACTTTAGACTGGTGCAAGATCTTAGGGCAAACAATGGGTAGTGGAAGATATACATCCTGTGGTGGCTAATCCCTAACTTTATAACAAATTAAAAACACTCTAGGTTTGTTTACCGCTTGGGCCTAAAAAATGCCTTTTTCTGCCTACCTCTGGCCCCTGAAAAACCAAAAACTATTTTTCCTTTTTAATGGGAAAAACCATTCAGGAAGGAAAACAAAAAAAAACTTGACTGTGTTACCCCAAGATTTAAGAAAAAGTCCAACACCTTTGGGAAAACCCGCTGGGAAGGATCTAGAAACATGATTTTCCCCCCGACAATGAGGAAAACTATACAGTATGTTGATATTATTGGTACACTGAAACCCCGGGAAGGGGGTATTCAAAGGACTTTTTGGTTTTAAATTTTTTTGGGACTAAATGGATATAGGACTCCCGCAAAAAACCAAATATAAAACAACAGGGGGATGTCTTGGGGTTGGGAAATTTTTCCAAGGACAACAGAACTTGGAAGCAAAAAAGGGCCCCGCCGAAAAACCCCCGAGCCCAAACTCTAAGAGCACGGGGCTTTTCCCGGGAAGACGGTTGGTGTCCCACCGGGTTTACAATTATGGAATACTAGAAAACCCCGTATATTTACTAAAAAGGCAAAACCCTCTGATAAGCGGGCCCCTGAGGCTAATCCTCCTCAAAAGACTGAAATTAAATTAATGGGGCACCGGCCCCGGCCTGCCTATTTTCTAAACCATTTTTGTTTTTTTCCTGAAAGGCAGGGGGTGGGCCCGGGGGTTTTTTCCCAAAAATTTGGGCCTTTTCGACGCGCAATAGCATACTTTTCCAAAAACCCAATGAAATAAGCAAAGGGTTTGGGCCCGGAATTCCTAACCCCGTAGCCGGCCCTAAATAATATCCAGGAAGCCAGAAAGTTTATCTGGGGCCCAAAAAATCACTGTGTTAGTCCCATACGTTTCGGGGGGTGCTGAACAAAAGGGAGGCCATTTGGTTTTCCCCTCAAAGTTTCTGAAATACCAAGCTGTTCTGGTAACAGGAATTTGGGAAAAAACGTGACTAACGTTGTGAATCCCCATCTTTCCTTAGTGATGCAAGAGGGAGCCGGGAACCCCGACTTTCATGAGACCATTGAAGCTACTTATTCAAGCCGCCCGGACTCCAGGAGGGCCTTAAGGGGGCTGAGGGCTCATGGATACGGGTGGTATAGCTTTTTGAAACAAAATGCGGAAGGCAGGCTAGCAATAACCACAACACAGGGGGGAAGAGGCAAAACCTCTTCCGCGGAACTTCGCACAAAAGCAGAAATTATTGCCTAACCGGGCATAAATTGGCTAAAGGAAAAAGGATTTAAAATATGGACGATTCAAAGGATGCTTTTTTGGGGGGATCCATGCACATGGGGCTATATGGAAAGAAAGAGGACACAAAAACTCAAAGAAAACAAATCAAAACATGCAAGGAATAAACTTATTAAAGCTTTAAACTCCCCAAAAAAGGGGGCTGTCAGCATTGCCGAGGGCACGGGGAGGGAAAATCAGATCCCAAATAGTAATCGATTGGCTGACACGGGGGCCCAGGGGGGCAGAGGAGGAAACCCGACCAAGTTTGTCCATTGATACCAACGGTAAACCAAAAAAATTTAAATCTTGCCCCGGGTATTCAAAGGGAAAATCATAATTAATTGAAGCTTGCAGGGAAAACTGGATAAAAACGGGGGGGCTTTGGTTTAAAAAAGGGCCCAATATAGTACCATCCAAAAAAATTTTTCATTGGTATTATCTGAACATGGTAAAACCCATTTGGAGCAGATGCTTTATATTCAGACTTAAAAAAAAAGTTAGTAGGGCGAAACCTGTACACAAAAATTTAACAAGTAACACAAAAAGTGAGGGTTTTCTTTAAAAAAAAACCCCCAAAAAAACAACGGTTTAGGGTTAGGGAAACCCTTGAAAAGGGAATTTTCCCGGGACAAATGGCAGATAGATTTTTCGGAACTTTTCCACAAAAGGGGGTATAAGTACCTTTTGGTCCTAACGACACCCTTCTAGGGGCCGAAGCATATCCTGTAGAACAAATAAGGGAAAAAATGACAAAAGCACTCTTAAATGAAAAAATCCCCCGTTTTTTGGGGGTTTCCCGCAACCAATCATCGAAGGGGAACAACTTTTTGCGCTAAGATTGGCAACAAGTAGGGAAAAAAACAGAATAGAGTGGCATTTTTCATACTCCTTTTAGGGCCCCAGGGAGTGACAAGTGGAAAAAAGAACCACCAAAAATTAACCCAAAAAAATAGCTAAGATTGGCCAAAAAAACATTTACCTGCCTCAATCCCTTTCCCTTGGCCCCCCTCAGAAATTTGAACTAAACCTAGGGCCAAAAGGAAACTTTTAAACCCCTTTTGAAATCCTATAGGGGGGCCATACCCTTTTTTGTTAAGGGGGAAGATAAACTCAGATGGGAAATGATATTAATATGAATACATAAGACAAAAACAAAAAACCCCTATCACAGTTAATAAAAATTTTTTGGAACTCGGCGAGGGGACTAATCGACCTTTACAGATTTTGAACCTGGGAATTATGTATTGTAAGAAAAATTTTTTAGAAGCCCTTTGAAGAAAAGGGGAAAGGACCATAACAAGTGCTACTGACTACATCACAGCTCAAGTTTTAAAAAACACCTCCCGGATCCCTTATTTGAAAGGAAGAAAGCACCGAAAAGTCATGGAAAAAACCCCTACTGGGCCTTTGGGTTTACATTCTCCGACAAAAATTGAAAATGGGGTTCATTGGGGCTTGAATTCACTCATCCTTAAACCCCGAATATTCTCGAATTTTAAATAAACAAATTGTTGGGTATGACAAAAATGCCGGAACTGGGGGAAAGAGAAATTTCCCTTTTTGGGTTTTCCATACCCCCGTAATTAAACTTTGGGTAATTTAGGGGAAAAAAACTACCCCGGGCCCAAACAAAGGGGGAAGAAACCCAAAAATTGAAATAATTAGTCCCAAAACCCCGACCCATAAAAGTACTTTTCCAAAGGGTAAATCCACCTAAAGGAATAGACAAGGGGGGGATGTTTCAACAAAACAATATAGTTTGGGGAAAACACACAAATTGTAACAAACTATTTTTAAAAGGGCCCCAACCTTTTAAACACCACCATGGCAGCCCAAAGGGAAAGGTTTGGGATTGGCTGTGAAGAACTGCTTGGAAGGTTTTAAAACCAGAAAATTGGATTGGGGGCATGTCTCGGGAGAGTAGTTTCCCCTGTGACCATACATGACCCCCCACCAAGAGGGTGGGGGAGAACCATCTCCGAAAATAAGAAAAATCAAAATGCAAAACAAGAGACCCAAACCCCCTTTCACTCCTTTGTTCGATGGGTTTCTCCCTTTGGTTAGGGGGGAGTGAGCTGGAAAAGACAATTGTTAATATCTCGCTGTAAGAAAAAAAAGGGAAAAAAAACAAATTTTGGGGATAAAAGGCAACAAATAGAAAAACATAGTTTATCCCAGGTAGGGAACAAAACGAAGGGGCCCAGATCTTTTGTTAGCTTCTCAAAGGGGGGGATGTACTGAATCAACACAAGCTCTGATGTATTTAACCAAAGTGGAAGTTTCTACAAAATTTGGAGGGAAATTGGGGAAAAAACAAAAATCCTCCATGAATAACCAAAAAATTGTCATGGGGGTTCCCGGAATTGGAAAACTAACTTCATGGTTACCAAAACTTTAAATTTGGTAAAACAGATTTTTTTTAGAATACTTTTCCTTTTTTATATTTAAAAATCAAATAAAATAATGATCAAGTTATCTTTTGCGTGGAAAAAAAAACAAAAAAAGACATAATAGTGGGAGGGGGAATCGAAAAGGGGGGAACAAAAATTAATCGATAGATATCTTAGGGAAAAAAGTTCTTTTGCCGTTGCAAAAAGAATTTTTCAAAGGAACAAAAATAAGGGGGGGCTGATAAGGGGGAAAAAAACTCATATTGAAGGGGCCTGGGAAATATGTACTTCTCTACAGAGGACAATATGTTTTAAAAAATGAGTTCCTGTTATTTAAAAAACAACGCTTTACCACAAATAGACCTTTGGTAGGTCCCAAACCTTTACCAACAAAAGGTTTAGTAGAGTTCCTGTTGTTCTGGCACAAATCTTACCAACAAGGGCCTTTTGGGTTTTGTAAGCTTGACCATAGAAAGGGGGAAAAGCTTAACTGCAAGATGATAAGGTCTGTCCCCACCCTTAATGCACCCCGTTTCGGGGGTTTCCTGCATGTTCCCCACCCTTAATGCACCCCGGTTCGGGGGTCTCTGCCTGTTCCCACACCTTAATGCACCCGATCGGGGGCTCTGGGGCCTGTTCCCACCCTTAATGACCCCGTTCGTCGGGGTCCTCGCTGTTCCCCCACCCTTAATGCACCCCGATTCGGGGTCTCTGCCTGTTGCTCCCACCCTTAATGCACCCGGGTTCGGGGGTCCTCTGGCCTTTCCCCACCCTTAAAGCACCCGTTCCGGGGGTCTCTTGCATGTTCCCCACCCTTAATGCACCCCGGTTCGGGGGCCTCCTGCTGTTCCCCACCCTAATGCACCCCGATCGGGGTCTCCCTTGTGGCCTTTTCCCAAAACCACATTAATATGCACCCCTTTCGGGGTCTCTGCCTTTCCCCACCCTTAATGCACCCCGTTCGGGGTCTCTGCCTGTTCCCCACACCTTGAATGCACCCCTCGGGGGCTCTCTGCTCTCTTCCCTCCCCACCCGTTTAATGCACCCCGATTTCGGGGGGTCTCTGCCTGTTCCCCACACCTTAAAGACACCCCGGTTCGGGGGATTCTTGCCTGTTCCCCACCCTTAAGCACCCCGATTCGGGGGTTCTGCCTGTTCCCCCACCCTTAATGCACACCCGTTTCGGGGGTCTTCCTTTCCCCCACCCTTAATGCACCCCGATTCGGGGGTCTCTGCCTGTTCCCCCACCCTTAATGCACCCCGTTCGGGTCTCTGCCCTTTCCCCACCCTTAAGCACCCGATTCGGGGGTCTCCTGCCTGTTCCCCACCCTTAATGCACCCCTTTCGGGGGTCTCTGCCTGTTCCCCACCTTAATGCACCCCGATTCGGGGTCTTGCCTGTTCCCCACCCTTAATGCACCCCGGTTCGGGGGTCTCTGCCTGTTCCCCACCCTTAATGCACCCGTTCGGGGTCCTCTCTGTTCCCCACCCTTAATTGCACCCCGGTTCGGGGTCTCGGCCTGTTCCCCACCCTTAAGCACCCCGATTCGGGTCTCTGCGTTCCCCACCCTTAAATGCACCCCGGATTCGGGGTCTCTGCCTGTTCCCCACCCTTAATGCACCCCGTTCGGGGGTCTCTGCCTGTTCCCCACCCTTAATGCACCCCGTTCGGGGGTCTCTGCCTGTTCCCCACCCTTAATGCACCCCGATTCGGGGTCCTTGCCTGTTCCCCACCCTTAATGCACCCCGATTCGGGGGTCTCTGCCTGTTCCCCACCCTTAATGCACCCCGTTCGGGGTCTCTGCTGTTTCCCCACCCTTAATGCACCCCGTTTCGGGGGTCTCTGCCTTTCCCCACCCTTAATGCACCCCGGTTCGGGGGTCTCTGCCTGTTCCCCCACCCTTAATGCACCCCGTTCGGGGGTCTCTGCCTGTTCCCCACCCTTAATGCACCCGATTCGGGGGTCTCTGCCTGTTCCCCACCCTTAATGCACCCCGTTCGGGGGTCTCTGCCTGTTCCCCACCCTTAATGCACCCCGATTCGGGGTCTCTGCCTGTTCCCCACCCTTAATGCACCCCGTTCGGGGGTCTCTGCCTGTTCCCCACCCTTAATGCACCCCGTTCGGGGTCTCTGCCTGTTCCCCACCCTTAATGCACCCCGTTCGGGGGTCTCTGCCTGTTCCCCACCCTTAAGCACCCCGGTTCGGGGTCTCTGCCTGTTCCCACACCCTTAATGCACACCCGATTCGGGGGTCTCTGCCCTTCCCTTTTTTCCCCCCCTTTCCCCCTTCTCTCTGTTTTTCCTTTCCCCCCCCCCCCCGTCTCTCGCAATTTTCCCAACCCTTAACACCCTCTCTCTCCTTTTTCCCCACCCTTAAACACCCCCATCGGGGCCCCCTCTACCTTTCCCCCCCCTTTCACCCCATTCTTTTAAATTCTGTTCCCCACCCTTTTCCCCCGATTCTCTCGGGTGTTCCCCCACCCTTAAGCAAAACCCCCTTCGGGGTCCTTCCCTTCCTCCTTTCCCCACCCTCCCCCCCCCCTTTCCCCCAAACCCTTAAATGCCCCCCGGTTCGGGGGTCTGCCCCGTTCCCCCCACCCCTTAATCAACCCATCTCTCTCCCAATTCCCCACTTTAAACACCCCTTCGGGTCTCCACTTTCCCCACCCTTAAAACACCCCTTTTTGGGTCTCGGGGCCTCTTCCCCACCCGTAATTCACCCGTTTCCTCTGCCTGTTTTCCCCCCCCTTAATGCACCCCCGGTTTTCGGGGGTCTTCTGCTGTTTTTCCCCCCCCACCCTTAAGCACCCCCGTTCGGGGGTCCCCCTCCCCCCTTCCCCCCTTAAACACCCCTTCTCTCTGCCTTTTTCCCCCACCCATCCCCCTTTTTTCCTCTTTTCCACCCTTAATCCCCCTTTTTCCCTTTTTTCTTCCTTTCCCCCCACCCTTTCCCCCTTTTGGGGCCCCCTCTTTTTTTCCCCAACCTTTTTCACCCCTTTTTTTCTTTTTCCTTTCCCCCCCCTTAAAACCCCCATTCTCCTTCTTTCCCCACCCTTAAATGCCCCCGGTTCGGGGGCTCATTTTGCCTTCTTCCCCACCCTTAAAGCACCCCGTTTTGGGGGGTCCCCCTGCCTGTTCCCCACCCTTAATGCACCCCCCTCGGGGTTCGGGCCCTTTCCCCCCGTTCCCCATTTCGGGGGCTCTGCTTTCCCCCCCTTTGCCCCCGTTCGGGGGGCTTGCCTGTTTCCCCCTTAAAAACCCCCCTTCCGGGGTTTTTGTTCTGTTCCCACCCTTTGCCCGGTTTTGGGGGTCTCTGCCTGTTCCCCCACCCTTAAAGCCCCCGGTTTTGGGGGGCTCTCTGCCCTTTTTCCCCACCCAATCAAACCCCCCTTTTTTAAATTTTTCCCCACCCTTTGCCCCGTTCGGGGGGTCTCTGCTGTTCCCCACCCTTAATGCCCCC
>JAVUNC010000230.1:0-12145 GCA_032173965.1 Sitta carolinensis
CCCAGGCTACCCGGCCAGGACCAACAGGTTACCCGCCACGGGGCATCAGGTCTAACCCGGCCACGGACAACAGGTCTACCCCGCCACTGAGAACAGGTCTACCCCGCCGAGGACAACAGGTCTACCCGGCCGAGGCAGAGGGCTATACCCCGGCCAAGGACAACAGGGCTACCCCTGCCACGCGGCCTAAAGGCTAAGGCCGGCCCGACGGACAACAGGTCACCCGGCCACGGACAACAGGTCTACTCGCCACGGACAACAGGCTATACCCCGGCCACGGACAGCAGGGTCTACCCCGGGCCACGGCGGCTTACGGCTAAGCCAGCCGAGGACAACAGGTCTACCCCTGCCACGGACAACAGGTCTACCCCGGCCACGGACAACAGGTCTACCCCCGGGCCCCGGACAAAAGGGCTACCCCCACGGCGGCCCTACGGGTAACCGGGCCAGGAAAAAGGTTTCCCCGCCCACGGACAACAGGTTACCCCGCCCCGCCAGGCAACCCCGGGGAAAAAAACCCCGGGCCATGGCTTTGCCCCGGCGAGGAAACAGGGCTACCCCGGCCCCGGCACAGGGTTCCCGGCCCAAACAACGGCTACCCGCCGGAAAAGGCCCCCGGGCCAGGACAAAAGGTCTACCCCGGGGCCCCGGCAAAAGGGCTACTGGCCCGGCCGGTTAAAAACCCTCTACCCCGGCCACGCGGCAGGGGTAAGCCGCCGAGGACAACAGGTCTACCCCGCCAAAGGCAAAATCTACCCCGGCCCCCGGGAAAAGGTTACCCCGGGCCGCGGACAACAGGTCTCCCGCCCCGGGCGGTAAGGGCCCCCCGACAAAGGCTACCCCGGCCACGGGCAACATCTACCCCCCGGGCCCCGGCAGGTCTAAGCCGAGGGCAACAGTCTACCCCGGCCAAAAGGAAACAGGTCTACCCCGGCCAAAAGGCCGGTCCTACCCGGCCCGGAAAAAGGTTAACCCCCCCACGGAAAAAGGGCTACCCCCCACGGACAACAGGTCTACCCCCGGGCCCCGGGGGCCTACGGGTAAGGCCGGCCGAGGACAACAGGTCTCCCAGGCCAGGAAACAGGGCTACCCCCGGCCCCCCCGGGAAACAGGTCTACCCCCGGCCAACGGCGGGCCCCTTTTCCCGGGGCCCCAAGGCCGGCCGGGACAAAAGGTCTACCCGGCCCGGACAAAAGGTCTACCCCGCCCACGGCGGCCTTTGGGTAAGGCGCCGAGGACAACAGGTCTACTCCCCGGCCACGGAACAGTCACCCGGCCAGGACAACAGGTCTACCCCCGGGCCAGGCGCAGGCTACCGGGCCGGACAAAAGGTTCCCCAACCCCGGCCGCGGACAAAGGGCTAACCCGGCCAGGCAAAAGTCTCCCCCCGGACAAAAGTCAACCCCCGGCCCCGACAACGGTCTACCCCGGCCCAAGGAAAACAGGCTACCCCGGGCCAGGGGGCCCCACGGTAAGGCCCCCCAGGGGGCAGGTCTACCCCCCTCGAACAGGTCTACCCCGGGCCCCGACAACAGGGCACCCCGGGCCCCGACAACAGGTTACCCCCCACGGAACAGGTCAAACCCAGCCGGGACAAAAAGTCTTCCCCCCGGACAACAGGGCTACCCCCGGGAGGACAACAGGGCTACCCCGGCCACGGGAAAAAAGGCCCCCGGGCCGGACAAAGGGGTACCCCCCCACGGGCAACAGGTCTACCCCCGGCCACGGGGGCCTACCGGGTGGCGGCCCAGGGCAACAGGTTCCCCTAAAAACCCCCCCCCGGACAAAAAAGGTCTAAACCCGGGCCCGGGGCTACCTAAGGGGGCCGGGACAACAGGGGTTTCCTGGCCCGCACAGGTCTACCCCACCGGGACAAAAGGCTACCCCCCCGAGGGCAGCAGGGCTACCCCGCCAGGGCAAAAGGGCTACCCCCCACGGACAACAAAAAACAGGTCTCCCCGGCCACGGGGGCCCCACGGTAAGGCCGGCCGGGACAGCAGTTTTCCCGGGGCCCCGAAAAAAAGGTCTACCCCCCCCACGGGGCAACAGGTTTTACCCCGCACGGACAACAGGTTTTCCCCGGGGGGCCGGAAAACAGGTCTACCCCGGCACGGCCCCGGACCCCCACGGGGCTAAGGGCGGGCCCAGGACACAGTCTTCCCCGGCCACACAACAGGTCTACCCCGGCCAGAAAACAGGTCACCCCGGGCCAGGACAACAGGTCTACCCCTCCCCAGAAAAAGGTTTTTACCCCGGCCCCGGGGACTACGGCTAAGGGGGCCGGTAAAGCAGGTCTTCCCCGGCCCCGGCAACCGTCACCCCCCGAAAAACAGGCAAAACCCCCCCCACGGAAACAGGGGCTACCCCCGGAAACAGGGCTACCCCCCCACGGCGGGCCCACGGCTAAAGCCGAGGACAAGGGCCCCCCGGCCCGGGGCAAAAGTCTACCCCCCGGCCAAAAACAAAAGGCTACCCCCCCAAAACAACAGTCTACCCCGCCCGGACAACAGGTTACCCCGCCACGGCGGTCCCAGCCCCCGAGGGCAACAGGTCTAAAACCCCCCAGGCAGGTCTACCCCCCCGGACAACAGGTCAAACCCCCGGGCCCCCCCAACGCTAACCCGGCCCCACAAAAAGGTCTACCCCGGGGCCAGGGCAAAGGTCACCCCCACACAACAGGTCACCCCCACGGCGGCAGGGTAAGGCGGCCCGAGGCCCAAAAGGGGCCCACCCCCCCCGGACAACAGGTCTACCCCGCCCGGGGGGGAAAGGTAAGGGCCCCGGGGGGAAAAAAGGTCCTTCCCCCCGGCCCCAGGGCAACGGTCTACCCCCGGCCCGGGGCCGGCTCCCCCCCAAGGACACAGGGCAACCCCGGGCCCCGGGAAAAAGGTCTAACCCGGGCCACGGACAACATCTACCCCCCCGGCCCACCCCCCGGCGGGCCCCACGGCTAAGGGCCCGGGCCCAGGGCCCAGGTTTTACCCGGCCAGGAAACAGGTCTACCCGGCCGGGACAACAGTCTCCCCGGCCAGGCGGGCCCACAAAGGGGGCCCAGGGCAAAGGTTTCCCCCCCCCCCCCCCCCCCCCCCCCCCTACCCCCCCGGCCAACCCCCCCAACAACGTCCCCCGCCCGGACAACAGGTCTACCCCGGGACGGCGGCCTAAAAGGGTAAAGGCCCCGGCCGGGACAAAGGTCTACCCGGCCAGGGAAAAAAGGTCTCCCCGGCCAGGGGCAACAGGTCTACCCCCCCAGCCCCCACGGACAAAGGTTAGGGCCCGGCCCCCCGGCTGGGGGCCCCCACGGCTAAGGGGCCGAGGGCAAAGGCTACCCCCCCCAGGGCAACAGTCTACCCCCCGCCCTCCCCCGGCCCGGAAAAAAGGCTAATCCGGGGGCCCCGGCAACGGCCCCCGGGGACAAAAGTCTACCCCGGCCACGGACAAAAGGGCACCCCCCCAACGGGTACAAAAAAACAGGCTACCCCGGCCCTAAAAGCCCCGGGCCCAGGGCAAAAGTCTCCCCGGCCAGGGGGGGGCCCAAAGGCACAGGTTACCCGGCCCGGCAAAAAGGCTAACCGGCCAGGGCAAAAAAAAACAGTCACCCGGCCCGGGGGGCAAACGGTTACCCGGGCCAGGAAAACAGGCCCACCCCCGGCCCGGGGGGCCCACGGCTAAGGCCGCCGAGGACAACAGGGGCTACCCCCACGGACAACAGGCACCCCGGCCAAAGGGGCCCCCCACAAACGGCTACCCCCCCGGGAAAAGGGTCTAACCCGGCCCAGGGGCAAAGGTCTACCCCGGCCCAAACGTTTGGCCTAAAAGGCTAGCCCGGGGAGGAAAACAGGGGCTACCCCCCCCCAGGACAACGTCTACCCCCCAAAAGGGCAAAAAGGTCAACCCCGGCCCCGGAAACAGGGGTTAACCCCCGGCAAATTTAAAAACCAGTCTACCCCGGCCGGGGCCCCGGCTAAGGCCGCCCCAGACCAGGTCTACCCCGCCGGGGAAAAGGTCTCCCAGGCGAGGCCGGAAAGGAAATAGGGCCCTAAACTTCTACCCGGCAGGGCAACAGGTCTACCCCCCCCACGAGCACTAGCCCCCGAGGACAACAGGGCTACCCCGGGCCAGGGAAAAGGGCACCCCGGGCCCGGCCAAAAAGGCACCCCGGCCAAGGACAACAGGTCTACCCCGCCACGGGCAAAGGTCTACCCCGGCCACGGCGGCCTAGGGTAAGGCCGCGAGAAAAAAGGTCTACCCGGCCACGGACAACGGTCTCCCGGCCAGGGACAAGGGCACCCCGGCCCGGGGGCCCAAAAAAATAGGGCCGCCAAAGGGCACAGGTCTAACCCCGGGAGGCAACAGGTCTACCCCCCCACGGCGGCCCCAGGCCCAAAAGGCCCCCGGGGGGGGGCACAGGTCTACCCGGCCCAAGACAACAGTCTTCCCGCCCCGGCGGCCTACGGTAAGGCGGCCACGGGCAAAAAGGTCTAACCCCCCCCGGACAAAGGTCAAACCCTGACGGCCCCGGGCCCCCCCCCCGGCCTTACCCCCCGGCGGCTTTCGGGAAAGGCCGCCGAGGGCAACAGGGTTCCCCCCCTGCCCCGGCAACAGTCTCCCCGGCCCGGGGCAAAAGGGGCTACCCCGGCCCCGAAAAAGGCCCCCCGCGGGGACCAAGGCCCCCGAGGAAAAAGGTCTACCCCGGGCCCCGGACAACAGGTCTATACCCCTGGCCAAAACCGGACAACAGGCTTCCCCCGGGCCCGGCCCCGGCCAGGAAAAGGCCCCGCCGAGGGCACAGGTCTAAAACCCCGGCCCAAAAACAGTCACCCCGGGCCCCGGAAAAAAGGTCTAACCCGGCCAAGGGCAACAGGTCTACCCCCCCACGGCCAGGTAAAATGGGCCAGGACAACAGGGTTTCCCCGGCCACGGAAAAACCGGTCTACCCCGGCCACGGGGGCCCCACGGCTAAGGCCGCCAGGACAAAGGGCTCCCCGGCCACGGGCACAGGGCTACCCCCGGCCACGGACAAAGGTCTCCCCCGGCCAAAAGGAAACAGGCTACCCGGCCGGAAAACAGGTCTAACCCCCGGCCAACCCCCGGCCCCGGGCAAAAAAGGAAGGCCCGGAAAATTAACCAGGCAAGGGCTTCCCCCGGGCCCAAAAGGACCCCCCAAACAAAAAGTCTACCCCGCCAGGAAAACAGGTCTAAAACCCCCCACGGACACGGGGTACCCCCCCGGAAAACAGGGCTACCCCCCCCAGGCGGGCCTACGGCTAAGGGCCCGGGGGAACGGTCCCCGGCCAATAAAAAGGGCTCCCGGCCAGAGAAAACCCCCCGGGCTAACCCGCCAAAGGGCACAGGGCTACCCCCCGGGCCAAAGGGCAACAGGTCCTAAGCCCCTGAAACAGGTTTTAGCCGGCCCAGGGGCAACAGGGCTACCCCCCGAGGGGACAGGTTTCCCCGCCAAGACAACAGGTCTACCCCGCCCGCGGCCAACGGGGTAACCGGGGCCCCCAACGGCCCCGCCCCACAAAAAACCCGGGCTACCCCGGCCCGGGCAAAAGGTCTACCCGGCCACGGACACAGGGCACCCCCACGGGGGCTTAAAAGGTAAGGCCGCCGAGGACAACAGGTCTACCCCGCCACGGGGCAACAGGTCTACCCCCCACGGGGCCTCTAAACCCCCCCAGGACAACAGGTCTACCCTTACGGCTAGGCTAAGGGCCGGGCCCAGGGCAACAGGTTTTACCCCCGGCCCGGAAAAAGGGGGAGCCCCGGGGCCCCACTAACCGCCAGGACAACAGGGCTACCCCCCGGCCACCCGGGGGGAAAACAGGTCTAAACCCCCAAATTTCCCTCCAAAGGACAACAGGTTACCCCCCCCGGCAACAGGTCACCCCGGGCCCGGCCGGCTACCCCGGCCAGGGCAAAAGTTCTTTCCCCACGGAAAAAGGGTTACCCCGGCCAGGAAAACAGGGGCTACCCCGGCCACGGCGGCTCCGCTAAGGGCCGCCGAGGGCAAAGTTACCCCCCCACGGCGGCTACCAGGCCCTGGAAAAACAGTTACCCCCGGGCCCGGGAAAAAAGGTCTACCCCCGGCCCCCGGGGGAAAAAGGTTAACCCCGGGGCCCCGAAAAAAAGGTTACCCCGCCACGGACAAAAGGCTACCCCGGCCCGGAAAAGGCTACCCCCCCGAGGACAACAAATCCCCACCCCGGCCCCGGACAACAGGGTTTCCCCCCCCCAAAGGGCAACGGCAACCCGGCCGGAAAAAAAATCTAAACCCGGGCCACGGACAAAGGCTACCCCCACGGACACGGGCACCCCGGCCCCCGGGGCCTACGCTAAGGCCCCGGGACAACAGTCTACCACCGAGGAAAAAGGGCTAAAACCCCCCCCAAGGACAAAAGGCTACCCCCCCACGGCAACAGGTCTAAAACCCTCTCGGCGGGCCCACGCTAAGGCCGGCGAGGGCAACATCTACCCCGGGCCACGGAAACGGTCTACCCCTCCACGGGGGCCCCAGGCTAAGGCCCCCGAGGACAACAGGTTAATCCGGCCACTGAGAACAATCTAGCCCGGCCGAGGACAACGGGCTACCCCCCCGGGCAGCATTCTACCCCGGGGCCCAAAGGGCAACAGGTCACCCCGCCGCGGGAAAAAGGGGCTAACCCGGCCACGGACCCCTTCACCCCCGGGCCCGGCAAAAGGTTACTCCGGCCAGGACAACATTTACCCCCGGCCCCGGAACCAGGTCTACCCCCGGGCCCCGGGGGCCTTTGGAAGGCCAGCCGAGGGAAAAAAAGGGCTACCCCCGCACGGACAACAGGGGTTTAAAGGCCCCCGGGCAACGGTCTACCCCGGGCCCCGGAAACAGGGCTACCCCGGGCCCCGAGAAAGGGTTTCCCGGGCCAGGACAACAGGTCTTTCCCCCGGCCCCGACAAAATCACCCCGGCACTGAGAAGGTCTAGCCCAGCCGGGGCAACAAGTCTACCCGGCCACGGACAAAAGGCACCCCGGCCAAGGGCAACAGGTCTACCCCGACGGGAAAAAAAAGGGAACCCCGGGCCCGGGGCAACAGTCTACCCCAAAACCAAACCACGAACCCCAAAAAAGGGTTACCCCCCCACGGCGGCCCACTTAAGGCCCGGCGAGGACACAGGGCTACCCCCCGGCCCGGGGAAAAAGTCTCCGGCCAGGCACAGGGGACCCCGCCACGGCAAAAGGCTACCAGGCCCGCAAAGGACCCCCCCCCAAAAAAGGGCTACCCGGCCAGGGAAAAAGGCTACCCCGGGGGAGCAGGTTACCCGGGCCAAAGGGCAACAGGTCTAACCCCCCGGCCCGGGAAGGGGGAGGCAAAGGTCAACCCCCGGCCCGGACAACAGGCTACCCGGCCCGGGCAAAAGGGTTTCCCCGGCCACGGGCACAGGTCACCCCGGCCAACGGCGGCTGGGGTAAGGCCACCGAGGACAACAGGTCTAAACCCGCCACGGACAAAAAGGTTTTGCCCGGCCGGTTTGCCAGCAAAGGGCACCCCCCGAAAGGCGGCCTACGGGTAGGCCCAAAGGGCACAGGTCTACCCCGGCCACGGACAAACAGGGCTAACCCCCTCCACGGGCAAGGCTAAGCCGGGCCGAGGACAACAGGTCACCCGGCCAGGAACAGGTCTTTCCCGGCCGAAGGACAACAGGTCTAACCCCACCGGGGCCACGGCTACCCCGGGCCAAGGACAACAGGTCTAAACCCCCCCCCGGACAAAGGTCTAACCGGCCACGGACAAAGGTCTACCCCGGCCACGGACACAGGTCTACCCCGGCCACCGGCCAGGCCTAACCCCCCCCAGGACAACAGGTCTACCCCCCACGGACAACAGGCTACCCCGGCCACGGACAACAGGTCTAAACCCCCGGGCCACGGACAACAGGTCAACCCCATCACGGCGGCCTACGGCTAAGGCCGGCCGAGTAACAGGTCTACCCCGGCCACACAACAGGGCTAACCCGTCCACGCGGCTATGGCTAAGGCCAGCCGAGGACAACAGGTCTACTCCGCCACTGAGAACAGGTCTACCCGGCCGAGGAACAACAGGTCTAACCCCGGCCGAGGGCAACAGGTCTAACCCCCGGCCAAGGACAACAGGTTTTACCCCGGCCACGGAAACAGGTCTACCCGGCCAACGGACAACAGGCTACCCCCCACGGACAACAGGTCTACCCCGGCCACGGCGGGCCCACGGCTAAGGCCGCCAGGACAACAGGTCTACCCCAGGCCAAGGATAACAGGTCTACCCCCCCAGGACAACAGGTTCTACCCCGGCCACCGGCCAAAAGTTCTACCCCCGGCCAGGAAACAGGTCTAACCCCCACCCGGCAACGGCTAACCCGGCCAGGACAACAGGTCTACCCCCGGGACGGGAACAGGTCTACCGGCCAGGACAACAGGTTACCCCGCCCACGGGCAACAGGTCTACCCCGGCCAAAGGACAAACAGGTCTACCCCGGCCCCGGGGAAAAAGGTCTAACCCGGCCACGACAACAGGTCTAACCCCGGCCACGGACAACAGGTCTACCCCCGGCCACTGAGAACAGGTCTAGCCCCGCCGAGGACAACAGGGCTAACCCCGGGCCCCGGCAACAGGTCTAACCCCCCCAGGACAACAGGTCTACCCCGGCCACGGAAAACAGGTCTAACCCGGCCACGGGCAACAGGTCTACCCCCAAACCAAAGGACAACAGGTCTAACCCCGGCCACGGCGGCCTACGGCTAAGGCCGGGCCCAGGACAACAGGTCTACCCAGGCCGAGGATAACAGGTCTACCCCGGCCACGGACAACAGGTCTACCCCGGCCACGGAAACAGGTCTACCCCTCTACGGCGGCTAGCTAAGCCGGCCGAGGACAACAGGTTTTACCCCGGCCACGGACAAAGGTCAACCCCGTCCACGCGGCCTTGGCTAGCAGCGAGGACACAGGTCACTCGGCCCCAATGAACAGTCTGCCCGGCCGAGGACAACAGGTTCTACCCCGCCGAGGCAGCAGGTCTACCCCGGCCAAGGACAACAGGTCTACCCCGGGCCGCGGACAACAGGTCTACCACCGGGCCCCGGACAACAGGGCTAACCCGGCCACGGACAACAGGTCTAACCCGGCCACGGACAACAGGGCTACCCCGGCCACGGAAACAGGTTCTACCCCGGCCAAAGGCGGCCCACGGCTAAGGCCAGCCGAGGCAACAGGTCTACCCCTGCCACGGACAACAGGTCTACCACGGCCACGGACAACAGGTCTACCCCGGCCACGGACAACAGTCTACCCGGCCACGGAGAACAGGGCTAACCCGCACGGACAAAAAGGTCTACCCCGGCCCCACAGACAACAGGTCTACCCGGCCCCTGAGAACAGTCTAGCCCAGCCGAGGACAACAAGTTTTAACCCCGGCCACGGACAAGCAAAAGGGCTCAACCCGGCCAAGGACAACAGGTCTACCCCGGCCACGGAAAACAGGGCTACCCGGCCACGGACAACAGGGCTACCCCCACGACAACAGGTCACCCCGCCACCGGCCCAAAGGCTAAACCGGCCGAGGACAACAGGTCTACCCGGGTCTCAAAACGGCGCCTACGGCTAAGCGCCCCGGGCCGAGGACAACAGGTCTACCCCCTACGGGGCCAGTAACCACGAGGACAACAGTCACCCCGCCAGGAAACAGGTCTACCCCGGGCCCACCCGGGGCAACAGGTTACCCGCCACGGACAACAGGTCTACCCACGGCACGGACAACAGGTCTACCCCGCCACTGAGAACAGTCTAGCCCGGCCGAGGACCAACAGTCTACCCCGGCCAGGGCACAGGTCTACCCGGCCAAGGACAACAGTCTAACCCCGCCACGGCGGTACTCTAACCGGCCACGGACAACAGTCAACCCCCACGGACAACAGGTCTACCCCCACGGCGGGCCCAGGCTTTAAAGGGGCGAGCAAGCCAGGAAACAGGTTACCCCGGCCACGGACACAGGTCTACCCCGGCCAAAAGAAACATCTTACCCGGCCAGGCTAAAGGCCTAGGGCCCAGGACAAAAGGTCTACCCCGGCCACGGAAAAACAGGTTCTACCCCGGCCACGGACAACAGGTCTACCCGGGCCACGGGCAACAGGTCTACCCGTACGGACACAGGTCACCCCGCGGGCGCAACGGCCTACCCCGGCCCGGAAAAGTCTACCCGGCCAGGACAACAGGTCACCCGCCCCCGGACAACAGGTCTACCCCGCCACGGCGGTCCTAAACTGGCAAAACGGACACAGGACACCCCGCAGGACAACAGTCTACCCGGCCACGGGGAACGGGTAAGGGCCCCGAGGACAACAGGTCTACCCTCCACCGGACACAGGTCTACCCCGGCCAAAGGGCAACAGGTCACCCCGGCCCGGAAACAGGTCTAAACCCCGGGCCCCGGACAACAGGTCTACCCGCCACGGACAACAGGTCTACCCGGCCACGGACAAAAAGGTCTACCCCGGCACGAGAACAGGTCTACCCGGCCGAGGACAACAAGGTCTTTCCCCCGGCCACGGACAACAGGTCTAACCCCGGCCAGGACAAAACAGGTCAAACCCCCACGGCGCCTACGGGTAAAAAGGCCGGCCAGGACAACAGGTCTACAACCCCGGCCACGGACAACGGGCACCCCGCCACGGGGGGCCTATGCTAAGGCCAGCCGAGGACAACAGGTCTACTCCGGCCACTGAAACAGGTCTAGCCCGGCCGAGGCCAAAGTCCACCCCCGAGGCACAGGCCTACCCCGGCCAAGGACAACAGGTCTACCCCCCCAGGCCACGGACAAAAAGGGCTACCCGCCACGAAAAGGTCTACCCGCCCCGGACAACAGGTCTACCCCGGCCACGGAAAAACAGGTCTACCCCGGGCCACGCGGCCACGGCTAAGGCCGCCGAGGACAACCAGGTCTACCCCGCAAAGGCGCGCCAAGGACAACAGGTCTACCCGGGCCAGGGACAACAGGGCTAACCCCCGGGAGGGCAACAGGTCTACCCGGGCCACGGGAAACAGTAACCGGCCGGCCGAGACAGGGAACAGTCTACCCGGCCACGGCGGCCTTACGGCTAAGGCCGGCCGAGGACAACAGGTCTACCCCGGCCAGGAAACAGTCTACCCGCCACGGCAACGCTACCCCACGGACAACAGGTTTTACCCCACGCGGCCACGCTAAGCCGCCAGGACAACAGGTGCTCATAACCCCTGCCCCGGACAACAGGGCTACCCCGCCACGGCCAACAGGCTAAGGCCCAGGCAACGGACCCCGGCACAACAAAGGGCTACCCGGGCCCGGGCAAAGTCTACCCCGCGAGGCAGCAGGTCTACCCGGCCGAAAGGGCAACAGGGCTACCCCGTGCCGGGGGGGACAACAGGTCTAAACCCCCCACGGACAACAGGTCTACCCCGGCCCCCGGACAACAGGTCTAACCCGGCCCACGGCCGGCTTAAACCGGCCACGAGACAACAGTCTAAACCCCGCCCCCGGGCAACAGGTCTACCCCGGCCACGGACAACAGGTCTACCCGGCCACGGACAAAAGGTCTACCCCATCACGGCGGCCTACGGCTAAGGCCGGGCCCAGGACAACAGGTCTACCCCTGCCACGGACAACAGGTCTACCCCGCCACGGGGCCATGGCTAAGGCCAGCCCAGGACAACAGGGCAAATCCGGCCACTGAAACAGGTCTAGCCCGGCCGAGGGCAACAGGGCTACCCCGGCCGAGGGCAAAAGGTCTACCCCGGCCAAGGACAACAGGTCTACCCCGCCCGACAACAGGGCTAAACCCCGGCCACGGGCAACAAGGTCTACCCCGCCCCACGGAAACAGGGCTACCCCGGCCAGGCGGAAAGGTAACCCCCCGGACACAGGTCTACCCGGCCGGGGGCCCACGGCTGGGCCGGCGGACAAAAGGGTTTCCCCCCACGGAAAAGCTACCCGGCCCCCGGACAAAAGGGG
The DNA here is from genome assembly GCA_032173965.1 of Sitta carolinensis. Lineage (NCBI taxonomy): Eukaryota > Metazoa > Chordata > Aves > Passeriformes > Sittidae > Sitta > Sitta carolinensis. The sequence goes on from JAVUNC010000230.1 coordinate 12,001, forward strand.
ACCCCAGGGGGCAAAAAGGCTACCCCCGGGAGGAAACGGTTACCCGGCCAAGGAAACAGGGGGGCTACCCCCGGGCCAGGACAACGGTTACCCCGCCAGGAAACAGGGTTTCCCCGCCCGAAACAGTCAAAACCCCCCGGCACGG
>JAVUNC010000231.1:0-11864 GCA_032173965.1 Sitta carolinensis
GCCCAGCCCAGGTGGGGATGGCTGCAGGTACCTTCAGTGCTCTCTGGAAGCGGCCTCGGGTGGGTTTGTGCCCCTGTGTCTGGTCTGTGGCTGCATCTGGCAAAGAGAGAGCACAGCCAGAGCTGAGGGGCTGCGGGAGAGGCCGGAGAACACAGCCCAGCCCTGTGCTCCTCAGGCAGGGAGAGCCCCGGGATGGCCCAGGGATGGAGCACGGCCACTGTGGGGACAGCCACAGCCCCTCTGCCATCCTGTCCATGGGCATGTGCACAGCGGGAGGGATGGGATGGGATATGGGATGGCATGGCATGGCATGGCATGGCATAGGTTGGGATGGGGCCAAGCTGGGAGGAGCCGTCAGCCCTGTGGCCCAGCTGCCACTCACCATCCTGCAGTGGCTGGAGCTGATCCAGCTCTTCAGGCTGTTGTGCTGGCGCACCTTCAGAGCCTTTCTTATTTTCCCTCCTCTGCACCTTGAAGCAGCTGATGAATCTGCCTGCCATGCTGCAATCTGAGCTTGAGGGCACCTTCTAGAGTGGGTCCTCAGGAAAGCTCAGAGTTGCCAAGTGCTGCAGTCTGGCTGCGAGGTCAGCTGCAGGAAGAGCACCTCGTCCTGTCCTGTCCCACCGTGTGCTCTGAGCACTCTGGCATTGCCGTGGCAGCCTCCAGTGCCTTTGTCACCTCGTGTCCCAAAGGGTCCTGTGACATCTTGCCCTGCTGCCATCCCGTTCCCATGGTGACCGTGCTGCACCGTGTCCCCAAGGGCCCTTGCTAACACCTGCCCTGGGGACACCCCCAGCCCACCCAAAGTGGCCCAGATTGGAAGGAATCCCTCGTGCCCAGTATCTACAATAGCTCAACACCATCTTTAGGAAGGGCTCAAAGCTTCAGCAAACACCAAAGCCCACATGCACTGGGGCTGTGCTCCTTCCTACAGGAGCCTCTGGCAGGAGCACCTGGATCGAGTGCCGGCATCGTTTGGTCTCTGTCACGAGGCAGAAGCCCATAGTGCTGAAATGGTTTCCTGGAAGGCACTGGCAGTAGCACCCAAACACCTTCAGCTGCTGAGTTTCACAGGACAATTAGATCCTACAGAGGCACTGCCATCTTTCCGTGGGTTCTAACAAACACCAAAGCCCAGTCTCTGATGCTCAGAGCTCCCGTCGCTGCGTGTCTGGTGGTGGTAGCTCATGGCCAAACACAACTGGGTGCCTGCTGAGCACAGCACTGGAGACCCACAAACAGGGAACTTCAAGCACTTCAATACAGAAAGCTTCAGAGAATCTCTTCTTCATTTCCAAATGCAAAGAGCAGCAAACACGTGTGGAGAAGTTACATGAATTCCAACATTGATTCAAATTAGGACTAAAGAAAACAAGAAAGGATTGCACACACAAGGCCTTTGGAAGCACTTCCCCAATGAGTTGTAGTCTCTCCCGTGCAGGGCTGTAATAGCTGAACTCCAGCACTGCTGCATGGTTCCAGCTAGAGTGGTGGGAAGTGTTAGGAAATCAGAGCTTTGGTGCTGGCAGTGGGAGCTGCTGGGGCTGTGGAGACTGCCTATAAATGGCTTCCTAAAGGATGGTTTGGGTCCTGTGTGCAGGCAGTGCTGGTGCCTGCCTTGAGGCATCCCTTGGCAATCCCTTGGCAACAACCATAAGGAAGAGTTGGGGCCAAGAGGAGATTTTCCACCCAAAGAGTGGTTTGCATTTCAGGAAGCCAAGGATTCTGCTCACCCTGTGCCCCATGTGTGCTGCCCCGTCCTGTGGAGTTTCTATTAATGAGCTAAATCAATTGTTAGAAGAAGCAGCAAATGATCCTGTGAGAATATCCACCAGCACATCCTCTGAGCTCCAACAAACACAAATGGGAAGCTGTAGAGAACTGCATGGCCTGGGATTATCTGCCTGCTGGCCAAGGAGGAACTTGTGCTCTTATAGGATGGGAACGTTGCACTTCTCTCAGTGATGGGTTTGAAGTCCCAACAGTCAGGAATGATCTCGATTGAAAGAGCAGTAGAAGAGTGGCACAAAGGAGAAAATTCTTCTTGGTGGGACTGGCTTCCTTCACAGCTGCCAAATTGTGAAATGCATTTGTGGCAGTCCCTGTAATCATTGCAGGGTGAGCACTTGGTGTGTTATGATTCCATGTTAGAGTTGTTGTGACACTTGGTGCTGGGAACTGGAATACTGAGGCTTTTCTACCAAGAGACACAGTCTCAAGGAAAAGTGGCATTTTGCCACAGTCCATTCCCCTCTAAGGGTCCCAGCCAGGCTAGCTCCAGTCCCTCAGAGGGGAAACAATGTGGTGAGGACAAAGATAAAAGACTAAAAGGCGCTCCTCCTCTCCAGGTCCAGTCGCTTTATTTCAGAACCTACTCCATGAAAAACCTGGTGGGAAAGAGCACTGGCCACGTGGCCAGGTGGGTTTGTGTCCCCTTGGAAAAGGGCAGGGGGAAGGAGGGGCTGCTGACCAAGAGGAGCAGAGTCCAGGACAGGTAAAGAGGCACAGAGGTCCATGGGAAAGTTACATTAACAAAACTACTTAGTGTAATACAACAGTAGGGCTTCATCCAGATCAAACTCTGAGGGTTTTTTCCTCCTTTTATGATTTTCAAGATTCCTTCACCCTCTATTCTACCTAGAATTTCCCCAAGAGAAAGGGAAATTTTTTATTTCTAGTGGGCCAATCATTTTCAGCTTTAACAGATTTATTCAGTGGAATTTAAGCAAAATTTAACATTAATTGCATTCTTAAGCCCTTGAAATGAAGCCTGCCCTTATGTACTTAAATGAGCAAAAATGCTTTTCTAATGAAGAAATAAATACACAATTAAGGCATAAGAAGTGATCTGGGATTGACTGATTGGTACTACTGTGAGTAGCTGTAATAACACTAATAATTACTGAATAATACACCGTGCTTGGGATGGCATAAATGCTCTAATTTCACTCTTCAGATTTTTCTAGGGAGATGAAAGACTCTGGGAAATATGTAGCTCCTATGAGAGGTTTTATTTTGCTGGTATTTTGCTTAGGTACAGAACACAGAACAGAACTTCAGCTCTTCACACAGACTTGAAAAAGCTTTCCTATGCTCCTGCAATTGTTTTAGGATTTTAAATATTCAGTATTCTACAATCATTTATTCAGAACACGAAGACTGTATGAAATCCAATAGAAAAGCAAGATTCACAATGAAAGGCAATATGATTGAAAAGATCATTGCGAGTCAGGAGGATGAGTTTCCATTGTAGATTCTGTGGGGTTGGTTCTGCTATCACCTGATTATTCAATACATCAGAGGAAATCTGTGTGGCTCTTTCTGGCTCTGAATTGAAGGAGAAGTCAGCGGTGTCAGCCGTGACCCACAGAAACTGCTGCAGGTTGTTAGAAAGCCCTGGGGAGGGGATACCTGGGATCGATGCAGTTTCACTTCACAAGCTCCACAGAGATGTGACAGAAATTGAATTTATGGCAGCAGGAGGACGCTGCCGAGCTGCTTGGTCTGTGTTTGTGCCTTTTTGTACAGTTCTGCTGACTGTAAGAATCCTCCCAAATGGCACAGAACTGCATTTGTTCAGTTTGTAACAACAGTAGCTATTGAGCCCGGTCGGATTATTAGATCAAGTTTAGATTCTTACCATATAAAACCAGGTAAATTGGGATCGTTATGCAAGTTGTTTCCTCTTTGTAAGCCAGCTACTGGCAGTTTTAAAATTTCATATCATTTATATGTGATAGGTCAGCGAAATATTTTGCTATGATAAATGTACTGGTTTGAAATCAAACCAGCGGGAGATCGTAAGTCAGAATTATAATTTTATAGGAAAAAAAATTAAAAGAAAGAAATAAATGCAGTAGTACAAGAACACTGATAAAGACTGGGGATTCTGGGGTTTGAGGATTCTGGGATTTGTGGATCCAGGATTTGTGGACTCTGGGATTCCAGGATTTAGGGTTTCTGTGACTTCAGAATTTGGGGATTCAGGGATTTGTGGAATCAGGGACTTGGGGTTTCTGTGATTTTGGGATTCAGGGATTCTGAAATTTGGCAATTCTGGGTTTCCGGGAGTCCAGGACTCGGGGTTTCTGTGATTTGGGCATCCAGGGATTCCAGGATTTGTAGATTTGTGGACTCAGGGATTTGTGGATTCTGGGATTCCAGGATTTGGGATTTCTGTGATTTGGGGATTTTGAGATTCAGGGATTATGGGACTTTAGGATTTGGGGATCCAGGGATTCCAGAATTTGGGGGTTCATGGATTCTGGAATTTGAGGATTCTGGGTTTCTGGGATTCCAGGATTTGGGGTTTCCACGATCTGGGGGTTCTGGGATTCAGGGATTTGTGGATTTAGAGATTTAGGAATTCTGGGATTTGGGGTTTCTGTGATTTCCAGATTTTGGGGATCCAGGAATTCCAGCATTTGTGGATCCAGGGATTCAGGGATTTGGGGTTTCGGTGATTTTACGATTTTGGGATCCAGGAATTCCAGGGTTTGTGGATTCAGGGATTTAGAGATTCTGGGATTTGGGGTGTCTGCAATTTGGGGATTCTGGAATTTGGCAATTCTGGGTTTCTGGGATCCCAGGACTCGGGGTTTCCGCGCTTTGGGGCATTCAAAGATTGTACGGCTCCTCAGCGGCCGCACCACCCGAATTCCCGGGAATTCCCGGAGCCTGACCCTCTGTTCCGCATTCCCGGGAATTCCCGAGCGACCCTCTGTCCCGCATTCCCGGGAATTCCCGGAGCCTGACCCTCTGCTCCCGCATTCCCGGGAATTCCCGGAGCCTGACCCTCTGCTCCCGCATTCCCGGGAATTCCCGGAGCCTGACCCTCTGCTCCCGCATTCCCGGGAATTCCCGGAGCCTGACCCTCTGCTCCCGCATTCCCGGGAATTCCCGGAGCCTGACCCTCTGCTCCCGCATTCCCGGGAATTCCCGGAGCCTGACCCTCCTGCCCGCATTCCGGGAATTCCCGGAGCCTGACCCTCTGCTCCCGCATTCCCGGAATTCCCGGGCCTGACCGCTCCCGCTTCGGATCCGGAGCCTGACCCGCTCACTCGGCCGCATGGTCCTGGGAATTGCCGGAGCGACCCCGCTGATCCCGGGATGCTCGGGAGCCTGCGGATCCGGCGCCGCAGTCCGGGATGCTCGCTGGATCCCGGGACGCTCGGGAGCTGGATCCGGGATGCTCGGGAGCCGCTGGATCCGGGATGCTCGGAGCCGCTGGATCCCGGGACGCTCGGGAGCTACGCGGATCTCGGGATGCTCGGGAGCCGCTGGATCCCGGGGATGCCGGGGCCGCTGGATCCCAACCTCGGGAGCCGCTGGATCCTGGGATGCTCGGGAGCCTGGATTCCGGTCGGAGGCTGATCCCGGGAACGCTGGGAGCCGCGGCCCGGGCATGCCGGAGCGCTGGATCCCCGGGGGGAGACCGCCGGGCACTGGGCCGGGTCCCGGGGGGATCCCCTGGGATCCCCGGAGGATCCCGGGATTCCGGGATTCCCTGGAGATCCCGATCTCTGGGGTGATCCCCTGGATGATTCCTGGGGTGATTCCCGCGATCCCCTCTTGCTCCCGAGCTGATCCCCGGGCTGATCCTCGGTGATCCCTGGCTGATTCCCTGGCTGATCCCCTCGTCCCGGGGTCCCCGGCATGGCCCCGGGCTGTCCCTCGTCCCAGGGCTGATCCCTGGTGTCCCCATCTTGGGGGTCCCTCGGTGCCCCCATCTTTTGGGGTCCCTCTGTGCCCCCCAGGGGGTTTGGGAGGGTCCCCTCTGTGTCCCAGGAGATTTAAGGGGGTCCCTGGTGTCCCACAGGTGATTTTGGGGTCCCTCTGTGCCCCAGGTCGGTTTTGGGGTCCATTGATGCTGCCAGGGGGATTTTAGGGGGTCCTCTGTGCTCCAGGGGATTCGGGGGTCCCTTGGTGTCCCCAGGGGATTTTGGGGGTCCCTCTGTGCCTCCAGGGCGTTTTGGGACCCATTGATGCTCCCAGGGGGGTTTGGGGGTCCCTCTGTGCCCTAGTGGATTAGGGGTCCTTGGTGTCCCCAGGGGATTTTGGGGTCCTCGTGCTCCAGGTCGTTTTGGGTCCAATGTGGTTGGGTCCCCTGCAGGGGATTTTAGGGGTCCCTTGGTGTCCCCAGGGGATTTGGGGTCCCTGTGTCCGCGATTGGGGTCATGATGCTCCCAGGGGGTTTTGGGTCCCCCTGTGCCCCATGGACACCAAGGGACCCAAAAAATACCCTGGGGGCACCAAGGGACCCCCAAACAGCCCTGGAAGCACAGAGGAAACCCAAAATTGACATGGGGCACCAAGGAACCCCCCCCCAAAACCCCAAACAAGCATCAAGGGACCCCAAAATCAACCTGGGGACACGGAGAGAACCCCCCCAAACCCCCCAAAAAGCCTCAAGGAACCCCCAAATCCCCCTGGGGGCACAGAGGGACCCCCCCCAAACCCCCAAACAAGCATCAAGAGACCCCAAAACCCCCTGGGTTGATGCCCCCTGGTGAATTTTGGGGTCCCTTGGTGCCCCCAGGTGGATTTTAGGGGGTCCCTTCGTGCCCCTAGGGGGTTTTTAGGGGATCCCTTGGTGCCCCCAGGTGAATTTTGGGGTCCCTCAGTGTCCCCAGGTGGATTTTGGGGGGTCCCTTGGTGCCCCCAGAGAGGTTTGAGGGGATCCCTTGGTGCCCCCAGGGGTATTTTGGGGTCCGTCGATGCTTCCAGGTGGATTTTGGGGGGTCCCTTGGTGCCCCCAGGGGGATTCTGGGGGTCCCCCTGTGTCCCCAGGGGGGTTTCGGGGGTTGCCCCCGTGCCCCCAGGTGGGTTTTGGGTCTCTTGGTGCTTTTGGGGATTGGGGGTGGTTTGGGGGGGTCCCTTGGTGCCCCCAGGTGAATTTTGGGGTCTCTCTGTGCTCCCAGCTGGATTTTGGGGGTCCCTTGTGTCCCCAGGTGGATTTTGGGGTTTTTCGGTGCCCCAGGTGGGGATTTTGGGGGGTCCCTCTGTGCCCCCAGGGGGATTTTGGGGTCCTTGATGCCCCCAGGGGTTTTAGGGTCCCTTGATGCTCCAGGCTGTTTTGGGTCCCTTGATGCCCCCAGGTGAATTTTGGGGTCCCTCGGAGTCCCCAGGAGGATTTTGGGGACCCTCTGTGTCCCCAGGGGGATTTTGGGGGTCCCCTGATGCTCCCAGGGCTGTTTTGGGGTCCCTTAATATCTCCAGGTGAATTTTGGGGTGCCTCGATGTCCCCAGGAGGGTTTGGAGGGGTCCATTTCTGCCCCCCGATGGATTTTTAGAGTGCATTAAGGGTGGGAAACAGGCAGGGACCCCCGAACCGGGGTGCATTTAAGGGTGGGGAACAGGCAGGAGGACCCCGAACGGGGTGCATTAAGGGTGGGGAACAGGCAGGAGACCCCGAATCGGGGTGCATTAAGGGTGGGGAACAGGCAGGACCCCCGAACCGGGTGCATTAAGGGTGGGAACAGGCAGAGACCCCCGAATCCGGGGTGCATTAAGGTGGGGAACAGGCAAGAGACCCCCGAACGGGGTGCATTAAGGGTGGGGAACAGGCAGAGACCCCCGAACGGGGTGCATTAAGGGTGGGGAACAGGCAGAGACCCCCGAACCGGGTGCATTAAGGGTGGGGAACAGGCAGAGACCCCCGAACGGGGTGCATTAAGGGTGGGGAACAGGCAAGAGACCCCCGAACCGGGGTGCATTAAGGGTGGGGAACAGGCAGAGACCCCCGAACCGGGGTGCATTAAGGGTGGGGAACAGGCAGAGACCCCCGAATCGGGGTGCATTAAGGGTGGGGAACAGGCAGAGACCCCCGAACCGGGGTGCTTTAAGGGTGGGGAACAGGCAGAGACCCCGAACGGGGTGCATTAAGGGTGGGGAACAGGCAGAGACCCCCGAACGGGTGCATTAAGGGTGGGAACAGGCAGAGACCCCGAACGGGGTGCATTAAGGGTGGGGAACAGGCAGAGACCCCCGAACCCGGGGTGCATTAAGGGTGGGGAACAGGCAGAGACCCCCGAACCGGGGTGCATTAAGGGTGGGGAACAGGCAGAGACCCCGAACCGGGTGCATTAAGGGTGGGGAACAGGCAGAGACCCCCGAACGGGGTGCATTAAGGGTGGGGAACAGCAGAGACCCCCGAACGGGTGCATTAAGGGTGGGGAACAGGCAGAGACCCCCGAACGGGGTGCATTAAGGGTGGGGAACAGGCAGAGACCCCCGAACCGGGGTGCATTAAGGGTGGGGAACAGGCAGAGACCCCGAACCGGGGTGCATTAAGGGTGGGGAACAGGCAGAGACCCCCGAACCGGGGTGCATTAAGGGTGGGGAACAGGCAGAGACCCCGAACGGGGTGCATTAAGGGTGGGGAACAGGCAGAGACCCCGAATCGGGGTGCATTAAGGGTGGGGAACAGGCAGAGACCCCCGAACCGGGGTGCATTAAGGTGGGAACAGCAGAGACCCCCGAACCGGGGTGCATTAAGGGTGGGGAACAGGCAGAGACCCCCGAACCGGGGTGCATTAAGGGTGGGAACAGGCAAGACCCCGAATCGGGTGCTTAAGGGTGGGAAAGCAGAGACCCCCGAACCGGGGTGCATTAAGGGTGGGGAACAGGCAGAGACCCCCGAACGGGGTGCATTAAGGGTGGGGAACAGGCAGAGACCCCCGAACCGGGGTGCATTAAGGGTGGGGAACAGGCAGAGACCCCCGAACGGGGTGCATTAAGGGTGGGGAACAGGCAGAGACCCCGAATCCGGGGTGCATTAAGGTGGGGAACAGGCAGAGACCCCCGAACCGGGGTGCATTAAGGGTGGGGAACAGGCAGAGACCCCCGAACCGGGGTGCATTAAGGGTGGGGAACAGGCAGAGACCCCGAACGGGGTGCATTAAGGGTGGGGAACAGGCAGAGACCCCCGAACGGGGTGCTTAAGGGTGGGGAACAGGCAGAGACCCCCGAACGGGGTGCATTAAGGGTGGGGAACAGGCAGAGACCCCGAACGGGGTGCATTAAGGGTGGGGAAAGGCAGAGACCCCGAACCGGGGTGCATTAAGGGTGGGGAACAGGCAGAGACCCCCGAACGGGGTGCATTAAGGGTGGGGAACAGGCAGAGACCCCCGAACGGGGTGCATTAAGGGTGGGGAACAGGCAGAGACCCCGAATCCGGGGTGCATTAAGGGTGGGGAACAGGCAGAGACCCCGAACGGGGTGCATTAAGGGTGGGGAACAGGCAGAGACCCCGAACGGGGTGCTTTAAGGGTGGGGAACAGGCAGAGACCCCCGAACCGGGGTGCATTAAGGGTGGGGAACAGGCAGAGACCCCGAACGGGGTGCATTAAGGGTGGGGAACAGGCAGAGACCCCCGAACCGGGGTGCATTAAGGGTGGGGAACAGGCAGAGACCCCGAATCGGGTGCATTAAGGGTGGGGAACAGAAGCATGAAGCACCCCGAACGGGGTGCATTAAGGTGGGGAACAGGCAGAGACCCCGAACCGGGGTGCATTAAGGGTGGGGAAACAGGCAGGATAGAACCCCCGAACCGGGTGTTATTAGGGTAGGGTGTAGGGGAACAGGCAGAGACCCCGAATCGGGGTGCTTTAAGGGTGGGGAACAGGCAGAGACCCCCGAACTGGGGTGCATTAAGGGTGGGGAACAGGCAGAGACCCCGAACGGGGTGCATTAAGGGTGGGGAACAGGCAGAGACCCCGAACGGGGTGCATTAAGGGTGGGGAACAGGCAGAGACCCCGAACGGGGTGCATTAAGGGTGGGGAACAGGCAGAGACCCCGAACGGGTGCATTAAGGGTGGGGAACAGGCAGAGACCCCCGAACGGGGTGCATTAAGGGTGGGGAACAGGCAGAGACCCCGAATCGGGGTGCATTAAGGGTGGGGAACAGGAAGACCCGAACGGGTGCATTAGGGTGGGAACAGCAGAGACCCCGAACGGGGTGCATTAAGGGTGGGGAACAAGGCAGGAGACCGCCCGAACGGGGTGCATTAAGGTGGGGAGAGACCCGAACGGGTGCTAAGGTGGGAACAGGCAGGACCCGAATCGGGGTGCATTAAGGGTGGGGAACAGGCAGAGACCCCCGAATCGGGGTGCATTAAGGGTGGGGAACAGGCAGAGACCCCGAACGGGGTGCATTTAAGGGTGGGGAACAGGCAGAGAGACCCCCGAATCGGGGTGCATTAAGGTGGGGAACAGGCAGAGACCCCGAACGGGGTGCATTAAGGTGGGAACAGGCAGAGACCCCGAAACGGGGTGCATTAAGGGTGGGGAACAGGCAGAGACCCCCGAACCGGGGTGCATTAAGGGTGGGGAACAGGCAGGAGACCCCAATCGGGGTGCATTAAGGGTGGGGAACAGGCAGAGACCCCGAACCGGGGTGCATTAAGGGTGGGGAACAGGCAGAGACCCCGAATCGGGGTGCATTAAGGGTGGGGAACAGGCAGAGACCCCCGAACGGGGTGCATTAAGGGTGGGGAACAGCAGAGACCCCGAACGGGGTGCATTAAGGGTGGGAACAGCAGAGACCCCGAACGGGTGCTTAAGGTGGGGAACAGCAGAGACCCCGAATCGGGGTGCATTAAGGGTGGGAACAGGCAGAGACCCCGAACGGGGTGCATTAAGGGTGGGGAAAGGCAGAGACCCCGAATCGGGGTGCATTAAGGGTGGGGAACAGGCAGAGACCCCGAATCGGGGTGCATTAAGGGTGGGGAACAGGCAGAGACCCCGAATCGGGGTGCATTAAGGGTGGGGAACAGGCAGAGACCCCGAACGGGGTGCATTAAGGGTGGGGAACAGGCAGAGACCCCGAACCGGGGTGCATTAAGGGTGGGGAACAGGCAGAGACCCCGAACCGGGGTGCATTAAGGGTGGGGAACAGGCAGAGACCCCGAATCGGGTGCATTAAGGGTGGGGAACAGGCAGAGACCCCGAACGGGGTGCATTAAGGGTGGGGAACAGGCAGAGACCCCGAAATGGGGTGTCATTAAGGGTGGGGAACAGGCAGAACCCCGAAACCGGGGTGCATTAAGGGTGGGGAACAGGCAGAGACCCCGAATCGGGGTGCATTAAGGGTGGGGAACAGCAGAGACCCCCGAATCGGGGTGCATTTAAGGGTGGGGAACAGGCAGAGACCCCCGAACCGGGGTGCATTAAGGGTGGGGAACAGGCAGAGACCCGAACGGGGTGCATTAAGGGTGGGAACAGGCAGAGACCCCGAACCGGGTGCATTAAGGGTGGGGAACAGGCAGAGACCCCCGAATCGGGGTGCTTAAGGGTGGGGAACAGCAGAGACCCCCGAACCGGGTGCATTAAGGGTGGGGAACAGGCAGAGACCCCCGAATCGGGTGCATTAAGGGTGGGAACAGGCAGAGACCCCCGAATCGGGGTGCATTAAGGGTGGGGACAGGCAGAGACCCCCGAACGGGTGCATTAAGGTGGGGAACAGGCAGGACCCCCGAATCGGGGTGCATTAAGGTGGGGAACAGGCAGAGACCCCCGAACGGGGTGCATTTAAGGGTGGGGAACAGCAGAACCCCGAACCGGGTGCATTAAGGGGGGGGAACAGCAGAGACCCCGAACCGGGGTGCATTAAGGGTGGGGAACACAGAGAACCCCCGAACGGGTGCATTAAGGTGGGAACAGGCAGAGACCCCCGAACCGGGGTGCATTAAGGGTGGGGAACAGGCAGAGACCCCCGAACGGGGTGCATTAAGGTGGGGAACAGGCAGAGACCCCCGAACGGGGTGCATTAAGGTGGGAACAGGCAGAGACCCCGAATCGGGGTGCATTAAGGGTGGGGAACAGGCAGAGACCCCCGAACCGGGTGCTTTAAGGGTGGGAACAG
>JAVUNC010000232.1:0-11792 GCA_032173965.1 Sitta carolinensis
TTAAAATTTTTAAAAAGGGCTGCCTTTAGTCACTTTGCAAGGACAAAAAAAGGTCAAAAAATTTTCCGCGGGTTTGGGTGAATTGCTGCTGGGAGGATCGTGGGTCTGTGCCAGCGGGCAGTCCCCGGGGCCCCCTGCGTCTGCATGGAGATGCTGCCGGGGGGGGGCCGGGCCAGAAACTGCCTCCCAGTGCTCAAAAAAACCCTGGCGGGATAAAGGGCCCTTTGCAGGTCCCCACAAAAACCTCCCCAGAGGTTTCACCCCCCTGCTCTTCTCTCCTGGGACAGGGCCCGGCCGCCACGTGTCCGGTGGAGATTGACAAGAAAAATAACACAAAACCGCAGGAAAAGGAAAAAAATAAAAAAAAAAGGGGCCCCCCCCCCTTATGACTATGGGGGGTGTCCCCCTTTTGGGGTGATCAGGGGGAACTTCAGTGTGGCCCCCATGAGGGGTTTTTGGGGGTGGGGCCCCCCGGGAGGGGTGGACCCCCCGGGGCCCTTCCCATGCAGAAAAAAGGCTCCCCAGGGGGGGGACAAAAAGATGTCTGTGCCCACTCACCCCCCAACTGGCCTTCCCAATAAGGGAACCTGGAAAAGGGACATAAAAAAGCGGGGGGGGATAGGGCCCAAAGGGGGAAAGAAGAGACACAAGGAGAATTCTCGGGAACTCAGAAAGCAAAAGGGGGGTTTTTTCATACCCTGGGGGGCCTGCAAGGGACCCCGGGGGTTTGGGGGGACACCCCGGGTTTGCAGGCCCGGGACAGGGCCGGGCACCCGGGGGGGAACCCCTGTCCTTGCCCCCATTTTCCGGCCGGGGCGAACAGCAGGAAAAAAAGCTGAGCTGCAGAAGATGGCAAGCAGCAGGAGGGGGGGGAAAACCATGCGGGACACTAGTGCTGAAACCCCAACCAGCTGAACAACGGGGGGGTCCTGGGGGGCACTCCCCCCATTTTTCCGGGGTTGGGTCCTTTGGGGGGCCAAAAAGCCCATTCCATGCGTGCTGGCTTGCGTAATTGGGGAAAACCCCAAAAAATGCTCCAGTTGGGCCGGATCACCAGCACATGGCAGAAATTAAAACCTTAAATGCAAAGGTCCTTTTGACACTGGGCTCCCCGGGGCCCCGGGGTTAGTAAAAAAGGGTCTGTCCCTGTGCAGCAGCCAACCCCCTTTGGGGGGCCCCCTTTGTTCTTTCCCTCCCTGGTGAGGGTCGGAGCTGGGGCAAAAAAATGGAAGCCCGGTTTTTTCAGATGGAAAGGGGCTAGAAAGCTCAGCTTTTTTTTCCCGGGACCCCCAGAAGGGCTCCAACAAAACAAGAACAATTGAGGTTTTTTTGGCGGGAAAATCCTCGGGGGTCACAGCATCCCCCCCCTCCCTGGTGACTCCAGGCAGGGGTCCCGGGAATCTCCTCCCCCCCCCCCCGCCCCACAGCACTGGGGTGGTGCCAATCCCTTTTTTTAAAGGTTTTTTTGGGTGGGGGGGGGGGGGTAAAAACCCCCCCCGGGGGGGTCCCCCCGGGGGGGCCCCTCCCCAACCCCCGTTGGTGTCATGGGTTTTTTTTTTTTTGTGCAAAGATTTTCCAGGTTTCCGGAAAGCTGCAAAAGGAGAAACAGATGAGGGGGGGACAGTTGGCAAACAATGGACGGGGTTTCATCTCCAGGGGGCCCCCGTCCACCCGGGGGGTTTCCCAGGGAGGCTGACAAATGTCCCTTGTTCCCCGGGGGGGGGGTGGGAAACGGCCGGGGGAGGGAGGAATTCCGAGCACTCAGGGGCCCCCCACCCTTTAAATAGGGACCAAAACCCACCCGGGGGGGAGGGGGGAAACAGGGCCAAAGCACCCCCGAAAGGGCCCCTTCCCCCCTCTGCCCCACACACCCGGGCCCCGCCTTTTTTTCCTCATGCCCTCCCACCGCCCCCCTGCATCCCCCCTGCTAAAAGGGGGAGACAAAGGGTGCCCTTTGGGGACAAAGTCAATAATCATTTGAAGACAACTGGAAAAGCGGAAGGGGGGATGCAGGGGTTTTCAGACCAAAAATTTCCCCCCAAAGGGGCAGCACGGGGAAAGAGGGCAGCAGCAGTTCAAAAAATTCAGGGAAGAAAGGTGAGGGGATCTCTTCCCCCCCCCATGAAAACTGGCAGCCTTGGGATTTTGGAAAAGGGCCCGAGGGGCAAACCCGTGGGGGTTTCCCCCCCCCGGCTTTTTTCCCCCCGGGCCCCCCATGTCCCGAGCCCAGGGCATTGGCTGAACCTGGGGCACCGTTTTACAAAAAGGATCGCCAGGACTCAAGGTTTTTCCCCCGGCCTGGAAGACTTTAAAAGGGGAAAATTTTGGGGTTTTGAGAAAAAGGGTGGGGGGGACCGTGCTGCTGGGGTGAAGAAGTGAGTACAATAGAGATTCTGAAGGGGTTTGGGGGGAAAAAAATGGGCCCCCTTTCCCCCCCGGGTGCCCAACACTGCCCGGTACTCCCCTGCCACGGGGCCGATTTAGCCAAATGCCCAGGGGGTGCTGGAACAGCTGCACCTTCTCCTTCCCCCAAACAGGGGGTTTTCCCCCACGGGATGGGGGGCAAAAGGAGGGGGGAGCTGCGGGGCGAGCCCCTTTCAAACAAGAGGAGGCTGTGGCTGCAAAAGGGTTCTCCCCCGAAGCCAGGGGGGAGAAGGCAACTCTCCTCCCGGGGGGGCCCCCGGGGGCCCCAGTGTGCCGAGCTGGGGGGGGCCCTGCCCCCCGGCCAGGCCCCACGGGGGGACTTTGGGTGGCCCCAAAAGGGGCCCGAACGGTGCAAGGGGCTTGCGTGGTGACAGGGGTTCGGGGCCCTTCAGCGGCACACCCAGCGGGGGGGCTGGGCACACACGGGCTCCCCACAGCGACCCTTTGGGGCCCGCAGGCGCCGTGGCCCTGTGCCCGGGGTCTGGGGTGCTGCCCGCGACTTTCCCCGTCAAAGGGGGGCTGTGGCCCACAACCCCCACGCTCTTTCCCCCCCTCCTTAGGGAGCTGCCGGTTTCCTTTTCCCGCCTTTCCCGTGACCGCATGCTCACCACACCTTCCCGGGGCCCGGATACACCCGCCCCAGCGGGGACGCGGGGGCCCCCGGGGGAGGGGGGCCCGCATGCCCGCTGTGCTGGGGAAAGGGGTGGGGGTGGGTGGCCAGGGGTGTGGGGGGCCCCCTCTGCAGCCCCGCCCCTCACAGGGGGCCCCGGGCACCCGGGCCCCCCGGGGCTACAATCCATGGGCTCGGGGGGCTGCTTCGGCGGGAAAACAGTTTCGTTTGCCCCTGTCAAAAACCCCGGGGCTCCCTGCCCCCCCCCGGAAACCCCCCAAAACCCGCCCCCGTATTTGCAGCCAGGGCCCCCCCAAAGGAGAAAAACAGCCCCCCCAAAAGGGGGGGGGGTTTGAGACAAAAACCCCCGGGGTCCGGGGGGCAGGGGGGCCCCCCCCCCTTTTCCAAGGGCTTTTTCCCGGGGGGGAAAGGTGCAAAAAGGGGGGGGGTGGAGGGGGGAAGGGGACAGAGGGATCCTGGGGGCCAAACTTTGTTTTTCCCCAGGTCGGGGTTTCACACCCCCCCCGCCTTTAAGTGCCCAGTGGGCCCCATCCTGTCCCAAGGGGCTAAAAAGCACACTGAGAGTTGTGCCCTTTTTTTATTCTGACTGGCTTGGGGGGGATTTTGGGGCCCCCCGGAAATTTCCCCCAAACCAACCCTGCGGGGGGGGACAGCCCAGCTCCTCCACCTGTTCCCGTGCACGGGACCCCCAAATGGCCAGGGCCCGCCCCTTTGGCCGGGGGCAAAGCACAGATCCACCCGCTGGGATGGGGGGGGGTTCCTGCAGCAGAGGGACGGGGGCGGCAGGGTTTTTCCCCCTGCAGGAAAAAAACATGCCAGTCCCTTCCCGGGCACAGCAGGGTAAACCCGGGATGCCCCGGGCGGGGTCGTTTTCCTCCCCCCCCATCCCACGGGAGGCTGGGGTTCAGGGATTTCCCCCCCCAAGGGACACAGACTAGGGGGGCCCAAAAAAAGGGGACACCCCCTTGGGGTTGCAGCACATCAAAGTTTCCCCACAACAAGTGCACAGCGAAAGCTTTCCCCTTTAACTCCCCAAAAAGGGGGGAGATGAAGGGGGGACAAGAAGGTGCCCTGGGGTTTGATGGCTTTGCTGATTTATGGGGGGGAAAATCTTTTGCCTTCATCCCCCGGAAAAAAAGCTGGCTTGGGGGGTTTTTGCTAGGGAATGCGGGTTTGGCCCCCTTTGAAAACCAGCTGCTCCCCTCCTCCCACCCAAAAGGACCCACCCTTGCGGGAAATTGGGGGACACCTCCCAAGGGGGCCTATGACCTTTTTCCCCCCAGGTGTCATAGGGCCCCCTGCACAGGGGGGGGGTTAATGAGGGGGGGTCTAGGGGTTTGCGGGTCCCAGGGGGGGGATAGCGGGGTTTCTTCTGCAGAGCTGGTCAAATGGGGGGGGGTTTTTTACTTCGGGGGGAAAAGGAAGGAAGGGGAAAAGGGCAAATGCAGCAGGAGGTTTCCCAAAAAAGGGGGAAACTTTTTTTTGGATTTGATAAAGTAAAGAAAATGGGCCAGGGCGGGGGTCAAAAAATTTTTGAGTGGGGGGGGCCCGGGGGCCACCCCCCCCCCCGGGGGGGGGTCTCTGGCTGGGCAGGTGACTCTCCGCTTCCCCTTTTTTCTGGCTGACCCCTTTGCTCAAGGCCGGGGGCTCCCCTTTGGGCAGGGGGGGCTCACCCTTCCCCTCCCCCCCCGGCTCTGCGCAGCCCGAGACCCCCCAGGGGGGCACAGCCCCCCAACACATAAAAAGAAAGCAAGGCTCCGCACCCCTGCCGGATAGCAACAGCCCCCACCCAGGAAAAACCCCGGGGACCCAGTGCTCGATCGGGGGGAACTTGTCGGGGGCAAAAAAAAACCCCGTGACAACGGCTGTTGTATTTCAAAAAAGAAAAATTTTTTTTAAAATTTTTTTAAAAGTTTTTTATTTTCCCCCCCAAAATTTAAATTTTCCCCAAAAACCCCGTGCCCCCCCTTTTCCTATTGTCCAGTTTTGGGCAAATCTGGGGGGAAAAACCTTCCAAAGGGGAAAAACCCCCCCGGGGATCAAAAAACCCCACGGCCCCCCCCCCAGCCGGTTTTTTGGGAAAAATTCCCGGGGAAAAAAAGGGAAAAAACCTTTTTTTTTAAAAGGCACAGCCCCCCCCCCCAACCAAAAGAACAAAACCAATAAAAAAAAACTTTTTAAAGCTCTGAAAAAGAGATACAAATGCAGCGAGTCTCTCCTTTTGGGGGGGGGGGCCCCTTTTTTTACCCCCTCCGGCGCTGGGGTTGGGGGTTTCCCCGGGCCCCAAGGGTTCTCAGGGCCCAGTCCGGAGCAGGGCCCAGTAATTTCAAGAAAAAAAAAAAAAAAGGAAAAAAAAAAAAAAGCCCAAAGCGAAGCGAACAGGACAGGAGCAAAAACGCAGCCCCAAACTTTAAACAAGGGGAAAAAAAAAAGCACAAAAAAAAAAAAGCCCCAAATATTAAATTTCCCCCTCTCTGTGTCCCGCCATCCCCGGGGGGGGGGCAGGCGAAACAGAACCCCAAAAAAAAAAAATTTGCCCTTTAAACCCGTCTCACAGGCACAGAACATAAAAAAACCCAAAAAGAAACCCAAAATGGGGAACAAACTCACCCCCAGGGCATTCCAACCCCCCTTTTCCCCATTTATACACCACCCTCAACATTTTAAAAAAACCATCTGTCACTTCTCAGAACCCCCTTTGACAAATTTCATGTTTCCTTCTCCATTTTTTTTACTTGCCCCCGACCCTTTTACAAATTACACATTTTTTCCCAAAAAAAATTGATCAAACTTCCCCCCCCCAATCAATCCCCGAGGGACACATCGTGTTGAACCATCTCTTTGCATTACCCCCCAGGGGGGAAACCGGGCCCTGAGCAAAGGGCAACCCCGGGGGATGGGTTTTTTCTGTACTCGAGGCAGACTTTATCCACACCGCTTCCCTAACAAACCTCGACATGCACCACGGGGACTTTATCTCCGTCGCTGAAATTCAAGACTCAACGGGCGGGACCTGCTCGTTTGGTGAACCCCCCGATGTTAACTAACCAAGTGGCCTTTGCTAGATCTGCTCCCAATTTTTGAAAATCCCCCCCCCAAAGGGCCCCTTCAGCTGGGTTTTTTAGTAATCCTTTGTACCTTTCTACTTTCCCTGCAGCTGTGAAAGGGAGGGAATATGAACACCCCTCGATGCCATGTTCCCTACCCAGGGTTGATAAGACGTTCTTAAAATGAGTCCCATTGCTGACTCAATTCTCTGGGGGGGCCCACCCAAAAAAGGGACCTCTTCAAGGCCCAGGATGTGTTTCCGGGCAGTGGCATGAGACGTAGGGTAGGTCTTCCAACCATCCTGTGGTGGCTTCTACCATTGTGAGCACGTAGCGCTGCCTTGACGTGTTTGGGGCAGTGGTGATGTAGTCAACCTGCCAGGCCTCCCCATACTTGTATTTGGACCATCGCCCCCCATACCAGAGGGGCTTTCACCCTTTTGGGCCTGCTTGATGGCAGCACATTCTCACAGTCGTGGATAACCTGAGAAATGCTATCCATGGTTAAATCCACCCCTCGTCCTCGAGCCCACTTATAGGTGGCATCTCAAACCCTGATGGCCTGAGGCATCATGGGCCCATCGAGCTAGGAACAACTCTCCCTTGTGTTCCCAGTCTAGATCTATCTTGGACACCCCTATCTTGCAGCCTGATCTACCTGATTGTTGTTTTGGTGCTCCTCATTAGCTCTACTTTTGGGGACATGGGCATCTAACATGGCGGACCTTCATAGGTAGCCTCCCTACTCTGTAGCGATGTCTTTCCACTCTTCAGCAGCCCAAATTGGTTTTCCTCTACGTTTGCCAGTGAGCCTTTTTCCACCTCTCCAGCCATCCCCACAGAGCAATTGGGCTACCATCCATGAATCAGTGTAGAGGTAGAGCTATTGGCCACCTCTCTCTTTCAGCAATGTCCAGGGCCAGTTGAACGGCTTGAGCTCTGCAAGTTTGGCTTGACCCACCTTCTCCCTCAATGGCCTCTGCGACCTGTCGTGTGGGCTCCAGACAGCTGCTTTCCACTTCCGGTTACATCCCTACAATACGACAGGAACCGTCAGTGAAAAGAGCATAGCGTGTTTCCTCTGGGGGCAGTTTGTTATATGGAGGAGCTTCTTGAGCCCGTGCCCACTGGCTCTTCTTCTTAAATCTCTGACATCAAAAATTCTCACCTTCGGGCCAATTTGTAATTGCCTCCAGAATCCCAGGCGATTTAGTTTACCTATACGGGCGCGCTGTGTGAGAAGAGCAATCCACTTGCTCCATGTAGCACTGGTGGCATGGTGGGTAGAAGGAACCTTGTCTTTGAACATCCACCCCAGTACCGGTAGTCCGGGTGCCAGAAGGAGTTGCACTTCTGTACCAATCCACTTCTGAGGCAGCTTGGACTCCTTCGTAAGCAGCTAAAAATTTCTTTTTCTGTTGGAGTGTAGTTGGATTCAGACCCCCTGTAGCCTCGACTCCAAAATCCCAATGGTCGACCCCGAGTCTCCCCAGGCACCTTTTGCCAAAGGCTCCAGGACAGACCATGGCTCCCGGCTGCAGAGTAGAGCACATTCTTTACCTCTGGTCCTGTCCTGACTGGCCAAGGGCCACCGCATGAGCGATCTCCTGCTTAATCAGGGCAAAAGCATTGTTGCTGCTCAGGGCCCCAGTGGAAATCGTTTCTTTTGCGGGTGACCAGGTAAAGAGGGCTTACGATTTTGACTGTACTCAGGAATGTGCATTCCTCCAAAAACCTATGGCGCCTAGGAAAGCTTGTGTCTCCTTCTTATTGGTTGGTGGAGACATAGCTGTAATCTTATTGATGACATCCGTAGGAATCTGACGCCGTCCATCTTGCCACTTTACTCCTAGGAACTGAATCTCACGAGCTGGTCCCTTGACTTTACTCTTTTTGATGGCGAAACCAGCTTTCAGGAGGATTTGGATAATTTTCTCTCCTTTCTCAAACACTTCTACTGCCGTGTTCCCCCACACAATGATGTCATCAATATACTGTAGATGTTCTGGAGCCTCACCCTTTTCTAGTGCAGTCTGGATCAGTCCATGGCAGATGGTGGACTGTGCTTCCACCCCTGGGCAGTCGATTCCAAGTATACTGCACTCCCCTCCACGTGAAACAAACTGAGGCCTGCATTCTGCTGCCAGAGGAATGGAGAAAAATGCATTTGCAATGTCAATAGTGGCATACCACTTCGCTGCCTTGGACTCCAGCTCGTACTGGAGCTCTAATATGTCTGGCACAGCAGCACTCAGCGGGGGAGTCACTTCATTTAATGCACGTAGTCCACCGTCAATCTCCATTCTCCTTCAGATTTGCGCACAGGCCAGATGGGCTGTTGAAGGGTGAGTGGGTTTTGCTGACCACCCCTTGGCTCTCCAGCTCTCGGATCATCTTATGGATGGGAATCACAGCATCTCGAGTTGTTCTGTACTGTCGACGATGCACTATGGAAGTAGCAATTGGTACCTGTTGCTCTTCTCCCTTCAGAAGTCCTACTGTAAATGGATTTTCGGACAGTCCAGGCAAAGTGTTCAGTTGCTGGGAATGCTCTCTGTCACTACAGCCGCTATCCCAAATGCCCACCTGAGTCCTTTTGGGTCTTTGAAATACCCACTTCGAAGATAATCTATGCCCAAAATACATGGGGCCTCTGGCCAGTCACAATAGGGTGTTTCTTCCACTCATTTCCAGTCAGGCTCACATCAGCTTCCACCAAAGTGAAATCCTGTCATCCCCCTGTCACACCAGCAATAGAAACAGATTCTGTCCCCAATGTCTTTATGGGATTAATGTGCACTGCGCACCATGTCAACTAAAGCTGTATACTCTCGTGGTTCCGATGTGCCAGGCCAACGAATCCACACGGTCCAGAAAACACGGTTTTCCCCTAGCCTCTACCTGGCTAGAGGCAGGGCCCCTCTAAGCCTGGTTATCCTTCTTTCCTTGGGTATATGTTTTGGAGGTTCCTTCAAGGGGATCGGACATTTTCATCATTATCATCATACTTGGCAGTTTGGCTACGGGCAACTGGAGCTGCTTTCCTTTTGGGGGAAAATTCCTCTCTGATCCTTGTCTTCCTTCAATTCACGCACCCGTTGGGCCAGAGCAGCAGTTGGTTTTCCATCCCATCTCCTCATGTTTTCTCCACAATCACGCAGGAAGAAACCACAGCTCAGCTCGTGGGTGTATTTTCTCTCTCCATATGGGGAACGTCTGCGTTGGGTACCAGAGCCTCTGATCTGTACTGCTGAGATTTGGAGAAGGTCTTCTTTAATCTCTTCTCTGAGCTTCTTATGATTTTCTTCTATCTTGTCCTCTAATTTTTGCAGACGTGTTTCCACCGCTGCAATTCTGGCATGTGTTGGGCCATGCACAGCATCTGCGTAAGCTCGGAGCTTCTTTGCCATATCCAGCACAGTCTCATTCCTGTCATCCCTCTTCATTATGGCTAAAGCAGAGGCATATTCTTGTGGCCCAAGTCGTACCATTTTCGCCACATCACAGACGTGCATGGTACCATGTCTGGATTCCTAGTTGTTATGTCATCTGAGAAGATAATCTCTGCCACTGCCATTTCTCTCAGGCGTTGTATCCCTTGTTCTATGGTTTTCCACTGTGTTTGCTGCATATAAAGATCGTCTGCACAGAGGTATCTTTGTGCTAACACTTTCCAAGACCCGTGCCCAGAGGCTGTGAGGGTTAACCCCTCTCATCATTCCTTGGTCGATTGCCCAGGATCATTGTGACAGGGATCCCAAATGCCTCGCTTCAGTGCCATCCAGAATTGTAGCCTCACCTGCACGCATCCCAAAGACGGACTAACCAACTAATTAAAAGATTCAACAGGTCGTCGAGTGTAGTCCTTCCGTAGGCCACGAAGGTCCTTCAGGGAAAAGGACTCAATATTGGCTTCTGATCTGGTACCTGTTGTATTTGACCCTGATTTTATGTCAGGAGGTGTTGAGGGTCCTTCTCCTGCATCATCATCATCATCATCCACTGGTCGATCGGTCTTGTCTGTGCACTTCCCACTTCGAGTGCTAGTAGCAACAGCCATTGGTTGAGGCTTATTATCTGCTGTAAGCTGCTGCCTTAGGCTCACTATCTGGTTTGGCGCTGGCTTTGAGCCCAGGGTGTTTGCTGTAGCCTGAGTGACCGGGATAACTGCTGATGTATCTCCCTGCCCCCCTTCCCTGTCTGCTGTCCTACAGTATCTAGCAGTGTGCGATAAGCATATGCCAGGGCCCAGCTCACTGCAATGATTTTTCTCCTTAGGATCATCATGGTAACTTCTCTTTCAGGTATTTCCCCTACCTCAGCTGGGTTCTGAATTTGTTCATGGGAAAGTCCCAGGCTATAGGGTCAGAGAATTCCTTCAGGATTTGCCCATATCCTCCCATTTCCCACACCACTACAGGATTTTCCACACCTGGGTCTACTCCTGGGTCAGGGGTCTCATCAGCCCGTCTAGAAATCTCAGCCCTCATTCTAGAGAAGCTGCGGACTGTAAATAATGGAAGCTTACTAGATTAAAGACCAGAAAGATAGTCTCTTTAACATTCAGGGAAACTGAATATTCTCAAACAGTGATGTGACAAACTCAGAGGAGAAGAAGGAAAGCAAAGACTGAAAAGCCTCATCCCCTACTCCTCCCATAACAATCTGGTAAATAACCATAGCCATGAACCATCCATAACCTGGAACAGCCCCCAGCAGATTTATAAACTTCTTACAAATCACCACCACCAAGCCCAGCAGTATGGCTATTCTGGTCACTGCCCCTCTGCTGTAAAAACTACGTATTAGGACAATAGTAAGAACTATTTGAGGATAAGCAAAATAAACCTAAGGGACCATAGAAGTATTATGACTCAAAAAACCCTAGGGACCAGAAATACAGGCAAGCCTTCACCCCAAGAGACATTATAAATTGAAAGCACATGACTATTAAATGCTTTAATACCACCACCAAGTAGTAACAACCAAAATATACTCAAAACAGGGTTTTTTCCACTCTCTCCCCCGAGCCCTCCGCGTTGGGCGCCAAAATTTTGTCCTAGTTTAGGGCAAATCTGGAGAAAAACCTCCAAAGGAAGCTCCCTCCGGAGATCAAACCCACGACGGCCCCTCCCCCCAGCCGGTTCGGGAATGATTCCTCGGAGAGAAGTGGAAAGAACCTGTTTATTTAACAGGCACAGCCACCCCCCCCCAGTACACAAAATGAACAATACCAGATGACAACACTTTTTCACAGCTCTGAAAAAGAGAATACAAATGCAGCGAGTCTCTCTTGGGGGTGGTCGCCCTGTTGTCACTCCCTCCGGCGCTGGGGATGGCTGTTGCCGGCCACAAGGTTTTTCTCAGGTCCCAGTCCGGAGCAGGTCCCAGTAGTTACAAGAAAAAAGAAAAAAAAGGAAAAAAAACAAAGCAAGAGCGAAGCGAAGCAGGAGCAGGAGCAAAAGCAGCAGCCAGAGCTAGAGTCAAGGAGAAAAGAGAGCAGCAAAAAACAACAGCCACACTATGTACTGCCCCGTCTCTGTGTCCCGCCAGTCGTGGGGGGGAAGCAGGCTGAATAACAGAACCAAAACAAAACATTTGTCCTTCAGAGCCCGTCTCACAGGCACAGAACATAACATCCAACATAGCAGAACACACATAAATGGGGATACAAACATCACCCTAGGACA
>JAVUNC010000233.1:0-11787 GCA_032173965.1 Sitta carolinensis
TCCTCCCCCCTAACGTGGGGCGGCGCCTCGGCCGGCTAACCCCCTTTTCCCTCCCGTCGGGGTAGACCGTTGCTTCCCCCTTGGTGGGGCGGCGCCTCGGCCCGGTTTGACCTGTTTTCCTCCTGTCGGGAAAACCTTTTGGCCTTTGCCGCCGCGGGGGGGGCGGGTGGGGGTGACGTGTGCCACCTGTCGGGGGGACCTGTTTTCTTCCGCGGGCCTTTGCGTGGGGGCGGCCCCCCTCGGCCCTTAGAAACCCTTTCCCCCGTCGGGGGGAAAACCCGTTGCCCTTTCCCCGGCCTTTCTGGGGACGGCCCTCGGGGGGCTAGATGTTTTCCTCCTGTCGGGTAACTGTTCCCTTCCCCGTTTAGGCGGGACGCGCCCCCGGCCGGGGGGAACCCGTTGCCTCCGTCGGGGTAACCTGTTCCTCCGCCCCCCTTAGCGGGGACGGCCCCGGGGGGGTAGACCTGTTCCTCCTGTCGGGGAGACCTGTTGCCTTCCGCCCCCTTAGCGGCGGGGCGGCCTCGGCCGGGGGTGACCTGTTCCCTTTCCCGTAAGGGGAACTGTGCCTTCCCCGGGTTTAGGGGGGACGGCGCCCGCCGGGGTAACCTTTTTTGCCTCCTTTCGGGGAAACCCGTTGCCCCCTTCCCGGGGCCTTAGCAGTGGGCGGCGCCTCCCGGGTAGACCTGTTGCCTCCCGTCGGGTAGACCCGTTGCCTTCCGCCGGGCCTTAGGGTGGGACGGCCCTCGGCCGGGGAAACTTTTTGCCCCTTCGGGAGACCCGTTTCCTTTTTCCGGGCCCTTAGGTGGGGCTGGCCTCGGCCGGTTTGACCTGTTTTCCCTCCTTGGGGAAACCTGTTGCCTTCCGCGGCCTTAAAACGGTTGGGGGGGCCCTCGCCGGTAGATTTTTTGCCTCCTGTCGGGGGGGAACCCGTTGCTTCCGCCTTAGGTGGGGACGGCCCTGGCCGGGAGACCCGTTGCCCCTGTCGGGGTAGACCCGTTCCCCGGGGCCTTAAAGTGGACGGCGGCTCGGGGGGGTAGACCCGTTGCCTCCCGTCGGGGTAAACCTTTTTCCTTTCCCCCCGCCCCAGGGGGGGACGCGCCTGCGGGGGAAACCTGTTGCTCGCGGGGGGGAACCTGTTTTCCCTTCCCCCGCCTTGCGGTGGGCGGCCTCCCCGGGGTTTAACCCGTTCCCTCCCGTCGGGTAGACCTTTCCTTTTGCCGGCCTTAGCGGTGGGCGGGCCCTCGGCCGGTTAAACCTGTTGCCTTCTGTCGGGGTAGACCCGTTGCCCTTCCCCGGCCTTAGCGGTGGGGGGCGCCCCGCCGGGGAGACCTGTTGCCTCCGTGGGAGACCTTTGCCTTCCCCGGGCCCAAAAGGGTGGGGGCGGCGCCTCGCCCGGGGTAGACCGTTGCCTTTCCCGCGGGGTAGACCCGTTCCTTCCCCCCCGGGCCCAGCGGGACGGGCTTTTGGGGGGAGCCTGTTGCCTCCTGTCGGGGTAAAACCCGTTGCCCTTCCGCCGGGCCTTTGAGTAAAGCGCCCCGGCCGGGGTTCCCCCGTGCCCTATCGGGGGAGACCTTTCCTTCGCCGGCCTTTCGGTGGGAAAGCGCCCGCCGGGGTAGCCTGTTGGCCTCCTGTCGGGTGACCTGTTGCTTCCGCCGGCCTTAGGGGGGACGGCGCATTGGCCGGGGTAGCCCGTTGCTCCTGCGGGTAGACCTGTTTCCTTCCGCCCCTTTGCGGGTTTACGGGCCTCGGGGCCCGGGTTTGGACCTGTTGCCTCCGCGGTAGACCTGTGCCTTTTTCCGGCTTAGCGGTGGGGCGGCGCCTCGGCCGGGGTAGCCGTTGCCCTGTCGGGGGGACCTTTGCCTTCCGCCGGCCTTGGGGTTTGGGGGCGCCCGGCCGGGGGGGAACCTGTTTCCTTTTCCGCGGGGTAGACCGTTCCTTCCCCCGGGCCCTTTGGCGGGGGGGCGCCTCGCGGCTAGACCTCCTCCTGTCGGGGTAGACCGTTGCCCCCGCGGCCTAGCGGTGGGGGGGCTCCGCCGGTGCCTTTTGCCCCGTCGGGTGACCTGTTGCTTCCCCGCCTTAAAAGGGGTGGGAAGGGCGCCTGGTGGGAAAACCGTTGCCTTTTCCGTGGGGGAAACCTGTTGCCTTCCGCCGGCCTTAGCGTGGAAAAGGCGCCTCGGCCGGGGTAGACCTGTTTTTCCTGTCGGGGTAGACCCGTTGGGTTCCCCGGCCTTAGAGGGGACGGCGCCTCGGGGCCGGAGACCCGTTGCCTTCCCGTCGTAGACCTGTTGCCTCGCCCCTTTCGGGGGACGGGGCCCCCACCCGGGTAACCTTTGCCTCCCGTCGGGGGGAAAAACCGTCCTTCCCCGGGCCCTTTGCGGTGGACGGGGCCTCGGCCGGGGGAGACTTGCCCTGTTGGGGTAGACCCGTTGCCTTCCGCCGGGCCCAGCGGGGGCGCGCCCCGGCCGGCTAGACCGTTGCCTCCTGTCGGGGGGGGGGGAGACCTGTTGCCCTTTCCCCCGGCCTTAGCGGTTTGGGAGGGGCGCCCCCGGCCGGGTAGACCTGTTGCCTTCCGCTGGGCCCCTTCCCCCTTGGGTGGGACGGCGCCCCGGGGGGAGACCTGTTTCCTCTTCGGGGGAGACCTTTCCTTCCCCGCCTTAGGGGTGGGCGGCGCCCCGGGGGAGACCTGTTGCCCCTTCGGGGGGGGTGTTGCCTTCCCCGCCTTAAAAAGGGGGACGGCGCCTTTGGCCGGGTAGACCCTTTTTCCCCTGTCGGGGTAACCCCTTTGCCCCCCCGGGCCTAGGGGGACGGGGCCCGGCCCGGGGGTTTGACCTGTTGCCTCCTGTTGGGGGGGACCTTTGCCTTCCCCCGGCCAAAAGGGGGGGACGGGGCCCCGGCCGGGGGAGACCTGTTGCCTCCTGTCGGTAGACCTGTTGCCTTCCCCGGCTTAGCGGGGGGACGGGGCCTCGGCCGGGGTAACCTGTTTGCCTCCTGGGGGTAGACTGTTTCCTTGCCGGCCTTAGCGGGGGGGCCTCGGCCGGCTAGACCGTTGCCCCTGTCGGGTGACCCGTTGCCTTCCGCCGGCCTTGCGTGGACGGGGCCCGGGCCTTTCCGGCCCTTCGGGTAGACCTGTTCCTTCCCCCCCCTTAGCGGTTTGGCGGCCCTCGCCGGGGTAACCTTTGCCTCCTTCGGGGTAGACCTGTTCCTTCCCCCCTTACGTGGGACGCGCCTCGCCGGAGACCTTTGCCTTCCTTGGTAGACCGTGCCCGGGGCCCTAGACCCTGGGCTCCCTGTCGGGGAACCTTGCCTCCGCCGCCTAAGGCGAACGCGCCTCGGGCCGCGAAACCCTTTTCCCCCTTTTCGGTAGACCTTTCCTTCCCCGCCTTAACGGGGACGCCCTCCCGGGTAACCTGTTGCCTCCTGTCCGGTAACCTTTGCCTTCCGCCCCTTAGCTGGACCGCCTCGGCCGGTAGACCCTTTGCCTCCTGTTCGGGTAGACCTGTTCCTTCCGCCGCCTTAGGGTGGACGGGCCTCGGCCGGGTAACCTGTTCCTCTTCGGGTAACCTTGCCTGCCCGGCCTTGCCTGACAGGGGCCTCGCCGGTAACCTTTCCTCCTTCGGGTAGACCTTTGCCTTCCGCCCCTTAGCGGTGGGACGCGCCTCGCCGGTAGACCTTTTGCCTCCGTGGGGTAGCCTGTTGCCGTCCCTCGGTGGGCGGCCTGCGGTAGACCTGTTCCCCTGTCGGGAACCTGTTGCCTTCCTGAAGCGCGCGCCCGTGCGCTCCTGCGGAGACCTGTTGCCTCCGGCTAGCGGGGCGCGCTGCGGGGCGGCCTCGCGGCCTTTGCTTGGGCTACCGGCGCCTCGCCGGCCTGTGCTTCCGCCTGTGCCTCGCGGCCTGTTGCGCCGCGGGACCGTGCTCGCCGGGACTTGCCTCCCGGCTTGCTGGGGCCTGCCTGCGCCCTTGTGCCCTGCGGGAGACCTGTTGCCTCCGCCGTAGCGTGCGGCGGTAGACTGCCTGGGAACCTTTGCTTCCGCGGCTAGCTGGCCTTCGCCGCTGTGCCCCTCGGGTAACCTGTTGCCTTCCGCGCCTGCGTGCGGCGCGGTTCCGGTTGCTCCTTCGGGCCTTGCCTTCGCCGCCGGTACGGCCTGGCGGGAGACCTGTCCTCCGCGGGTAACGCGCCCGGCCTTAGCGGTGCGCGTGCGTAGACCTTTCCCTGTCGGGGGCGCCTCCGCGGCTGTGGCGCCTCGCCGGTAGACTTTGCCTGTCGGGGCCGCCGGCCTTAGCGTGGGGCCTCGCCGGCTACGTGCTCTGCGGACTGTCCTTCCCCTGGTGCCTGCTCGCCGGTGCGTGCCTCTGCGGCTGTGCCTCGCCGCCTGCGGGGACGGCGCCTCCCGGCCTTGCCTCCGTGGGACTGTTCTTCCCCGGTGGGGATGGCGCGCCGCCGGGTACGTGCCCTGTTGGTGCTCCTCGGTGGAGGCGGCCGGGGTGCCTTGCGGTAGACTGTTGCTTGCCGCGCCTTGTGGCGGCCCTGTCGGGTAGCTGCCTCCGGGCTGCGTCCGCGGCACGGTGTCGCGCGGAATTGCTCGCGGTGCGCCTTCCCCGCCGGTGGACGCGCCGGGTGACCTGTTGCCTGCGGGTTGCTTGCCTCCGGCCTGCGGCGCGCAGGTAGCGTGCCTGCGGGTCGCCGGCTGGTGCGGCCTTGGGGACTGTCCCTGACTTGCCTCCGTGGGACTGTGCCGCCGCGGGGTGCGCCCTCGGGGGTGCCGCCTGTGCGGTCTTCGCGACTTCGTGGAGCGCCTCGCGGGACCGTGCTCGCGGGAGCTGTTGCCTGCGGTGCCTTGTCCTGCCGCTGGTGCCTCGCGGCCTGTGCCGCGGACCGTGCCGCCTCGGGGTGTGCTCGCGTAGCGTGCCCGCCTAGCTGCGGGCGCCGCCTCCCGCTGGTGCGGCCGCGCGCCTCTGTCGGGCCTGCGGCCTCCGGGCTGCTGTTGCTTGCCTTCCTGCGGTAGCGTGCGGCGGGCTGCGTGCTCCCTGCGGTAGACCTTTCCTCCAGCGGGACGCCCTCGGCCGCGATGCCTCTCGGAGACTGTCTCCCCGCTTACGTGCGCCCCGGGGTGCCGTGCCTCCTGGGGTAGACCTGTTGCCTTCCGCGGCTTAGCGGGGACGGCCGCCGGAGACTGTTCCTCCTGTGGGTACTTTCTCCGCCGGCTTAGCGGGACGCGCCTCGGCCGGGGACTTTCCTCCTTCGGGTAGACCTGTGCTTCCGCCGGCCTAGCGGGACGCGCCTCGGCCGGGGTACCTGTGCCTCCTTGGGTAGCTTTGCCTTCCGCGGCCTTAGCGTGGGACGCGCCTCGCCGGGTAGCTTGCTCCTTCGGGTACGTTCCTCGCGCGGGACGGCGCCGGGTGACTTTCCTGGGGTAGACCTGTTGCCTCCGCCTAGCGGGCGGCCTCGGCCGCTGTTTGCTCCGTCGGAGACCTGTCCTTGCCGGCCTTAGCGTGGCGGCCTCGGGGGGCCTTCTCCGTCGGGTGCCTCGCCTTGGGCCTGCGGGCGTGCCTCGGTGACCTGTTGCCTTCCGCCTTGCTGCGGCCCGGCGGACCGCTCTCGTGGTGCCTGTTGCCTCGCGGCTGGTGACGCCGCCTAGCGTGCCTCGGGGAGCGTCCTTCCCCGCAGGTGCGCCGCTGGTAGCGTGGCCTGCGGGGCCTTTGCCCCTTGGGAACCGGCCTCGGCTACGTTGCCCGCGGTGCCTTTGCCCCTGGGTGACGTGCCTCGCCGGCTATGTGCCCCGCGGTAGACCTTGTTCCGGCCTGCGGGGAGCCGCGGCTTCCTGCGGGGCCTGCCTGCGCCGTGCGCGGGGACTTGCCCGGCCTTGCCTCGGGCCTGCGGGCCGGAGACCTGTGCCTCGCGGGACCTTGCCTCCGCCGGGTGCGTGCCGCCGGCGGGCGTGCCTCGCGGGTAGACCTGTCCGCCTTGCGGGCGGGGGGCGGGGGCGTGCTCGCGTAGCGGTCGCGCTGGGGAGCCCGGGCTGTTGTCGGGCCTGGCGGCACGGGCACCCGCGGCGTCTTCCCCGCAGCTGGACGCCCGCCGGTAGACTGTCCCTTCGGGAGACTGTTGCTTCGCCGCTTGCGGTGCGGCCGCCTGCGGCCTCGGGGTACCTGTTGCCTCGGCCTTCGGCGCCGCGCCGGGGAGACCTGTTGCCTCCGTCGGGTACTGTGCCTCGCGGCCTAGCGTGGACGGTCCTGCCGGGGTAGACTGTGCCTCCGCGGGGTAGACCGTGCCTTCGCCCCTAGCTGGACCCTGGGCCGGTGCCTTTCCCCTTCGGGAGACCGTTGCCCCGCGCCTGGCTGCGGGCCTGTTGGGCACCGTGCCTCCTGTCGGGCTGCCGTTGCCTTCCCGGCCTAGCGTGGGACGCCTCGGCCGGCAACGTTGCCCCTGCGGGGTAGACCTGTTGCCTTCCGCCGGGGTGACGTCCCGGACTGGCCTCGGGTAGACCGTTGCTTCCGCGGCTAGCGGTGGCGCCTGCCGGGTAGACCGTTGCCTCCTGCGGGTAGACTGTTGCCTTCCGCGGCCTTAGTGGTGCGCGCCGCGCGGCTACGGCCCCGCGGGGTAGACCTGTTGCCTTCCGCGGCCTAGACGTTGGACGCCCTCCGGGGGACTGTCTCCGTCGGGGTAGACCTGTTGCCTCCGCGGCTTAGGTGGCGGCTGCCGGGGTACGTGCCTCCGGTCGGGGGGTAGACCTGTTGCCTTCCGCGCCTTAGCGGTGGGACGGGCCTCGGCCAGGGTAGACCTTGCTCCTGTCGGGTAGACCTGTTGCCTTCGCCGGCCTTAGCGGTGGACGGCGCCTCGCCGGCTAGACCTGTTGCCTCCTGTCGGGGTAGACCTGTTGCTTCCCCGCTTAGGCGTGGACGGCGCCTCGCCGGGTAGACCTGTTGCCTCCTGTCGGGTAGCCTGTTGCCTTCCGCCGGCCTTGGCGGTGGCGGCGGTCCTGGGGTAGACTGTTCCTCCGCTGGGTGACCTGTGCCTCGGCCGTAGGTGGACGGTGCCCTGGGTAGACCTGTTGCTTCCGCGGGAACCTTTGCCTTCGCGGCCTAGCGTGACGGCCCTCGCCGCGTAGACTGTTGCCTCCTGGGGACGTGCTTCCGCCGGTTAGCTTGCGCCCGCCGGTAGACCTGTTTCCCCTTCGGGTAGCTGTCCTCGCCGGCCTTACGTTGACCTGTGCGGGTGACCTTTCCTCCTGGGGTAGACGTTGCCTTCGCCGCCTTGTGCCCCTGCGGGTTGACCTGTTCCTTCCGTGGGGCTGTTGCTTCCCGCCTTGCGTGGCGGGACCGGTGCTTCTGCCTCCTTGGGTAACGTTGCCTTCGCCGCCTTGCGTGGGAGGCTTCCGCCGGCCTAGCCTGTGCCTCGTCGGGTAGACCTGTTGCCTTCGCGGCCTGTGCTGACGGCCTCGGCGGGTAGCCTGTTGCCCTGTCGGGTGCCTTCCTTCGCGGCCTAGCTTGGACGCCTCGCCGGGTAGACGTTGCCTCGTGGGTAGCCTGTTGCCTTCCGCGGCTTAGCTGGACGCCCTCGGGGTAGACCTGTTGCTCCTGCGGGGTAGACCTGTGCCTTCCGCCGGCTAGCGTTGGACGGCGGTAGCCGTGCCTGTTGCCCCTCGGGGTAGACCTGTTGCTTCCGCCGCCTGTGGGACGTGCCTCGCCGGCTTAACGTGTGCCCTGTCGGGAACCTGTTGCCTTCCGCCGCCTTGCGGTAGCGCTCTGCCGGCCTGTTGCTCCTTCGGGGTACCTGTTGCCTTCCCCCTAGGTGACGGTGCCTCGGCCGGCTTAGCCGTTGCCTCCTGTCGGGTAGACCTGTTGCCTCCGCCGGCTAGCGGTGGCGGCCCCGGCGCTAGACGTGCCTCGTGGGTAGACCTGTTGCCTTCCGCGGCCTTGCGTTGCGGGCCTGGCGGGTAGACCGTTGCTCCGGGGTAGACCTGTTGCCTTCCGGCTTCGTGGGACGGCTCCCGGCCGTAGCTGTGCCTCCTGTCGGGGTAGACCTGTTCCTCCTTCGCGGCCTTAGCTGCGGCCCTGCGGGGACTTTGCCTCGTCGGGGTAGACCTGTTGCCTCCGCGGCCTTACGCGGCTGGGGCGGCCGGGTAGACCTGTTGCCTCCTGCGGGTAGACCTGTTCTTCCGCCGGCCTTAGCGGGGACGGCGCCTCGGCCGGGGTAGACGTTTGCCTCCTGTCGGGTAGACCTTTGCCTTCGCGGCCTTAGCGGGGACGGCGCTCGGCCGGGTAGACCTGTTGCCTCCTGTCGGGTAGACCTGTTGCCTTCCGCCGGCCTTAGCGTGGACGGCCCTCGGCCGGGTGACCTTGCCTCCTTCGGGGTAGACCTGTTGCCTTCCGCCGGCCTTAGCGGGGGACGGCGCCTCGCCGGGTAGACCTGTTGCCACTGCGGGTGACCTGTTGCCTTCCGCCGGCCTTAGCGTGGGACGTCCTCGGCGGTAGACTGTTGCCTCCTTCGGCGTAGACCTGTTGCCTCCCGGCCTAGCGGTGGACGGCCTCCGCCGGTAGACCTGTTTGCCCTCTGGTAGACGTGCCTCGCCGGCTTAGCTGTGGACGTGCCCGCGCTTCGCCGTGCCTGTCGGGTAGACCTGTTGCCTCGCGCCTTACGGTGGACGGCCTCGCCGGCCTGTGCCTCTGTGGGGAGACCGCCTTCGCCGGCCTACGTGGGTGGCCTCGCCGGGTAGACCTGTTGCCTTCCGCGGCTAGACCGTGCCTCCGCCGGCCTTAGCGCGGGACTGCCTCGCCGGTAGCCTTGCCCTGTCGGGTGGACCTGTGCCTTCGCCGCCTTAGCGTGGACGGGCCTCGCCGGCCTAGCTGTGCCTCTGTCGGGTAACCGTTGCCTCCGCTTCGGGGGACGGCCTCGCCGGCTACCGTGCCCTCGCGGGTAACTTTGCCTCCGGGCTAGCGTTGCTCGCCGCTGGTGACGTCCCCGTGGGTAACTGTTCCTTGCGGCCTTAGCGTGGACGCGCCTCAGGGTGGGGTGCCTCCTGTCGGTAGACCTTGCCTCCGCCGGCCTTGCGTCCGCGCCTCGGCGGGAGCGCCTCGCGGGTAGACTGTTGCCTCCGCCGGCCTTGCGCGCGCCTCGCGGGGACGTCTCCGCGGGGTAGACCTTTGCCTTCGCCGGCCTTACGGCAGCGGACGGCCGCGGTAACCTTGCCTCCTGTCGGGTAGACCTGTGCCTTCCGCGCCTTAGCGTGGGACGGGCCTGCCGGTAGACCTGTTCCCCTGTCGGTAGACCTGTTGCCTTCCGCCGGCCTTAGCGGTGGGCGGGCCTCGGCCGCTAACCTTTGCCTCGGGACCTTGCCTTCCCGGCCTTAGGGTGGGGCCTCCCGGGTAGACCTGTTCCTCCGTCGGGGGACCGTGCCTTCCGCGGCCTTAGCGTGGACGGCGCTCGGCCGGTTAGACCTTTGCCTCCTTCGGGAGACCTGTTGCCTTCCGGCCTTAGCGGGACGGGCCTCGCGCGAGCGTTTGCCTTTGCCGGCCCTTTGCGGTGGGGCGGCCCTCGGCCGGGGTAAACCCGTTGCCTCCTGTCGGGGGAGACCCTTTTCCTTCCCCCGGCCCCTTTCGGTGGAGCCCTCGCCGGGTAGACCTGTTTCCTCCTTTCGGGTAACCTGTTGCCTTCCGCCGGCCTTTGGGTGGGACGGGGCCCGGCCCGGGAACCTGTTCCTCCGTCGGGGGAACCCGTTTTCCTTCCCCGGGCCCCCTTTGGGTGGGACGCGCCTCGCCCGGGGGAGACCGTTGCCTCCTGTCGGGGTAGACCTGTTTCCTTCCCCGGCCTTAGCGGGGGACGGCGCCTGGCCGGGGAGACCTGTTCCTCCTGTCGGGTAGACCTGTTGCCTTCCGCCGGCCCTTTGGGTGGGACGGCCTCGCCGGGTAGACCTTTCCTCCTTTGGGGAAAACCTGTTGCCTTCCGCCGGGCCTTTCGGTGGGACGGGGGCCTGGGGGGGTAGACCTTCCTTCCTGTCGGGTAGAACCCGTTGCCTTCCGCCGGCCTTAGCGGTGGACGGCGCCTCGCCGGGTAGAAACCCTTTTCCTCCTGTCGGGTAGACCTGTTGCCTTTCCCCGGCCTTAGGGTGGACGGCGCCTTCGGCCGGTAAAACCTGTGCCCCTGCGGGGTAGACCATTTGCCTTCCGCCGCCTTAGGTGGGACGGCGCTCGGCCGGGTAGACCTGTTGCCTCCTGTCGGGGTAGACCTGTTGCCTTCCGCCAGCCTTAGCGGTGGGACGGCGCCTCGGCCGGGCTAGACCTGTTGCCTCCTGTCGGGTAGACCTGTTGCCTTCCGCCGGCCTTAGCGTGGGATGGCGCCTCGGCCGGTAGACCTGTTGCCTCCTGTCGGGTAGACCTGTTGCCTCCGCCGGCCTTAGCGGTGGGACGGCGCCTCGGCCGGGTAGACCTGTTGCCTCCTGTCGGGGTAGACCTGTTGCCTTCCGCCGCCTTAGCGGTGAAGGATGCGCCTTCGGCCGGGTAGACCTGTTGCCTCCTGTCGGGTAGACCTGTTGCCTTCCGCCGGCCTTAGCGGTGGGACGGCGCCTCGGCCGGGCTAGAACCTGTTGCCTTCTGTCGGGGTAGACCTGTTGCCTTCCGCCGCCTAGCGTGGACGGCCTCGCCGGGTAGACCTGTTGCCTCCTGTCGGGTAGACCTGTTGCCTTCCGCCGGCCTTAGGGTGGGACGGCGCCTCGGCCGGCTAGACCTGTTGCCTCCTGTCGGGGTAGACCTGTTGCCTTCAAACCGGCCCCTAGCGGTGGGACGGCGCCTCGGCCTGGCTAGACCTGTTGCCTCCTGTCGGGGTAACCTGTTGCCTTCCCCCGGCCTTAGCGTGGGACGGCGCCTCGGCCGGTAGACCTGTTGCCATCCTTCGGTAAAACCTGTTTGCCTTCTCAGCCGCCTTAGCGGGGGGACGGGGCCTCGGCCGGGGTAGACCTGTTGCCTCCTGTCGGGGTGGACCTGTTGCCTTCCGCCGGCCTTAGCGGGGGACGGGGCCTCGGCCGGGTGACCTGTTGCCTCCTGTCGGGGTAGACCTGTTGCCTTCCGCCGGCCTTAGCGGTGGGAGGCGCCTCGGCCGGGTAGACCTGTTGCCTCCTGTCGGGTAGACCTGTTGCCTTCCGCCGGCCTTAGCGGTGGGACGCGCCTCGTCCGGGTAGACCTGTTGCCTCCTGTCGGGGTAGACCTGTTGCCTTCCGCCGCCCTTTGCGTGGGACGGGGCCCTCGGCCGGGGTAGACCTGTTGCCTCCTGTCGGGTAGACCTGTTGCCTTCCGCTGGCCTTAGCGTGGGACGGGGGCCTGGCCGGGCTAACCTGTTGCCCTCCTGTCGGGGTAGACCTGTTGCCTTCCGCCGGCCTTAAGCGGTGGGACGGCCCTCCCCGGCCGGGTAGACCTGTTTCCTCCTGTCGGGTAGACCTGTTGCCTTCCGCCCCTTACGGTGGGACGGGCCTCGCCGGGAGACCTGGTTTTCCTCCTGTCGGGTAACCTGTTTCTTCCCCCGGCCTTAGCGGTGGACGGCGCCCTTGGCCGGGAACCGTTGCCTCCTGTCGGGGGAACCTGTTGCCCTTCGCCGGGCCTTAAGGTGGGACGGGGCCTGGCCGGGAGACCTGGCCCCGTCGGGTAGACCTTTGCCTTCCCCCGGCCTTAGCTGGGAAAGGCGCCCGCCGGTAGACCTGTTGCCTCCTGTCGGGGAAACCTGTTGCCTTCCCCGCCTAGGGGGGCGGGCCCCCCCGGGCCGGGGTAACCTTTTGCCTCCGTCGGGTAACCTGTTGCCTT
>JAVUNC010000234.1:0-11729 GCA_032173965.1 Sitta carolinensis
GCCGGGGAAAAAGGGGGGAAAAAAGGGCCCCCAAGGGGTTTGGGGGGGAACCAGAACCCCCGAAACGGGGGGTTTAAGGGGGGGAAAAAAACCCCCCCGGGGGGGTTTTGGGGGGAAAAAAGAACCCCCCCCGGGGGGGTTTTGGGGGGGGGAAAGCCCCCCCCGGGGGTTTTTGGGGGGAAAGGAGACCCCAAAAAATTTTTAAAAAAAAAATTTTTAAAAAGGGGGGAAAAAAAAAACCGGGGTTTTTTGGGGGGGCCAAAAACCCCCCAACCGGGGGTTTTTGGGGGGAAAGGAACCCCCAACCGGGGGAAAAAGGGGGGGAAAAAGGGAGACCCCCCACGGGGGGGGGGGGAAAAGGGGGAACCCCAACGGGGTTTTTTTGGGGGGGGGAAAAACCCCCCCCCCGGGGTTTTTTGGGGGGGAAAAAGGGCCCCCCCCCGGGGTTTGGGGGCGGCAGAAGGGGGCCGGGGTGGCGGCGAGCCCCCCCGGGGCAAGGGGGGCGGGGGGAAAGGGGGAAAGGGGGGGAAAAGGCCCCCCCCGAACGGGGCTTTAAGGGGGGAAAGGCAACCCCCGAACCGGTTTTTTGGTGGGAACAGGGAAACCCCCAACCGGGGTTTAAAGGGGGGAACCCAAACCCCCAACCGGGGGGTTTTTGGGGGGAACAGGGGAACCCCCCCCGGGGTTTTTTTGGGGGGGCCCCCCGGGGGGCGAAAAGGGCCCCCAAGGGGGTTTGGGTAAAGGGAGAACCCCAAACCGGGGTTTAAGGGGGGGGAAAGGGAAACCCCCCAACCGGTTTTAGGGGGGGAAAAGGGGCCCCCCAAGGGGGTTTAGGGGAAAGGCAGAGCCCCCCCAAGGGGGTTTTGGGGGGGGGAAAGGAGAACCCAAGGGGGGTTTGGGGGGAAAAAAGGGGGCCCCCCCCCCCGGGTTTAAAGGGGGGGAACAGGCCCCCCCAACCCGGGGTTTGGGGGAAATGGGGACCCCGAACCGGGTTTGGGGGGGAAAAGGTGGGGGAAAAGGGGGGGAAAAAGGGGGGCCCCGAAGGGGGCTTTAAGGGGGGGCCCCCAAACCCCAAAAGGGGGGGAAAGAGGGCCCCCGGGCAGGCCCCGAAAGGGGGGAAAAAAGGGGGGAAGGAGGCCCCAAGGGGGGAAAGGGGGAAAAACCCCGAAACCCCGGGGGGAAAAAAAGGCCCCCGAACCCCGGGGGTTAAAGGGGGGGAAAGGGAAGCCCCCCCAACCGGGGGGTTTTTAAAGGGGGGGAAAAAAGGGGAACCCCGAAAGGGGGCTTTAGGGGGGGGGCGGGGACCCCCGAACCGGGGTTTAAAGGGGGGAAAGGCAGCCCCCGAAACGGGGGGGGGGAAAGGGAACCCCCCCCCCCTTTAAGGGGGGGGGAAAAACCCCCCCCCGGGGCCCGAAGGGGGGGGGGGAACGGGGTTTTTTTTTGGGGGGGAAAGGGGGCCCCGGGGGGTTTTTGGGGGAGAACCCCCAACCGGGGTTTTTTTGGGGGGGCCCGGAGGGGCCCCCCAACCGGGGGCTTTTGGGGGGGAAAAGGGAAAGACCCCCGAAGGGGGTTTTTTTGGGGGGGAAGGGGGAAAACCCCCAACCGGGGGGTTTTAGGGGGGGAAAAAGGGGGGGGGGGAAAAAAACCCCCCCCCCGGGTTTTGGGGGGAAACGGCCCCCCCCGGGGGGTTTTTGGTGGGAAAGGGGGGAAAACCCCCAACCCAAAGGGGGGGGGGAAAGGAGAGACCCCCCCCCCCCCCCCCCCCCCCCCCCCCCCCCCCCCCCCCCCCCCCCCCCCCCCCCCCCCCCCCCCCCCCCCCCCCCCCCCCCCCCCCCCCCCCCCCCCCCCCCCCCCCCCCCCCCCCCCCCCCCCCCCCCCCCCCCCGAAACCAGGGTGCTTAAGGGTGGGAACAGGCAGAACCCCCAACCTGGGTGCTTTGAGGGGCCTGGACAGGCCGAGACCCCCCAACCGGGGTGCTTTAAGGGGGGGGAACAGGGAGAGACCCCCCCAAACCCGGGGGGGTTTTAGGGGTCGGACAGGCAGAGACCCCGAAACGGGGGCTTTAAGGGTGGGGAACAGGCAGAGGGCCCCCAAACGGGGGGGGGTTTAAGGGGGGAAAAGGCAGAACCCCCGAACCCGGGGGGCTTTGAGGTCGGGGCAGAAGGGGCCCCCCGACCGGGGCTTTAGGTGGGGAAGCGAACCCCCCCAAACCCGGGTGCTTTGGGGGCGGGGCAGAACCCCCCCAACGGGGGGGTTTTTTAAGGGGGGGACAAACAGGCCCCCCAAAAACCGGGGGGCTTAAGGTGGGGGCAGGGAAACCCCCAACCGGGGGGGTTAAAGGGGGGGAAAAAGCAGAGCCCCCCCAACCGGGGACTTTTGGGGGGGACAGGGAAGACCCCCCAACGGGGGGTTTTAAAGGGGGGGAACAGGCAAGCCCCAAACGGGGGCATTAAGGGGGGAAAAGGCAGGAGACCCCCAACCGGGTCTTAAGGGGGGGGAACAGGCAGAGACCCCCAAAGGGGTGCTTTAAGAGGGAAAAAGGAAAGCCCCGAACGGGGGGGTTTAGGGTTGGGGGAAGCAGAGACCCCAACCGGGGGTTTAGGTGGGAAAAGGAAGAGACCCCCCAACCGGGCTGCTTTAAATGGGGGAGAGACCCCCGCGCCCCCTTGAGGCCCGGAAAAGACCCCCCCAAACCCCGGGTGCATTAAAAGGGGGGACACAAACCCCCGAACCGGGGGGGTTTTAAAGGGGGGGGAAGGCCCCCCCGAACCCGGGGGGTTTAAGGGGGGGGAAGGGGAAACCCCCAACCCGGGGGCCTTAAGG
Source organism: Sitta carolinensis (assembly GCA_032173965.1). Taxonomy (NCBI): domain Eukaryota; kingdom Metazoa; phylum Chordata; class Aves; order Passeriformes; family Sittidae; genus Sitta; species Sitta carolinensis. The sequence goes on from JAVUNC010000234.1 coordinate 2,824, forward strand.
TGGGGGAAAAGCAAGGGCCCCCCACCCGGGGGGGGTTAAGGTGGAAAGGCAGAACCCCCGAACCGGGGGGGTTTAGGGGGGGGACGGCGAGACCCCTGACAGGGTGTTTTAAGGTGGGGGGCAGGGAGAGACCCCCAACGGGGGCTAGGGGGGGACAGGCAGAGCCCCCGAACCGGGGTGCTTTAAGGGTGGAACAGGAGACCCCCGAACCGGGGGCTTTAGGGGGGGACAGCAAAGACCCCCGAACCGGGTGTTTAAGGGTGGGGACAGGCAGAGCCCCGAACCGGGGGCTTTAAGGGTGGGACAGAGAACCCCCGAACCGGGTGCTTTGGGGGGGACAGGAGAGACCCAACCGGGGCTTGAGGGCGGGACACAGAGACCCCCGAACCGGGTGTTTAGGGTGGGGAACGGCAGAGACCCCGAACCGGGTGCTTTAAGGTGGGGAAAGGCAGAGACCCCGAACGGGTGCTTAAGGGTGGGACAGGCAGAGACCCCGACGGGGTGCTTTAAGGTGGGGAACAGGCAGAGACCCCGAACGGGGGCTTTGAGGGTGGGGACAGGCAGAGACCCCCGAACCGGGGTGCTTAAGGGTGGGGAACAGGCAGAGACCCCCGAACCGGGGGGGGGGGGGGGGGGGGGGGGGGGGGGGGGGGGGGGGGGGGGGGGGGGGGGGGGGGGGGGGGGGGGGGGGGGGGGGGGGGGGGGGGGGGGGGGGGGGGGGGGGGGGGGGGGGGGGGGGGGGGGGGGGGGGGGGGTGCATTAGGGTGGGGAACAGGCAGAGACCCCCAACCGGGCTGCTTTAAGGGGGGGGAACTGGCAGGAGACCCCGAACCGGGTGCTTTTTTTTTTTTTTTTTTTTGGGGGGGGGGGGGGGGGGGGGGGGGGGGGGGGGGGGGGGGGGGGGGGGGGGGGGGAACAGGGAGAACCCCCGAACCGGGTAGGCTTTGAACGGGTGCTTGTGGGACAGGCAGAGACCCCCGAACCGGGGTGCTTTAGGGGAAAACAAAACCCCCCCCAACCCCGGGTGCCCCAAAAGGGGGGGAACAACGAACCCCCCAAAACCGGGGGATTTTTGCATGGGGGAAAACAAGACCCCCCCAAAAGGGGTTTTGAGGGGCGAGGAAGCAAGACCCCTGATCCGGATGCTTTTTAGGGGCCCGGCAGGGAGAGAAAAACCCCCAACGGGGGCCTTTGAGGGTCGGGACTCAAGGGGCCCCAAAAACCGGGGGCATTACGGGGGGGGAACAGGCAGAGCCCCCCAACCGGGGACTTTTTGGTCGGGGAAGCTAAGTCCCCCCCAAATGGGGTGCTTTGGTGGGCGGGTCGGCAACTCCCAAAAACCCCGGGGCTTTTTTGGGTGGGAACAGGAAACCCCCCCAACCGGGGTCTTTGAACATAACAGGAAGCCCCCAACTGGGGTGATTTGAAGCACTGTTGGGGGAAAACCCCCCGCCGGGGGGCCCCTTTTAAATTGGGGGAAAACGGGCCCCCCCCCGGGGGTTTTTAAAAAAAAAAAAACCCCCCGGGGGGCTTTTGGGGGGAAACAGACCCCCCAAACCAGGGGGGGGACAGGGAAAACCCCCAAACCCCGGGGGTTAAAGGGGGGGGGGAAGGGAACCGGGGTTTTGGGGGAACCCCCTTTTGAACCCCGGGGCCCGGGTGGGGAAAAAGGGGGAAAAAAAGGAGACGCGGGGGGGGAAAGGGGAAACGGGTTTTGACGAAACGGGGGCCCCCCGGAAGGGAGGGGGGGTGGGGGAAAAACCCCCCAACCCCCGGGGGGGGGGGGGAAAGGGGCCCCCCAAAAAACCCCCAACGGGGACCAAAAGGCCCCCCCAAAACGGGTTGGGGGGAAGCCCCGGGGAAAGGGGGGGATGGGGTTTGGGGGGCCCCAAAAGGAAAAAGGGGGAAAAAACCCCCCCCGCGTTTGGGGTTTTTTCGGGGCCCCCCCAAAGGGGGGGGAGACGGGCCCCCCCCCCCCCCCCCCCCCCCCCCCCCCCCCCCCCCCCCCCCCCCCCCCCCCCCCCCCCCCCCCCCCCCCCCCCCCCCCCCCCCCCCCCCCCCCCCCCCCCCCCCCCCCCCCCCCCCCCCCCCCCCCCCCCCCCCCCCCCCCCCCCCCCCCCCCCCCCCCCCCCCCCCCCCCCCCCCCCCCCCCCCCCCCCCCCCCCCCCCCCCCCCCCCCCCCCCCCCCCCCCCCCCCCCCCCCCCCCCCCCCCCCCCCCCCCCCCCCCCCCCCCCCCCCCCCCCCCCCCCCCCCCCCCCCCCCCCCCCCCCCCCCCCCCCCCCCCCCCCCCCCCCCCCCCCCCCCCCCCCCCCCCCCCCCCCCCCCCCCCCCCCCCCCCCCCCCCCCCCCCCCCCCCCCCCCCCCCCCCCCCCCCCCCCCCCCCCCCCCCCCCCCCCCCCCCCCCCCCCCCCCCCCCCCCCCCCCCCCCCCCCCCCCCCCCCCCCCCCCCCCCCCCCCCCCCCCCCCCCCCCCCCCCCCCCCCCCCCCCCCCCCCCCCCCCCCCCCCCCCCCCCCCCCCCCCCCCCCCCCCCCCCCCCCCCCCCCCCCCCCCCCCCCCCCCCCCCCCCCCCCCCCCCCCCCCCCCCCCCCCCCCCCCCCCCCCCCCCCCCCCCCCCCCCCCCCCCCCCCCCCCCCCCCCCCCCCCCCCCCCCCCCCCCCCCCCCCCCCCCCCCCCCCCCCCCCCCCCCCCCCCCCCCCCCCCCCCCCCCCCCCCCCCCCCCCCCCCCCCCCCCCCCCCCCCCCCCCCCCCCCCCCCCAAAAAAAAAAAAAAAAAAAAAAAAAAAAAAAAAAAAAAAAAAAAAAAAAAAAAAAAAAAAAAAAAAAAAAAAAAAAAAAAAAAAAAAAAAAAAAAAAAAAAAAAAAAAAAAAAAAAAAAAAAAAAAAAAAAAAAAAAAAAAAAAAAAAAAAAAAAAAAAAAAAAAAAAAAAAAAAAAAAAAAAAAAAAAAAAAAAAAAAAAAAAAAAAAAAAAAAAAAAAAAAAAAAAAAAAAAAAAAAAAAAAAAAAAAAAAAAAAAAAAAAAAAAAAAAAAAAAAAAAAAAAAAAAAAAAAAAAAAAAAAAAAAAAAAAAAAAAAAAAAAAAAAAAAAAAAAAAAAAAAAAAAAAAAAAAAAAAAAAAAAAAAAAAAAAAAAAAAAAAAAAAAAAAAAAAAAAAAAAAAAAAAAAAAAAAAAAAAAAAAAAAAAAAAAAAAAAAAAAAAAAAAAAAAAAAAAAAAAAAAAAAAAAAAAAAAAAAAAAAAAAAAAAAAAAAAAAAAAAAAAAAAAAAAAAAAAAAAAAAAAAAAAAAAAAAAAAAAAAAAAAAAAAAAAAAAAAAAAAAAAAAAAAAAAAAAAAAAAAAAAAAAAAAAAAAAAAACCGGAAGCTTGAAGTGAGGGGAAAGGCAGAGACCCCCGAACCGGGCTGATTTTTAAAGGGTGGGAACGGCAGACCCCCGAACCGGGTACTTTTAGGGCGGGACAGGAGGACCCCCGAACCTGGGTGCTTTAAGGGTGGGGAACAGGCAGAGCCCCCCAACCGGGTGCTTTGCGGGGCGGGGACAGTCAGAGACCCCCCAACCGGGTGCTTTAAGGTGGGGGAACAGGCAGAGACCCCCAACCGGATACTTTATGTCGGGACAGGAGCCCCCAACCGGGTGCTTTAAGGGTGGGGAACTGGCAGGACCCCCGAACCGGGTGCTTAAGGGTGGGAACAGGCAGAGACCCCCAACCAGGTCTTTAAGGCTGGGGAAAAGGCAGAGACCCCCGAACCGGGGGGTTTTAAGGGGGGCCTGGACAGGCAGAGACCCCCGAACCGGGCTGCTTTAGGGGCGTGGAACAGGCAGAACCCCCGACCGGGCTGCTTTTAAAGGGTGGGGAACAGGCAGAGACCCCCGAACCGGGGTGCTTAAGGGTGGGAAAAGCAGAACCCCCGAACCGGCTGCCTAAGGGTGGGGAACAGACAGAGACCCCCAAACCGGGAAGATTCAGCATGGGGAACAGCAAGACCCCAAACCGGGTGTTTTGAGGGTCGAGGAAAAGCAGAGACCCCTGATCCGGAGTGCTTTAGGGCCCCGGACAGGTAGAGACCCCCGAACGGCAGCTTTTTAGGGTCGGGGAAAATCAGAGACCCCCAACCCAGGGCATTACGGTGGGGAACAGGCAGAGACCCCCGAACCGGGATACTTTGATGGTCCGGGACAGGCTAAGTCCCCGAAATGGGGTGCTTTGGGGTGGACTGGTGGCAGAGCTCCCGGACCGCGGTGCTTTAAGGGTGGGGAACAGGCAGAGACCCCGAACCGGGCTGCTTTGAGAGCATGAAAAAGGCAAGAACCCCCGAACTGGGTATTTAAGGGACTGTTAGCAGAGCCCCTAACCGGGGGATTTATAGGTGGGAACAGGCAGAGACCCCCGAACGGGGTGCTTTAAGGGTGGGAACGGCAGAGACCCCCGATCCGGGGTGTTTTAAGGGTGGGGAACAGCAGAGACCCCCAAACCGGGTGCTTTAAGGTGGGGAACAGGAGAGAACCCCGAACCGGGGTTTAAGGGCGGGAAAGGCAAGACCCCCGAACGGGCGTTTTAAGGGTGGTAACAGGCAGAGACCCCCGAACCAGGGGTCTTTAGGGCCTAAAACAGAGACCCCAAACCGGCTGTTTTTTGGTGGGTAACAGGCAGAGACCCCTGAACCGGTGTCTTTGAGGTCGGGCAGGCAGAGCCCCCAAAACCGGGGGCTTTAAGGGTGGGGAAAAGCGAGAGACCCCCGAACCGGGGTGATTTAAGGTGAACAGCAGAGAGCCCCGAACTGGGGTGCTTTGAGGGGCAGGGACGGCCCGAGACCCCAACCGGGGTGCTTAAGGGGGGGGAACAGCAGAGGGCCCCCGAACCGGGGAGATTTGAAGGCTTGAACAGGCAGAGCCACCCGAATGAGGGGCTTTAAGTGGGGGAAAAGAGAACCCCCAAACCGGATACTTTTATTCAGGGGACGCTAAAACCCCTAACCGGGGTGCTTTAAGGTGGGAAAAAGGCAGAGACCCCCGAACCGGTACTTTAGGGTCGGGGACAGTCAGACCCCGAACCGTGCAGCTTTAATGGTGGGAACAGGCAGAGCCCCCCGAACAAGGTCTTTAAGTGGGGAACAGCAGAGACCCCGAACCGGGTGATTTGAAGGCCTGGACAGGCAGAGGGCCCCCGAACCGGGCGTGCTTTAAGGTGGGGAACAGGCAGAGACCCCCCGACCGGGGTTCTTTTAGGGCCTGGAAGGGAGAAAACCCCCCGAAGCGGGTGCTTTAAAGGTGGAAAAGCAGAGACCCCCGAACCCGGGGCTTTAAGGGGGCGAACAGGGAGAAGGCCTCCCAACCGGGGGCTTTCAGGGGCCTAAGAGGGAGAGACCCCCCAACAGGGAGCTTAAGGGCAACACAAAACCCCGAACCAGGGGCTTTGAAGGGGCGGACAGGCAGAAGAAGGGGAACCCACCAAAAACCGGAAGCTTTAAGGTGGGAACAGGCAGAGACCCCCGAACCGGGTGCTTTTAGGGTGGGGAACAGGGAGAGACTCCGAACCGGCGTGATTAAGGGTGGGAACACGCAGACCCCTAAACCGGGCGGATTTATGGGCCGAACAAGGGACAGACCCCTGAACCGGGCGCTTTGGGGGCCCTGTTGAGGCAGAGCCCCCCCGAACCGGGGTTATTTTAAAGGGGGGGGAACAGGCAGACCCCCCGAACCCGGGGGATTTAAGGGGGGGGAACAGGCAGAGACCCCGAACCGGGGTGCTTTAAGGTGGGGAACAGCAGAGACCCCCGAAACCGGGGCTTTAAGGGTGGGGAAAGGCAGGAGCCCCCGAACCGGGGTGCTTTAATGGGGGGGAACAAGCAAGACCCCAAACCGGGCTTTGAGGGTCGGACAGGCAGAGTCCCCGAACCGGGGTGCTTTAAGGGTGGGGAACAGGCAGAGACCCCCCAAACGGAGTGCCTTGAGGGTCGGGACAGGCAGAACCCCCCCCCCCAAAACGGGGTGCTTTAAGGTGGAACGCAGAGACCCCGAACGGGAAATTAGGGTGGGGAAAGGGGAGAGACCCCGACCAGGTGCTTAAGGGGGGGAAACAGGCAGAGACCCCGAACCGGGCTTTAAGGGTGGGGGAAAAAGGGAGAGGACCCGACGGGGGGTTTTAAAGGTGGGGAAAAAGAGAACCCCCCAACCGGGGGGCTTTTTGGGGGGGGCAGGCAGAGACCCCCCCCCGGGGGTTTAAGGTGGGGGAAAAGGCGAACCCCCCAACCGGGGGGGCTTTTAATGGGGGACGGCAGAGGCCCCCAACCGGGGGGCTTTAAGGGGGGGGAACCAGAGACCCCGAAAACCGGGGCTTTAGGGGGGGAAAAGCAGACCCCCCCCCGGGTTTTAAGGGCCCGGGGGGAAAGGAGGCCCCCCAACCGGGGGTTTTTTGGGGGGAAACAGAACCCCCCCAACCGGGGGGGTTTAGGGGGCCCCCGGGGAGGGGGAAAAAACCCCCAACCGGGGGGTTTTAAAGGGGGGGGAAAGGAGAAACCCGAACCGGGGGGTTTAAGGGGGGGAAAAAGGCAGAGACCCCCCAACGGGGGGTTTTTAAGGGTGGGGGCAGGGGGAACCCCCAACCGGGGGGTTTGGGGGCCAAGGCAGAACCCCCAAACCGGGGTTTAAGGGGGGAAAAGGGAGACCCCAACCCGGGGGTTTAAATGGGCACAAACCCCCAAAACCCGGGGGGCTTTAGGGGGGAAAAAGAGACCCCGAAAACCGGTATTAATGGGGGGAAGGGGAGAAACCCCCCCGGGGGTTTTTTCAGGGAAAGAGACCCCCAACCCGGGGTGTTTAATGGGGGAAAAGGAGAGACCCCCCAAAAGGGGGTTTAGGGCCTTTTCACAAAACCCCGAACGGGGGGTTTTTTGGGGGGGAACAGGGAAACACCCCCCGGGTTTAATTGGGGAAAAAGGGGGAAACCCCCAAGGGGGGGTTTAAGGGGGGGAAAAGGCAGAGACCCCCAAAAGGGTCTTTGGGGGGGAAAGGAGAACCCCACCGGGTTTTAATGGGGGAAAAGCGGGGCCCCCCGAACGGGGTGCTTTTAAAGGGGGGGGGAACACGAACCCCCAAAACCGGGTTTTGGGGGGAAAAACAAACCCCCCCAACGGGGGCTTTTAAAAGGGGGGAACAGGCAAGCCCCCAACGGGTCTTTAGGGGGGGGCAGGAGCCCCCAAGGGTCTTTAGGTGGGGACAGGAACCCCCCAAGGGGGCTTTTAAAAGGGTGGGGAACAACCCCCCCCCGGGGCTTTAGGGGGGAAGGCAAGCCCCCGAACCGGGTGTTTTAAAGGGGGGGAAACAGGGAACCCCCCCAAACCGGGGCTTAGGGCCGGGGGAGGCAAGACCCCCCCAAACCGGGCTTTAAAGGGGGGGAACCAGAACCCCCGCCGGGGCTTTGGGGGGGGGGAAGCAGAACCCCCGAACCGGGGGTTAAGGGTGGGGGAAAACCAGAGACCCCAACCGGGATTTGGGCGGGGGCAGGGCAAGCCCCACGGGGGCTTTGGGTGGGGAAGGGGGCCCCCCAAGGGTTTTTTAAGGGGGGGGAAAACAGAGCCCCCCCCGGGGTTTTAATAACAGGGAGAGACCCCCAACCGGGGGGCTTTAGGGGGGGAAAAAAGACCCCGAACGGCTGTTTAGGGGGGACAGGCAGAGACCCCCGAACCGGGTGCTTTAAGGGTGGGGAACAGGCAGAGACCCCCGAAAAACCCGGGGGCTTTAAGGGTGGGGACAGGCAAACCCCCGAACCGGGGTGCCTTTTTGGGGGGGGAACAGGCAGAGACCCCCAAACCGGGAGGTTTAGCTGGGGGAAAAGCAGAGACCCCCAACCGGGGTGTTTAGGTGGGAAAAGCAGGAGACCCCGATCCGGAGGTTTGAGGGGCGTGGACAGGAGAGACCCCGAACCGGGCAGCTTTAAAGGGGGGGGACAGCCCCGAGACCCCCCCCAACCGGGGGGCTTAGGGTGGGAAAGCAGAGACCCCGAACCCCCGGAAAATTTAGGTGGGGACAGGCAAGCCCCCCAAAAGGGGGGCTTTTTGGGTGGTTGGAGACCCCGGAACCGGGTCTTTAAGGGGGGGGAACAGGCAAGCCCCGGGAAAGGGCCTTTAGGGCGGGGGAAAGGGAGAGCCCCCCCGGGGTGTTTTGGGGGGAGGGAAAAAGCCCCCCAAACCGGGTTTTTTAAAGGGGGGGAAAGGGAAGGACCCCCGAACCGGGGTGCTTTAAGGGGGGGGAAAAAGGAGGGGGACCCCGATCCCCGGGGTTTTTAAGGGGGGGGAAAAAAGGGCAGAGACCCCCAAAACCCGGGGGGCTTTAAGGGGGGGGGAACAGGCAGAGAACCCCGACCGGGGGGTTTTTTAAGGGCGGGAAGAGGGAGAGACCCCCGAAGGGGTGTTTTTAAAGGGTTGGGTAACAGGCAGAGACCCCCGAACCCGGGTCTTTTTAGGGCCCGAAGAGGGAGAAAAACCCCCAAAAAGGGCTGTTTTTTAAGGTGGGTAACAGGCAAGACCCCCCGAACCGGGGGGTTTTAGGGTCGGGGAGGCAGAGCCCCCATAAAAACCCGGGGGGCTTTAAGGGGGGGGAAAAAGGGAGAACCCGAACCGGGGGGATTTTAAGGGGGGGGAACAGGGGAGAGAGCCCGAAACTGGGGGGGCTTTGAGTCAGGGGACAGCAGAGACCCCCAACCCGGGGGGCTTTAAGGGTGGGGGAAAAGGGAAGACCCCCAACCGGGGGGAATTTTGAGGGCGAAAAGGCAAACCCCCGTCGGGGGCTTTAAGGGTGGGGGGAACGGAGAACCCCCCAAAACCGGGGGCTTTGAGGGTCGGGGGAAGCAAGCCCCCCAACCGGGTGCTTTAAGGGTGGGGAACAGGCAGAGACCCCGAACCGGGGCTTTT
>JAVUNC010000235.1:0-11547 GCA_032173965.1 Sitta carolinensis
GATAAGCGGGGAAGAAAAAAAAAAAAAACCAGTATTTAAGTGCAAAAAAAATAGAAAGAGGAAAATTTTGGCAAAAAAAAATTTGGAGTGCCAAAAAAAAAGGGGATTATCAGCAGGGGGGAAAAAAAAAATTTTTAAAATTTTTTATGTTAACAAGGGCAGAATTTAGGAAAATTTTAAAAAATTTTTCCGGGGGGGTTGTTTAAAACACGAAAGCGGGACAGAAATTTTTGGGGGAAAGCTTTTATGCAATTAATAACAGAATTCTTTTCTAAAAAAAAAAACCCCCTTTTAATTTCCCAATAGTAGTCCATTTTTTAAACAAAATAATTCTAATTTTTTTTTAAAAATTTCAATTTTGAATTTTGGTTTTTTTTAAAGGTATACCAAAATTTTTTAATTTGAAAATAAAACATTGTTGGTTTTTTTCTGGGGTTTTTCTTGCAGATTGCAAATCACTTAAGGGGGGGACTGCTGTAAGGTATGTTTTGTTTTTACAATTAAATAAACATTATAAAAAATTTTCCACAATTTTTATTTTTTAAAATTTTTTGGGGAAAATTTTTTTTAAAAAAAAAACCTGTTTCCCATTTCTGAAAAACTTGTCTTATGGGGGTATTTTTAAATTAAAAAGGGGGACAAAAGTTTTTCCTTCAAATTTTGGGGGCTTTGTCTGATAAAAAAAAGAAAAAGCAAAATTAAAAAAAAAAAATATGTTTTTAAAATTTAAACCAAATTGCAAAAAAAAGCAAGGATTTTTTTTTCAATTTTAATTTTCAAGGGGAAAACATCCTTATAAAAGGGAAGTTTGAGATTCTGCTGAGGGGGTGAAAAAAGAGGTTTTTTTGGGAATAATGCCAAAAAAAAACCTTCCTACAGTTTTAGGGGCAAAAAAAAAACGGGGTTTTAAATCCTTGTTGAACTAAAACATTGCCCAAAAAAATGAAAAAGAATTTCCCCATCCACAATCACAAAACGGGGGCAAGCGGGGCGGCCTGATCTCATTTTTCAAATTTTTACTTGTATCCTTAGGATGCACTTAAAAACCCCCCAGGAAAAAATTTTTTTTTGAAAATGATTGCCTTATATAAAAAAAAACTTCAATTACTTGAAAGTTGGGCCTTTTATGAATCTAAAAAATTTGGACCTCATTTTGGTAAAATTTTTTGGGGGCATTTCACTCCTGAAACAAAAAAACTGCCAAAAAAAAAGAAAAGGGGGGAAAAAATAAGGGGGAAAAAGTGGCCTTTGGGAAAAAAGGAAGGAAAAAGTCCCCATCTTTTCCTTTCCCCCCACTGAACTTTTTTTGCTTTAAGGAAAATTTTAAAACCATTTTCAAAAAAAGGGTTTTGCCTGAGAGAAAAAACCCCCAGGCTCCATTTGGATTGCTCATTGGCCCAAACCTGGGGTTCTTGGGTGGGAAAAAAAGGAGTTTTTTTACAGGGGCCCAAGTTTTACACCCGGGAAAAAATTTCAGCCCCCAAAAACCCCACGACCCCTTTTGGTCCCTTTTTGCTTTCAGTGTACCCATACAAAAAGTGGTGAAATTTTTTCAGGGAAAACTACACGGGGCCTTTTTTCAGGAAAAAGAAAAACAGTAACAAAGTCTGCCCAAAAAAATACAAAAGTTTTTGGGGGGCAGTTTTTTTTTATGGTTTATGGGTCTAAAAAAATTAATAAAAATTTTTTTTTTTTTTTTCTTTCTTGCCTTTAGGGGGGGACTAGATAAAATAAAAACAAACCAAGTGGTTTTAGGGACCAGGTTTTATTGAAAAAAAATTGGGGCGTTCTCTGCTTGCATTTAACTGCTTTTTTACCACGCTAAAAAAAAAGTAATGGGTTTTTCCTTTTTTGGGGGGGGACTTATTTAGCAAACAAGAGGATAAGGGTGGGGTAAAGAAAAAAAGGGGGAAAAAAAAAGGGAAAAAAAAGGGGGGAAAAAAAATGGAAGAGGGAAACCCGGGAAAAAAAATTAAAAAATGTGGATGGTAAGGGAAAAAAAAAAATTTTTGGGAAAATACAGAAATATGCCAAAAAAAAAGCAAAAAAGGCATAAAAGTTTCTTGAGGGTAAAAAAGTTTTTTAGGAAGTCAGCTATATTTTCAAAGGGGGGGGGGCTAGCCCCAAAGAAGAAAAAAAAAAACTTAAAAAAACTTTTGATTATGATTTTTAAAAATGCAAACAAAGGTTTTTATCCAATTTTTAAAACCTAATTATTAAAAACCAACCTTAAAATGGGCCCAAATTATTGTGGGGTTTGCCCCATAATGTTTAGGGCCGCGGGGGCTCTAAAAAAAAAATTTTCAAAAAATGTGAAGAAAATTTTTTGAATAGAAAAAAAAAAAAAAACTGAGATTCTGTACAATCTTTTTACCTTTTTTAAGGAAGGGGAAAAACCAAAAGCAAGGGAAAATTTTTTTTTCCCTGCCCCAAATTTTCTGGTTTCCCGAGAGGGGAAAAAAATTTTTTAAAAAAAAATTTTAATTTTAAAAAGCCATGGGGAAAAAAATTCTTTTAAAGTCATCCAAGGGGGGGCATTTAAAAAACAAAAAAAGGGGGAACTACAAAGGGCAATGTTATTTTAATTTTTCCCGCCTTGAAAAAAATATTTAAAATGTTAGGAAAAAATTTCTTTAAAACAGCAGGGGAAGAAAAAAAACTCCCCATCCAATAAAACCCTTCCCACCCCCTTTTTTCTCTTGTTTTTCAATTACAATAAAAAAAAAGGGGAACTAGAAGTAAAAGAAAATCCTATTTTTTTAAAAGAAAAAAAAAAAATTTTTAAAAAAGGGGGATGGGACAGGGGGGGCACCTGAAACCCCAAAAATCTTTTAAAAAAAAGGGGCCCCCCTTTTAAAAAAAATACAAAAAAAAAAAATACAGGGAAAATAGGGGATTTTATTGGCAAAGGGGGAATTAAAAATGATTTAAAGAATTACCATTACCAATTTTTTCTTTTAAAGGGCCCCCTATGGTTTCCCATTTTACAAAAAAAAATTTTTTTTTAAATATATCTTTTTACTTGAAAAAAAAGGCCCTTTTTTTTTTTACTTTTAAAAAGGGGTTTCTAAACTTTAAAAACTTCTTTCAAGGGGGCCAAAAAAAACCCGGGCATTTTTAAACTAGTTTTGGGGGGAAAAAAGTGTTTTTTTTTTTTTTTTTTTTAAAATTTTTTTTTTTAACACCTTCAGTGTCAAGTGGGAAAAAAAAAGCTCTTTGGGAAAAATAAAAAGTGACCCAAAAAATTTAAAATTTCAAAAGGGGAACAGTTTTTTTTTAAAATGCTCCTTTTGGGGGTGGGAAAAGGGGGGAAGATGACCAGGGACATAGAATTTTTCCCTTTTTTTAAAACCCAATCCAGATAAAGGGGGGCTTTTATACTACCTGAAAAATTGTAGCCCCAAATCCAAGGAAAGTTTTGGAAAAAGCAAAAGGGGATGAAAAAAAGAAGGTAAACCCCCCTGGTTTGGGGGGTTTTATAAAAAGGAGCAATAGAGTCAGTCCCCCCCCCGGGGTCCCTATTTCCCCGCAAAAAAAACCCCCCCCCTTTTATTATCATTTTAAAAGGGGTTTGATGGAAAGAGGTAAATGGGGACAGAAAAAAAAAAAAAAAAAATATTTTTTTGAAAAAAGGCCCTTTTCCCTTTAGCAAGGCAGCAAACAGCAGGCCAAACAGGGGGGCCCCGGGAGCAGCCCCTTTTTTTCTCTGCCTCAAAGGGAAAAACTTTTTTTCCCTTACCTTTGGTTTTTTTAACTTTTTAAAAATTTTTTTTTTTAATTTTTTTTTTTTTTATTTTATTTCCCATTCGGGGGAGGGTTTCAAAAAAAAAATGGGAAAAAAAAAACCCGTTCCCCAAAAATTTTCCCCCCTTTTAAAACAGTTTTAAAATTGGTGGGGGGCTGCCCTTTTTTTAAAACCCCAATTGGGAAGCAGCAGCCCCATACCCCAAGGGCCTTGTCCCCCTAAAAGGGGCCCCCCCCCGGGGGGGCCAAAAAACTGCTTGGTTTGTGGGGTGGCAGCTTTTAGCTTTTCAGTGGGATTGTGATCATTTAAGGGGCAAGTGGAGAAGTTTAAACAGAAACTGAGTTCATGAAAGGAAACTTGGAAAAATTAAATTTTTGTTATGTTCACTTTGATCTCCCCCTCCCCCCCCCAAAAAAAAAAAAAAAAAAATTTAAAAAAAGATGAAAACAGACTTTTTGTTTTTTTATTGGATTTGGAAAAACCAAAAGCTGCAAAAAGAATTTGAAGACATGGGAAAAAAAGGTTTGAAAGAAAAAGTCTGAAAAAATTTTTTCTTTGCAAAGGGAAAAAATTACTTTGTGGGGAACATGAAAAACAGTATGAAAATGATTAAAGCACACAAAACGCAGGAAGGGGGAAAAAAAAACCCTTTTCGGGCAGGGGGAATAACACATGATATATTTTTTTAAAAAAAAAAATTTTAGGCTCCAATTGTTTTGGGGTAAGGTGGAAACTTTGGGGAAAATATCCTAGTTTTTTTCTGATTCCTATTTTAAAATTGTGGGGGAAAAATTTCAGAAGAAAGAAAATTTTTGACTTTGAGCTTTTTCAGTGGGGGGATTTTATGTTAAAAGTAGTGCTATTTTTTAATTTCTTTATTAGGTACCCCTCTTTTTCTTTTCCTACTTTATTGAAATTTACATTGAGCAAAAAAAACGTTTAAAAAAATAAAACCCGGAAAAAAAAACTTCTGCCCACAAAAGAGACAAAGGATTAAAAAAGACGGGGAATCAAAACAAAAAAATCAATTGGGAGCCAAAAGGGAAGGTTTTAAAAACAAAAAAATAAATTTTTTTTTTTTCTTGGGGCCCCTTTTTACCAAACCACTTAAATGTAAAAATTTTGGGGAAAAAGTAAAGTAATTTGGGGGAAAAAAAAAACTTTTTTTTTTTTTTTTTTGCCCCGGGGAATGAAAAACCCGGGTTTAAACCCCAAAATTGGGGGTTATCCCCCCATTTTTTTTTAGATCTGGGGTTAAATAAAAAGTTTGCTCTACAGAATAAAAAAATTGGGGAAAAACCCAACAGCACTTAAAAAAATTTGTTGCTTTTTTTCCCTTCACTCCTGGGGGGACATTTTTTAAAAAGGGGGGATTTTACTTTGGGGCCAGGGCCCATTTTTCCCTTAGGAAAAGTGTTAAGATTTCCCCTTTCCATTTTCACCAGGGACTTTAAAAAATGTTTCCCTCCCCAAAATGGTAACCGGGTTTTTTTTATGGAAAAGAAAAAAATTTTTTGGGTTTAACAAAATTCCTTGGGCAAAATCATCCCCGATCCCGGAAAAAAATAAAAAATTTTCGAAAAAAACAATTTTAATATTTTAAATCTAACTTTTTTACAAAAAAAATTTTAATTTATCTTTTTTTAAAATTATTATCTTCTTAACAAAAAAACTTGTTTTTTTTTAATTAATTTAAAATTTTTTTGAAAAAAACGCTTCCTTTTTTTTTTTTTTTTTAAATTTTAATTCATTAAGGGGAACAGATTAAAGTTTTAAAGGTAAAATAATTTCCTGTGTGTGTTTTCACTTTGATGTTACAGGTCTATCTGCCCTATGCACTTTTTTTTAAAATTTCCTGGCTGTTTTTGGGGGTATATTCCCCTTGAAGGGAAAGGGTTTTATTTAAAAAAAATTTAAAGTAAAAAAAAAAAAAAAAAAAAAAAATTTAATTTTTTTTTTTTTAAATAAGCGGGAAACATATTAATTCTGCAAGGGGGACATTTGTTTTTTTTAAAAACGGTAGGTATAAGAAAATGGGGGACTAGTAAAACCTTTTTCACTCCCAGGGTTGCTTTTCCCTTTTAAAAAAGAAGCTTTTAAAAAATTTAAAAAAAAAAAAAAAAAAAAAAAAAGAAAGCAGTTTTAACTGCCCCCTTCTTCTAGCAAAATTAAAACTGTCCCCCTTAAAAAAATTTTTTTTTCCCCCGCTGCTTTCAGGGGAACAATGCAATGCAAAAAGAAAACATAAAAAAAAGCTTTATAAGGGGGGGCTAAGTACAACCAGAAGATGTTTTCTTACATTTTTGGGGGGTTTAATTGGTTTAAATGGGGCCAAAAAATTTTTGCTTCTTGGGTTTTTTTTTAAGAAAGGGTAGAATTAAGATGATTTCTAAAAAAATTGGGGTTTTATATATTTTTAAATATCAAGAAAAACCTGTGCCCAAAAAAAAAAAAAAAAGGTTTTGAAATTTTTTTGGGAAAAAAATAAACCCGCTTCTGAAAACCTTAGATTGGTTTGTACTGCAAAAAAATTTTCAAAACCCGTCCTTTTTCCAAAAGTTCCCCCTTAATATATTTTTTTTTCCACATTTTTTTCGTTTTCAAAATTATCACACTTTTTTCCGGATTTTAAATTTTGGCTTTAAATTTGCAAAAATTTTAAGTTCACCAAATTTTTTGTTACAAAAAATTTTAAGAAAGCAAAAACTTTCCTAACTCGCTATTGCCCCCCTTTTACATGTTTTTATTTTAATTTTTAATTTGGAAAATTTTTTTCCTATAATTTTAAAAAATGGGAAAATTTTAAAAAAAAAAAAAAAAAAAAAATTTTTTAAAACCCCCCAAAAAACCCTTTTTAAGAGGGTTTTCTTTTTTTGAAAAAAAAATTTCCAAAAAATTTATTTTTTTAAGGTTTTGAATATTTTCTAACTTTCTGCTAAAAAATTTTTCTCATAAAATAAAAAGAGCAAAAATTTCCCCTACTTTTATTTTTAATGTTCCAAAAAGGTTTGCCCCCCCCAAAAATTCAAAAAAAAGTTTTTATTTTTTGCCTTGGATTTTTCCCGTGAGTAGGATTTATTTTTTTTTTGATTTTAGTTGGAAAGGATTTTAAACTCATAGAAATTTTTTAGATCGAGTTTTTTTTAGCCCCTTTAACAGTACATAAAGAATAATTTTGCAAAAAAGGAAAAAAAAAATTGGCCAAAATTTTTTTGGGCTTTTTGGGAATCCA
Organism: Sitta carolinensis; assembly: GCA_032173965.1. Classification (NCBI taxonomy): domain Eukaryota; kingdom Metazoa; phylum Chordata; class Aves; order Passeriformes; family Sittidae; genus Sitta; species Sitta carolinensis. Next base: position 6,978 of record JAVUNC010000235.1, read on the forward strand.
TTTTCTCAGATTTCACCCGGGCTTATGTCAGTTTTTTTTAATATAAAATATTCTGAAATTTTTTGCAAGGGTAGGCCCTTTTTTGGGCGCCTAAAAAAAATTTTCAATATTGTTTTTGGGGGAGAAAGATAAAAAAAATTTTTTTTACCTTTTTCCCGGGGGTCATGAAAAAAAACCCCCCAAAAAAAAATTGTTTAAAATTTTCCAGCTTTTTTTAATTTTCCCAGAGTTTGTTCTTCAGAAAAAAAATTTTCGGGAGATACTTGGAGCAGCTCTGATCGTAATTTTTAGGGGATGGCCTTTTTCCCAAAAAAAACCCCTTTTTTTTTGCAAAGTCAGATTATGGAAATTGAGCTGAATGGCCTTTTTTTAAAAAAAACTAGTTTTCCCCACATTTTTAAGATGAAAAAGTAAGTTAGGGGAAAGAAAATAATTATAGAACAAAAACCAGCAAAAAAATAAAGTTTCCCTTTGTCGGGGTTTTTTCCTTTTCCATCCCTCGGCGGGAATTTTTTTCCCCTTTTTCAGGGAAAAATTAAATTATTGTTTCCAGTTTTTGGGGGTGTGGGGATGTGTTGCATGGTACCCCCTATATTTTGGGTTTTGGGGGAAAAAATTTAAAAAAAAAGCCCGGGAAAACATTTCTGGGGTGACTGCAGTTTTTTTAGTCCCACCCTTTTTTGGGTTTTAAATAGAGTTTTTTTTTTTTTAATAAGAAAAAAGAAAAAAATATTGTTTAATTTTTTTTTTAATTTTTCCCCCAAAAACAAAAGAGATTTTAAAAATCTATTTTTAAGGGAACCCTTTTCCTGGGGGTGGATTTTTAAATTTTTAATTTGGGGGGGTTTTGGGGGTTAGCAAAAAAGATGAGTAGGGGGGGCTGGGGCCCCCTTTAAAAAAAGGAATAAAATAAAAATAGCAATTTTTTGCCCTAAAGGGGGGCTGGTTTGAAAAAAACCACCCCAACCAAGGGGGGGAAGGGCTGCTGTTTCTGACCCCTTTTTTCAAATGCCTTTTTTTTTAATTGTGGAAAATTTTTTCCCCCTATTACTTGGGGAAAATTACGTTTTGTTTTCTTTTTTTGTCTACCAAAGGGGACTTTTTCAAACCTACAAAAAAAACTTTTTTAAAATTCTTACAGGTTTTTCGAAAACCTTTCAAAGTTTTCAGTCCAGAGTTGCACCCCTTTTGGTTTTCCTGCCAAGTAAAGGGGGCCCAAGGGCAAGTTTTAAAATAATTTAAAAAAAAATACAAAATATAAAATTTTCCCGGAAATAAAAATTAGCTTTTAAAAAAGAAAACTTTTCAAAAAAGGGGAAGGAATAAAACCCCAGACATCAAAAGAGCATTTACCTTCCATAGAGGTGTTTGAAAAATATGGCTCAGTTTTTTTGGGGGCCCGGTTTTATAAAAAACTGAAAAAAAGGGCAAAAAAATTTTGGTTACTAAAATCTAATCAAAAACTTTTTTTAAAAAAAAATTTGGGGGTTTTTACATTTAAAAAAGGGAAAAAACCCCAGAGTTTTGCAAAAGGGGGAAATCAGTTTCTACCTTAGCAAAAAGGGGCAAAGGGTAGATACTTTCAGTGGGGTTTTTGGGGTTTCCCGGATAAAGCATACAAAAAAAAAAAAAAATTTTTGAAAATTTTTTGGGGGCAGGGAAAATTAACTTGGGGGGGCTCTTTGTTTTCCGGGCTACATGGGGCAGTTTCCCTTTTAGTTTTTTTTTTCCCAAAATTGCAGCCCCATAATCTTTTGCTTAATTTCCTGCTTTGAATTTATCTTTTTTAAAGTTCTTTTTAAGGAAAAAAGGCTGAACCCCGCAGCTCCTGGGGGACGCTTGATTGTTTTCAGGGCCCCTTTAATTTTGAAAAGCCCTTAAAAATTCTGCGCCCTTCGGGGCCCCCCACCCCCCAAAAGGGGCCCCCCAAGCTTTTCCAAAAAGAAAAGATTGGGGGGAAGGGGGCCTGTCCCGAAACAGCTAAAATTCCCAAAAAAAAACCACCCGCGGAGTCCAAGTCTTTTTTCATACAAAACCGGTTGGGGTTTTTTTTCCTACAGCAAAAGACTAGAAAAATGGGGAAAATTTCACATGGGAAAAAATACATAATTTTGCCTTTTCATGGGCCAAAATAAAAAAGCCCTTTTTCTATGCAGTAAATTATTCTCAAATTTTTTTTCTAAAAATATCATCTTTCCCCCAAATTTTTTTTACAAAATGGGGGACTTTTTGGTTGAAGGGTTCAAGCAATGTCTTTTTTTTACAGAAATTCAAAAAAATTGTGGAAAGGGGGGGGGGACCCCCAAGGATATTTTTGAGTCCCCCCAACTCCTTTCCCCCCCGCCCAACCACCCCCAAAAGGGGGGCATAACTTTATTTTTTTTGGGCAAACACTTTTTTTAAAAAAAAACCCTTAAAATTTTCCTTACTAAAAACCCCCAAAAGGGAAAAGCTTTAGAAAAAAAGAAAAAATCTGGGTTAAATCAAGTGTTTTAAAATTTTTGGCTTTAAATCCCCTTACATATTTTTGGCCCTTTTTTAAAAAAATGTTAACGAAAAAAAATTTCCTGGGAGACCCCCCTTTTCCTTTTCCCACAGGTCAAATTTCAGCCCAGCATTTAAAAGAAAAAATTATTTTTTGTAGCAAAGCCCAAAAAAGTTTTTTCATGTAGCAAGGTTAAAATTGAAAACGAAAAAAAGGCCCACACAAAAAAAAAAACCAATCTGAAAAAAAAAAGGAAAAAACACAAACATTTTTTCCTCCTAAAAAATAAATTGGTAAAGGGGGGGGCAGTTCATCTGTCTCAATTTGGGGAATTTACCAGAAAAAACAGAAAAATTTTTAAAAAAAAAGGTTTATTCTAAATTTTTCCCTTGGCTAGAAAAAACTGGACACACTAAAAAGGGGCTAATGCCCTGTTTTCTAGGGGAAATTTTTAATATAGGCCCCACCACCCGAAAATTTAACTAAAAGATTTTTCTGTGTCCCCTTTTTTGGCAGGCTTTTCTTATTCATCCCGAAAATGTCAGCGAGAAATTAACATTTGGGAAAAACAAATTTTAGTGGGACTAAAAGGGGCAAATTTATCAATAAAATACCACAATTTTTTTCCCTTCTGCCCCCTTAAGAAAAAAAGGGAAGAAAAAAAAGGGGCTTTTAAATTTTTTTTTTAAAAGGGGCTTGTTACAATTTATTTAACCAGGGGGAAAAAAGAGTTTAAATTTTTATCGGGAAAAATAAGGTTCAATTTGGGAAAACGTCTGGCAATCATGAAAAATTCTGGGAAACTGCTGTTTTTTGAGCTTTGGAAGAGAAAAAAAAATAAAAATTTCTTTTTAAAAAAACCTTTACCCAAAATTTTTAAAAAACAAAAAAAAAATTTTTTTATTATATGCTCCTCCTTGGTTCCCAAAAAACCCTCATGCTTTTAGGGGGGGGGCCCTACAATGAAAAAGTTGAGCCTGTACTCCCCCAGGTTTGGCCACAAAAAAAAAAAACTTTTTGGTTTACAAATTTTTAGAAGATATGGAAAAAAAAAAACCCTTTTTTTTAAATTTTAATTAAAAAAAATTAAAAAAATTTTAAACCCAATTTTTTTTTCCCTAAAAAGAATAACAGCCACACCTTTTAAACCCCCCAAAAAATTTATAGAAAAGATTTTTAATTTTTTTCCCTTCCTTTGTAAATTTTCAGGATTTCTTTTTTGGGGAAATTTTTTTTATTTTGGAGTTTATTGATCTGTGTTTTCCTTTCAAAAAAAAAGAGGGGGCCTTTTGCAGCCTTTTAAAAAACTTGGATTTTTCAAAAGAGGATTTTGATTTTTTACACAAAAATTTAGTTCCCGGGGTTTTATACACTGTATTTTTTTCCCTTTTTCCTTTTATAATTTCCAGTTAAAATAGTCCAAAAAAAAGGGAGAAAATTTGAAAATTTTTTTTGGGGGTTAGTTTTTTTCTTCCCCGGAAACCATTTTTTAAAAACCCATAATTCAAGAAAACAGAGTATGTTAAAAAACCCGGAGGAGTTTTTAAATTATAAAAATTTTCAACGTTCCAAATTTTACTTTTAAAAATTTATTTTTAATTTTAAATTGGGGAATACTTCCCCCTTTTTTAAGCATTTTTTCCCCTTTTTTACCTTTTTTTTCCAAATTGAAGAGGGAAAGTTTTCTGTCTTTTTTTTTTACTACTTGCAAAAAGCAATCTGTCTGAAAAAAAAAAAACTGAGAAAAACTTTTTATGAGCGGGAGGGGAGGTGAATGTTTTATTGTTTTTTTTGCTGCAAATTTTCTACTTTCAGAAAATTTTTTAAAGGGGGGGGGTATTGAGATACTTTTATGTTCAATTTGTGTTTTTTTCAGTAAAAAAACCAATTTTTGGGTTCTTTTCAATCCCCTGTTTTTTTATCTCAAAAAACATAGGAAAACCCTAAGAAAAAGTTTGGGATGTAAAGGGAAAAAACCTTAAATCAACTATTCCAAAGCTCCTGCCAAGGGGGCAAGGAAATTTTTTTCCCCCCAGGACTTGTTTTTTTCCCCAAAGGCCCCCATCCAACCAGCCATTGAAGCCC
>JAVUNC010000236.1:0-11224 GCA_032173965.1 Sitta carolinensis
CCCCCACCGCCCAAACCCTGGGGGGGGGCCGTTTCCCCCAGAAGCAACAGGTTACCCCCGGGGCCATTCCCCCCGGGGCAAAGGAAACCCCCCAAAAGGGCAACAGGCTACCCGGCCCGGGGGTCCCCGCAGGGGCCCCCCCAGGCAAAACCCGGGGAAACAAAAGTCACCCGGCCCCGGCCCGTCCCCCCCCAAGGCAGGAAGGCAACAGGGTTCCCCCAAAGGGGCAAAACCCCCCGGGCCCCCCCTAACCGCAAGGGGGGGGAAAAGGGCCAAAGACCCCGGGGGGCCCCCAACGCCCCGGGGGGAAAAACCAAAAAGGGCTACCCCCGGAGGCCCAGCCCACCCCCCAGGAAAGGCCCCCCCGCAGGGGCAAAAATCTACCCCCCGGAAAGGGGGCCCGGAGGGGCCCCCACCCCAAGGGGCAAAGTCCCCGGCACCCCGCCGAGGGCCCCCCACCCCAACCGGGAAAGGAAAAATCTAAAAACAACAAAATTCCCCCCCCCTTTTTTCCCTAAAAAAAAAAAAACCCCCGGGGGGGAACGGCTAACCCCGGGGAGGCGCCTCCCCGCAAAGGGGGGAAGGCAAAAGGGCCCCCAAGGGGGGAAAGGCCCCGGCCGGGGCCCCCCGCAAGGCCCAAGCCAAATCCCCCCGGGGAGGCAACAGGTCTAACCCCCGGGGGCCCCCCTTTGGCGGCGAAAAAACCCCAAACCCCCGGGGGGAAAACCCCCCCGGGGGCCCCCCCAAAGGCCCCCCCGGAAACCAGGGTTTCCCCCCGGGGAAATTACCCGGGGGACGGTCCCGCCAAGGCCGCCCAAGCAAAGGCACCCCAAGGCAACAGGGCAACCCCCCGGCCCCCCTCCCAAAACCCCCCGGCCCGGGGGGCAACCAAAACCCCAAAAAGGGAACAGGTTTCCCGCCGGGGCCCCTCCCCCCCTAAGGCCGGGGAAGGGGAAAGGGCTACCCCCAAGGAAAAGGGTTTTCCCCGGCCGAGGGCCGCCACCCAAGGCCGGCGGAAAGGGAAAAGGCTACCCCCACAGGGGCAACAGGTTCCCCCGGGGGCCCCCCCCCCCCTAAGGGCCCCCCCGGGGGGAAAACCACCCGGGCGGCCCCAAAAGGGGAGGGTCCCCCCCCCGGGGGAAGGCAAACGGGGTTTCCGAAAGGGGCCCGGGGCCCCCCCCCGGGGGTCCCACCCCAACCCGGGGAGGAAAAACCACCCGAAAAGGGGGTTTCCGGGGCCCCCCCCCGAAGGCCCGGGGAGGCCCGGGTTCCCCCAAGGGGGGTTCCCGGCCCGGGGGCCCCCCCCAAAAGGGGGGAACAAAGGTAACCCCGAAGGCAAAGGTCTACCCGCGGAAGGGCCGGGCAACCGGCCGAGGCGCGCCACCCCAACCGGGAAGGCAACAGGCTACCCGACAGGCCGCCACACCTAACCGGCCGGGAAGGCAACGGTTACCCCGCGGAGCAACAGGTCTACCACGAGGCCGTTCGGGGCCGCACCGCTAAGCCGGCGGAAGGCAACAGGTCTACCCCGACAGGAGGAACAGTCTAACCGGCCGAGGCCGGCCCACCATAAGGCCGGCGGAAGGCAACAGGTCACCCCGACAGGAGCAACAGGTCTACCCGGCCGAGGCGCCTCCCACCCTAAGGCCGGCGGAAGGCAACAGGTCTACCCCGAAAGGAGGCAACATGAGCCGGCCGAGGGCCGTCCCACCCTAAGGCCGGCGGAAGGCAACAGGTCAACCCGACAGAGGCAACAGGTCTACCCCGCCGAGGCGCCGTCCCACGCTAAGGCCAGCGGAAGGCAACAGTCTACCCCGACAGGAGGCAACAGGTCTACCCGGCCAGGCGCCGTCCACCTAGGCCGCAAGGCCGTCTACCGCGGAAGCAACAGGTCTAACCGAGCGACAGGTAGCACGCTAGCCGGCGGAGCACGCTCCCACAAGCAACAGGCCGGCGAAGGCAACAGCCTAGCCCCCGAGGCAACAGGTCTACCCGCGGAGGCCGTCCCACCGCTAGGGCCCGGGGGCAACAGTCTACCCCGACAGGGGCAAAGGCCACCCCCGAGGCCGTCCCACACGTAAGCCGGCGAAGGCAACAGGTCACCCAGACAGAGAGGCAACAGGTCACCCGCCGAGGGCACAGCAGCCCGCAAGCCCGCGGAAGGCAAAGGGGCGGAGAAGGTCCCCACAGGAGGCAAGGTAGGCGGCGCGGCCGCGTAAAGGCGGCGAACAACAGTCTACCCGCGGGGCAACAAGGTCTACCGGCAGGCCCGCCCCCGCTAAGCGCGGAAGGCAACGGTTCACCCGACAGGAGAACAGTCTACCCCGCCGACGAGTCCCGCTAGGCGGAAGGCAACAGGTTCTACCCGAAGGAGGCAACAGGTCTACCCCGGCCGAGGCGCCGTCCCGCCGCTAAGGCCGGCGGAAGGCAACAGGTTCCCACAGGAACAGGGTCTAACCGCGAAGGCCCAGCTAGGCGCGTCCAGCTAAGGCCGCGGAAGCAACAGGTCTACCCCGACAGGACCAACAGTCTACCCCGGACCGGCGCCGCCCGCCGCTAAAGGCCCGGCAAGGCACGGTCCCACCGCAGGCAACAGGCAAGCCGACAGGCCCCCACGCTAAGGCCGCGAGGCAAGTCCCCACGAAGGCAACAGGCCCGGCAAGGCCCGTCCCACCGAAGCGGGAAAGGCCACGGACCCGACGAGCTAACGGTAACCCGCAGGCGCCGTCCCAACGCTAAGGCGCCCGGCAAGGCCCTCAGCAAGGCCTGCCGAAGGCACCGTCCCCCAGCAAGGCTGGCCCGAAGGCAACAGGCTCACCCCGACAGGAGGCGAAAACGGTTCCCGCCCGAGGGGGCCCACCTAAGGCCGGCGCGTACACCTAAGACCGAGGAGCAACAGGTCTACCCGCAGAGGCCACCACGCCTAAGGCCGAGCGGAAGGCAACAGGTCTACCCGACAGGAGAAAGGTATACCCCGCAGGACCCGTCCCACCTCGAAGGCCGAGGAAGGCAACAGGTCTAACCCCGGAGGCAACAGTTTTCCCCGCAGGCGCAACAGCTAAGCCGGCGAAGGCAGTACCCACGCTAGGCCGCAAGGCAACAGGTCTACCCCGAGGGCCGTCCTACCTGCTAAGGCGGCGAACCAACGCAACCCCGACAGGAGCAACAGGTCTACCCCCGAGGCCAGTCCACGCTAGGCGGCCGAAGGCAACAGTCACCCAGCCGAAGGCAACAGGTCTCGCCGAGGCGCACCGTACCCGCGAAGGCGGAACCTCCACCCTAGGCCGCGAAGGCCCGTCCACCACAGAAGGGAAGGCAACGGCAGCCCGCACAGAGCACGAGTTACCCGCACGGCGCCCCACGCTAAGGCAGCGGAGGCAGGCGCCGTCACCGTAAGGCGGAACAGGTCTCGCCCGCCAGGAGCAACAATCAGCCCGCTAGGCCGGCGACAGGCAACGGCTCCGACAGGAAGGCAACAGGTCTACCCGAGAGGCGCCGTCCACACACTAAGGCCGGTGGAAGCAACAGGTCTAACCCGACAGGCACAGCCGAGGCAACGGCGAGCGGCCGTCCCACCCGCTAAGGCCCGCGGAAGGCAAAAGGTCTACCCCGACAGGAGGCAACAGGTCTAACTGGCCGAGGCCCGTCCCACCGCTAAGCCGCGGAAGGCAACAGTCTCCCCCGACAGGAGCAACAGCTCAGCCCGGCCGAGGCGCCTCCCACGCTAAGGCCGGCGGAAGGCAAGGTCCTACCCCCGACAGAGGCAACCCGGCCGAGGCGCCGCCCGCGCTAGGCCGGCGGAAGGCACAGGTCTAACACCGTCAGAACCCGGCAAGGCAGGGTCTACCCGCCAGGCCCCCCACGCAAAGGCCCCGGCACAGGCTAACGGAAACCCCAACGGGCCCCCGCCGCTAGGGCCTTCCAAGCACAGGCCGCGAAGGCAACAGGTCTACCCCGACAGAGGCAACGCTACCCACCGTAGCCGTCCAACGCTAAGGCCGCAGAAGGCAACAGGTTCTACCCCGACGAGGCAGGCACATGCTAACCCGGCCGAGGCCCGTCCCACGCCAAGGCGGCAAGGCAACCAGGTCAACCCCACCGAAGGGCGCGACCGGCCAGGGCTCCCCACTTAAAGCCTAGGCGAAGGCAACAGGTCTACCCCGACAGGAGGCGACAGTCTACCCCGGCCGAGGCGCGAAAACCCGCTAAGCCGGCGAGGGCGTCACCCGTACCCCGACAGGCAACAGGGCACTCCGAGGCGCCAACCGCTAAGCCGGCGGGCCAACAGGTCTACCCCGACAGGAGGCAACAGGTCTACCCGCGAGGCACAGTCCCGCCAGGCATCCGCGGAAGGGCAAGAACCGTCAAGCCCGACAGGAGCTAGCAAGCCAGGCCGAGGCCACCACGCTAAGGCCCGGGGAAGGCAACAGGTCCACCCCGACAGGAGGCAAAGGTCTCAGCCCGGCCGAGGCGCCCCCGCCTAAGGCCGGAAGGCAACAGGTCTACCCGCCAGGAGGCAACAGGTCTACCCGGCGAGGCGCCGTCCCACGTAAGCCGCGAAGGAAGGCCCGAAGACAGGCAACCCGCAGCGCCAAAGGCCGCCCGGCCGCAGGCCGTCCCGACGCAACAGTTAGCCCGGCGGAAGGCAAACGGGCTCCCCGCCGAGGCACAGGTTATCCACCGGCCAGGCGCGCACCACACCGCAAGGCGGGAAGCAAGGTCTACCCGGGAGGCAACCGGTCTACCCCGCCATGAGGCGCAGCCAATGCTAGCCAAAGGAGGCACAGGTCTACACCGGCCGAGTCCCCGCCAGGGCCCCCGCACTAAGGCCGCGGAAGGCAACAGGTCTACCCCGACAGGAGGCAACGTCCACCCCGGCCGGAGGCCCACGCCTAGCCCAGGCAGGAGGCAACAGTCTACCCCAGACGGGCAACAGTCCCCGCGAGGCCGTCCACGCGCTAAGGCCGGCGGAAGCAAGGTCTACCCGAAGGAGGCAACAGTTACCCGGCGAGGCGCCACCTAGGGCGAAGGCAACAGTCTACCGACGGAGCAACAGTACCGGCAGCCCGTCCCACGTAAGGCCGCGAAGCACAGGCTACCCCAGGCGAGGGCGCCGCCCACAAGCCCGAAGGCAACAGGTCTACCCCGACAGGAGGCAACAGGTCTACCCGGCCAGGCGCCGTCCACGCTAAGGCCGCGGAAGGCAACAGGTCTACCCCGACAGGAGGCAACAGGTCTACCCCGGCCGAGGCGCCGTCCCACCGCTAAGGCCGGCGGGAAAGGGAACAGGTCTACCCGACAGGAGGCAACAGGTCTAACCCGGCCGAGGCGCCGTCCCACCGCTAAGGCCGCGGAAGGGAACAGGTCTACCCCGACAGGAGCAAAAGGTCTAGCCCGGCCGAGGCGCGTCCCACCGCTAAGGCCGGGGAAGGGAACAGGTCTAACCCGACAGGAGGCAACAGGTCTAGCCCGGCCGAGGCGCCGTCCCCACCGCTAAGGCCGGCGGAAGGCAACAGGTCTACCCCGACAGGAGGCAACAGGTCTACCCCGGCCGAGGCGCCGTCCCACCGCTAAGGCCGGCGGAAGGCAACAGGTCTACCCCGACAGAGGCAACAGTCTACCCGGCCGAGGCGCCGCACACCGCTAAGCCGGCGGAAGGCAACAGGTCTACCCCGACAGGAGGCAACAGGTCACCCGGCCAGGGGCCCCCCCACCCCAAGGCCGGGGAAGGCAAAAGGTTACCCACAGGGGGCAACAGGTCTCCCCGGCCGAGGCGCCCTCAACCGCTAAGGGCCCGGGGGAAGGCAACAGGTTACCCGAAGAGGCAACAGGGCTAAACCGGCAGGCCGCCGTCCCACCGCTAAGGCCGGCGGAAGGCAACAGGTCTACCCCGAGGAGGTACAGGTCTACCCGGGCCCAGGGCCCGTTCCCAAGCTAAGGCCGCGGAAGGCAACAGGTCCCCACAGGAGGCAACAGGTCTACCCGGCGAGGCGCCCTCACGCCCAAGCCGCGGGAAAAGGCTACCCGCCCCGGGCCCCCCGCCCAAGCCCCCAAACAACCTTTTCCCCCACAGGAGGGAACAGGTCCCACCCCCCCGAGGGGCCCTCCCCACAAAAGGGGGGGAAAACAAAATCAAACCCGCCCGGAGGGAACAGGTTTCCCCCGGCCCGGGCCCTCCCACGCTAAGGGGCGGAAGGAACAGGGCCACCGACAGGGCCAAAATTACCGCCGAGGGGCCCCCACCCAAAAGGCCCCTTCCCAAGGAACCGGTCTTTCCCCCCCCAGGAAGGGCCAACCAGGCCCCGCCGGGGGCCCAAACAAACCCTCCCCGCCCAAGGCCGGCGAAGGCCAAAGGTCTTTCCCCCCAAAAAGGGCAACTTTTAAACCCCGGGCCCAAGGCCCCCCCCCCGCTAAGGCCCGGAAGGGAAAAGGTCCCACCCCCACAGGGGGCAAAAAGGGCAAGCCCCCGGGGGGGCCCTCCCCCCGAAACCCGAAAGGGAACACCCCAAAGGGCCCAACCCCGGGTTTTAACCCGGCCGAGGCAGTCCCCCCAAAGGCCGGGGGAAGGCAAAAGGCCCCCCACGAAAAAAAGGTTTTACCCCGGGCCCGGCCCCGTCCCAAACCCCTAAGGGCCCCGGAAAACACAGGGCTACCCCCCCCGGAAGGGAACAGGTTTACCCCCGGGCCGAGGCCCGTCCAAACCCCAAAGGCCCCGGGAAACAAAATTTTAAAACCCCGACAAGGGGGCAGCACCTAGCCCGGCCAGGGGCCGCCCCAAACCCCTAAGGCCGGCCCAAAGGGGAACAGGGCTAACCCCCAGGGGGCAAAAGTCAAAGCCGGGCCCACCCCCCCATGCCAAAGGCCCAAGGGGGAAAAGGTCTACCCCGACAGGGGCAAGAGGTCTAGCCCCCGACCCCCGTCCCCCCCGCTTAGGCCCGGGGGAAGCCAACAATTTACCCCACAAAGGCAACAGGTTTACCCCGGCCCCAACGGCGTCCCAAACCCCCAAGGCCGCGAAAAGGGAACAGGGCACCGCAACAGATACAACAGGTAACCCCCCGGCGCCCCCACCCCCCCCGCTAAGGGCCGGGGGAAGGGAACCCGGTTTTAAACCCCCAGAGGTGGCCCAAAAGTTTTAAACCCGGGCCCAGGCGCCGTCCCCCCCTAACCCCGGGAAAGGGGAGAGGTCCCACCCCACCAAAGGGAAGAAGTTTAGGGCCCCCCCCCGGGCGCCTCCCGCCGCTAAGGGCCCGGGGGAAGGCAACAGGCTACCCCCCGAGGGAACAGGGCTACCCCCCGGGGCCCTCCCCCCCGCTAAAACCGGGGGAAGGAAAAAGGTCTACCGCACAGGAGGGAACAGGGCTAAACCCCGGGGCCCCCGGGGCCGTCCCCCCCCGCTAAGGCCGTCGGAAAAGGCCCAAAATTTTTACCCCGACAGGAAACAACGGGCCCCTTTCCGGGGGACCGTCCCCAAACCCCTAAAAGGGTGGCGGGAAGGGAACAGGGCTAAACCCCCACAAAAGGCAAAAGGGGACCCCGGGCCCAAGCCTGTCCCACCCCCTAAGGCCCCCGGGAAGGCCCAAAAGTCTACCCCACAGGGGCAAAAAAGGTCTCCAAACCCCCGACCGCCGCCCAAAGCCTAAGGCCGGGGGAAGGGAACAGGTTTTAACCCCCGCAGGTGGCAACAGGTCACCTTTGCCAAGGGGCCCCTCCCCAAACCCCAAGGGCCCACGGGAAAGGAACATTTTCCCCCCACAGGGCAACATTTTACCCCCCCGAGGCCAAACCCCCCGCTAAAACCCCGGAAGCAACAAGGTTTTACCCCCGACAACAAAAATCTTTCCCTTGGGCCGGGGGCGCCCCCCACCGCTAAACCCGGGAAGGGAACCCTCTACCCCAACAGGGGGGCAACAGGGCACGGGGGCCGTGGGGCCCCCCCCCCCCACTAAGGGCCCCCGGGAAAGGGAACATCAAACCCCCACAGGAAAGGGCCCGGGTTTTCCCCGGGCCCCCCCAGCCGTCCCACCGCTAAGGGGGCGGAAGGGAACAGGGCTACCCCCACAGGGGCAACAGGCTAACCCCCCTCGAGGCGCCTCCCACCGCTAAGGCCGGGGGAAGGGAAAAAATCTACCCCCCCACAACCAACAGGTTCCAAAAACCCCAACTAGGGGCCCCCACCACTAAGCTGGTGGGAAAGGGAACAAAGGGCAACCCCCCAAAGCGGGGAACATCTACCCCGGCCCAGGGGCCCCCACAAAAAACCGCTAAGGCCCCCCAGAACAACAGGTCTAACCCCCACGGTAAAAACCCAAAAAGGGCTACCTTTTGGCCAGGCGCCGTCCCACCCTAAGGGCCCCGGGGGAAGCAACAGTCTAACCCCCCCAGGTGGCAAAAAGGTCACCCTGGCCAAGGGGCCATCCCGTGCCAAAAGGCCGGGGGAAAGGGAACAGGTCCCACCCCCCCACAGGGGCAAAGGGCTACCCCGGCCGAGGGGCCTCCCAAACCCCTAAGGCCGGCGGAAGGCAACAGGTCCCACCCCCACAGGAAAGGGAACAGTCTACGCCGGGCCAGGCGCCGTCCCCACCAAAATCCGGCGGAAGGCAACAGTCCCACCACGAAAAGAGGGAAAAAAAACAGCGCGGCTGAGGGGCCGTCCAAATGCTTAAGGGCCCCGGGAAAGGGAAAAAGGCTACCCCCCAAGGGAACAGTTTTAAGAAGGGCCCAGGCCCCAGTCCCCAAACCTAAGGGCCGGGGGAAGGGAACAGGGCCAAAACCCCCGAAGGGGGCAACAGGGCCCAAACCGGCCGAGGGACATTCCCAAACCTAAGGGCCCAAGGCAACAGGTCTAACCCTACCCGGGCGCAACATTCCCCAACCCCCCGGGCCCAGGGGGCCGCCCCGGGAAAGGCCCCCGGGAAGGGAGGAGTCCCAAACCCCGGAAAAAGGGGGCAACAGGCAAAAACCCCCGGGCCCAGGGGCCGTCCCACCGCTAAGGGCCGGGAAGGGGACAGGGGCTAACCCCGCAAGGGAAAAGGGCTAAACCCCCCGAAACGCCGTCCCGCCCAAACCCGGGGGAAGGCAACAGGGCCCAAACCCCCCAGGAGGCAACAGGTCTACCCTGGGCCCCGGGGGCCTCCCCCCACCTAAGGCCCCGGAAGGCAACAGTTTTACCCCACAGGAGGGAACCCGGGTTTTCCCCCGGGGCCCACGCCCTCCCCCCCCCAAAATTGGGGGGAAGGGAACAGGTTTACCCCGCACAGGGCAACAGGTTTTACCTTGGGGGCCCAGGGGCCTCCCCCAAACCCCTAAGGGCCCCGGGAAGGGAAAAGGGCAAACCCCGACAGAGTAAACACCTCTAGCCCGCCGAGGGACCGTTCCCCCTCCTAAGGCCCGGGGGAAGCAAAAAGGGCTACCCCGACAGACAACAGGGCACCCCCCGGGCCCAGGCGCAGCACGCCGCTAAGGGCCCGGGGGAAGGGAACAGGGCTACCCCCAAAAAGAAGGGAACAAAGGGCTAGCCCGCCGATGCGCCGTCCCGCCCTAAGCCCGGGGGAAGAAACCCGGTCTACCCCCAAAAAGGCCCCCCCGGTTTTACGCCGGGCCCAGGCGCCGTCCCCCCCGGCATAATTTCCCGGCAAGGCAAAATTTTACCACCCGGAGGCAACAAATCTAACCCCCTGAGGGGCCTCCAAATCTAAAGGCCGGCGGGAAACAACAGGCCCACCCCGACAGGAGGCAACATCTAAAACCGAGGGACAGTCCCCACACCCAAGGCCGGGGGAACAACAGGTCTAACCCCCCAGAGGGGCAACAGGCTAAGCCGGGCCCAGGGACCGTCCCAAACCAAGGCCCCCCCCAAGGCAACAGGGCCCCCCCACAGGGGCAACAGTCACGCCGCCGAGGGCCCCTCCCACCATAAAGCCCCGGAAAACAAAGGGCTACCCACCCCCGAAAAGGAACAAATTTTACGCGGCCCGGGGCCTCCCCAAACTTAAGGCCGGGGGAAGGGAAAAGGGCAAACCCCGACAGGAGGGAACAGTCTAAAAGGGCCCAAGCGCAGTCCCCCAAACCCAAGGCCCGGCGGGAAAGGCCCCCCCCCCCCAACCCCTTTTCCCCCCAGGAGGCAACAGTCTAAACCGGGCCCGGGACAGTCCCACCTAAGGGCCGGGGGAAGGGAACATTTTACCCCGACAGGGGGCAACGTCCCCCGGGCCCAGGGGCCCCTCCCACGGCTAAGGCCAACCGGGAAAGGCCCCAGGGCTACCCCGAAGGGCAAAAAGGTCCCCACCACCCGGCCGAGGGGCCGTCCCAACCCCAAAAACCGGGGCCCAAGCACAGGGCTAACCCCGACAGGACAACAGGTCCCGCCCGGCCGATGCGCCGTCCCGCCCTAAGACCGGCGGAAGGCAAAAGGGCCCACCCCGACGGGGGCAACAGGGCTCCCTGGCCGAGGGGCCCCCTCCCCCCCCCGCTAAGGGGCCGGGGGAACAACAGGTCCCATCCCCGACAGGGGGGCAACAGGGCTTTCGGGGGCCGGGCGCCTCAAAAACCCCTAAGGGGCCCGGGGAAGGGAAAAGGTCACCCCAACAGGAGGGAACAGGGGTTTTCCCCCCCGGGCCAGGGGCCCTCCCCCCCGCTGGTGGGCGGGAAAGGGAACAGGGGGCCACCCGCACAGGAGGGAAAAAATCTACCTTTGGGCCCAGGCCCGCCCAAAAACTAAAGGGCCCGCGGAAGGGAACAGGGACTACCCCGCAGGGGGTAGCAAATCTAGCCCCCCGGGCCCAGGCCCCCAAACCCTCCCAACCAAAAGGGCCCGGGGGAAGGCAACCGGTCCAACCCCGACAGGGGGCAAAAAGTCTACCCCGGGCCCGGCCATCACCCGCTAAGGCCGGGGGAAGGGAACAGTTCTACCCCCAAGGGGGCAACAAAAAAAACCCAGGGCCCAGGGGCCCCTCCCGCCCTAAAAAGGGCCGGGGGAACAAAAGGTCTTTTCCCACGGGGGCAAAAGTCTAAACCCCCGGGCCCCCGGGGGCCCTCCCCCCCGCAAAGGGGCCGGGGGAAGGAACAAGTCTAAACCCCCCACAGGAAGGGAAAAGGTCTAACCCCCCGGGCCCAAAGGGGCCCTCCCCCGCTAAGGCCGGGGGAAGGGGGGCAGCTACCCCCACAGAGGCAAAGGGCACCCGGCCAAGGGCCGTCCCCGCCCAAGGCCCCCGAAGGGAACAGG
>JAVUNC010000237.1:0-11209 GCA_032173965.1 Sitta carolinensis
TTTTTTTTTTTTTTTTTTTTAAAAAAAAAAAAATTTTAAAAGGGAAAAGTGAAAGGGCAATATTAAAAAAAAAATCTAAAATTTTTTAAAACAAAAAAAAATTAAACCCTAAAATGTCCCGGGGGGCCCCGTTCATGCTAATTTTTCTTTTTTTTTTAACAAAACTTTCCTTTTTAAGGCCCGTTTTGGACCAAGGGTTTTTAATGGTTTTGGTCTTTAAAACCCAAAATTATTTTACAGAACTTTCACTCCCCCCCACTTTTTTTTTTTTTTTTTTTTTTTTTTGCCTTTTTCCTTCCTTTAAAAAAAAAGACCTGGACCGGCATCTGCCATGCTTTGGGGTGGGGGCACAACCCCCGGGGGTCTTATTTTTTTTACACTGGGGGCAGCCTGGGTTGACCAAAAAGGAGTGATTGCCCCGGAGGAAAACCCAAAAAGAATGCGACCTCCGAAACACGCTTTAATTTAAACCAAATGGGAATGGTGGAGCACAAAAAAACACATTTTGAAGCCGGGTTTCCCCAAACCCGCTAGAAAGCAAGAAATTCAACTTTGGGGGTAAACAAAGTTTCTGTTTTTAACCTTTAAAGGCAAAACTTTTTTGGGGGTTACGGGGTTTTTTGGGGCAGGGGAAAAAGAGAACAGGGGCACCTCTTTTTTGGGGAAAGGGGACTAATTTTTCCCCAAACCCCAAGCCGGGGTACACTTTAAAAAACACTGTTCGTTTCGAGGGAAAGGGGTTTTTTTTGAATTCAGGTAAACCCTCTGTGTGCCCTTCTTGCCCACCCCCAAAAATTCTCACTGCCCACATTTTAGCAAGAATCCCCCAAAAAACCTTTGGGTGCGGGTTTCATTTGATTTGTGGTTTTTTTCTTTTTGGTCCATTTGTTAGTCCCTGAAATGTGAAGTACCGTTAATAAAATTTTCTAAATTTTAAAAAATTTTTACTGAACATGTGGGCAAAATTGGGAAATGGGCAGACCCAAATGAGATAGCTTTACTCGGGACAAAAATTTAAATTTTTGTGGGTACTTTTTTTTAACCACAGGGCATATCTAATCCATCTTTAATCTGGGACTTCATTTTTAAAAAAATTAAACTTTACACAATCAATCTTTTCATTTCCACCTTTCCAAAAACTTTACAAAAGAAGCTGTGAGATGATTATGATGAAAAAAAGGGAAGGGCCCCGATCTTTGGGCATTTTTTTTTATTTTTTAAAAAGAGAAGTCCCAAAAAATTTTAAAAAAAAAACAAAAAACCACACCCCAAAAAAAAAAAAAAAACCCAAAACCAAACCCCAAACCCCTTAAATTCCTTTTTTACCTTTTCCCTTTTAAAAGACATTTAACCCTGTCTTTCTGTACCCAGTAGGAAAAGTTCCCCCTAAACCCTTTTGGTTTTTTTGGGCCCCAGAACATGTTTAGGAAAGGGGAGGACCTAAATCCCAAAGGGAAAAAATAAATTTCCTTAAAAAAAACTTAATACTTTGGAAAGGCATCTACATTTTTCCCCAGGGCACCCCAGGATGGATCTGGGAAGTGTTTTGAGAATTTTTTTCATTGCATGGGTGCCTTTAAAAGCAGGGGGGCTAAAATTTTCTGAGCGAGCCGCCCCTTAGCCCAAAACACCTGCAGGGGAATTTTTGGAAAAAATGTATCGGGGTAGTTATTATTTCACAAATCCATCTTTAAGGGGTGAAAAACCGGAACCCCAGATCCCTTTCCCCATGGGAAACAAACACCAAAAACCCAAAAACCAAAACCCAAATACAACCTCCAAAGGGCACTGGGGTTTTTGGGGTTTTTTCCACAGGGGGGCCGACACCCAAAGGGCACCACCAGCTTTGTAACCCCGCCAGCCCCTCATTTTGCTTTGCTTGGGAAAAATGATTCTTCTGTTTTTTCAAGGGGAGATTTGTATTCTTTTTAAACCCTTTTTAAACCTTCTTGGGTAAAAAAGAGATTTGGGGAAATTTAAACCACGGAAAACCCCCAAAGGGGGGGGATCTACGTGGGGTTTGGGGGGTTTCATTGGATTTGCTCATTTGCCACATTTTTGCGAATGCCCGTTTCCGGGTTCCCACAGGGGGCTCCTTTCTTTCTCCCCCACATTTTCTGGATTTTTCTGCCACTATTCCCAAAAACTTGCCAAATTTTTCCAAAAACATCGATAATGAAATCTTTTTAAAACCGGTTTTTTTATATTTCAAAGGATTCCTTTTCCCAGGCCCCCGGGGTCCACCCAATGCACATACTTTCAAAAATTTTTACTTTTATATTTTTTGCAAAGAGTCCAGGGGTTTTTTGGGGCTAAGAAAAAAATTTTTGGGGATCAATTATTATTTTTTTCTCTAGAGTTATTTAAAATTTTTTTTTTCTCATTCTAATTTTCCCCATCTTTTTGGGTTTTTTTTTCCCAACAGGGGGATCCAAACATGTTTTTTCTTTTTTTTTGTCCCTTTTTTTATCTTCCCGGGGCTTCAATTTTTGTCCTTGGAGGGGGAAATTTTGGGTTCCCGGTGTCCAACCTTTAAAAAGCCCAGGGTTGTTTATTAACCCTTTTTTGGTTTATTCTCATAACTTTAAAATTTTTGGGGGTCTAATAATCAAAACCTAAAAAACATCGTAAAAAAAACTTTCAAAGGGGGCTAAAATGGAAAATTTGGGGGGCAAAGAAAAAAAACACTTTTGGTTATTAAAAAAAAATAAAAAAGTTTAAAAAAAACCATAATTTGGGAAAGGGCCCCTTTTTTAAAAATACAGCAGGGAACATGGGTTTGTCCTGGGGTCGGGGGTCAACCCCCCCCCACACCCCCCCCAAAACCTTTTCTGCTTTTCTTTGAGAACGAAACCTGGGCCATTTTCCTAACCGAAAATTCTCAGTGAGGGGGGCCACAAAAAACAGGGGGGGAACACCACACGAATACAAAGGGGACACAGGGGGATAAAAAAACTAAACACCCGCGTCCACCCCCGGGGAAACCCCACAGAAATTTGAAATACAAAATAAGGAAATGTTTTCATTTACTGGAAAGCAAAGGACTTCCCCGAAACAGCAAATTAAAACTGGGGCATCCCCGGGAAGGGTTTTCGTTTCAAGCTTTTTTTTTGGGGAATTTTTTGGAATAAAGGGTAAAAGGGGAGGACCTTTCCCCCCCCCTTCCCTAAACACCCAAGTCACTCACCCTGTTTGCCACTCATTCCTGCACTCTCTCACCCCTTTCCCCCGGGGGTCCCCTTTTTAGAAACCAAGCCGTTCCCTCAGCAACCCCCCCAAAAAACCCTGTTCCCCAGGAAAATCAGGGGCAGTTCATTAAAAATTTACGCGAATCTCCCAGGAGAGCACCCCCCACAAAGCACCACCACTCACATCTCTTTTTGGCACTTTCTACACCTCACACCTCAAGGGGGCCACCCCCACGCACAGTTCACAGCATGGGTACAATTCCCCTTGGGGCGCCAAGCCACGGGCCATTTTGGCTTCAATATGAAATGAACGTCTGGTCCCAGGAAGGGGCAAGCATCCAGGCTGGTCTGCTGCTGCTTGCTGATACAAACTCCTTCTTCCAGGCTGAAAAATGCGAGGTTTCTCTGTGCTCTGCCAGGGCTCTGGTGGGGCTCAGCACGGGCTGTGGCTGGGCTCACTCCCATCTCACGTTTCCATTGACAGCTTTGCATCAGATGGCCCTTTCAGAATGCCTGACGATCTTGTTTGGCTTTTCATTTGAGTAAGACTCTCACCAGGCTGAGTTTGATATTAGTTGTACAAATCCAATGGTTGAGAGCTGGAACCCTCCAGAGCTACAGATGAAAGCCTGCTTCTTCTCCACATGATAATTTTTTCTACCCCATCTTCATTTGTGTTAAATTGGAAATGCAGATGTGCTTTCTTCCTTATCTAGGGTGACCATGACTAGCAAAAACCATTCAGTGGGATGTATTCTAAAAGCAGCACAGTCTAAATTTAGGAATTAAAGAGACCCTTCTCCAATCCCAAACATACCAAAAACCCCCTAAATGGGACTTTGAGTTTTTAAAAGAAACAAGTGACAATTAAAAACGAATGTACCGTTTATTCATAGATGAAAGAAGGTATTTTCCAACTGAGTTGAGGTTTTAAACAGTTCTATTCTGAGAGCCATCCATCGCTGGCACTGGACAAAGCAGTTTCGCCCACTGTCTCTTCTTCTGTCCTCTCTCATTGTCTTGCTGAAATGTTTAAAGGGCACAGGCTGGAGAGAGGTTTGGCTGAAGTACAAATGGATGTTTGCCCAAAGGAAAAGAAAACAAATGAGCCACGACTTCCAAACCTCATTTCCCTCATGGTCTCAAGCATTATTCTTTGAGATACCAAAAGATGCACAAATAGGTGTGAGGGAACTATCTGCACCTCTGTCTTGATGTACCTTGCTATCACATGTCCATACCACGAATACTTGGCCCAAAATTCTAGAACCTTTATAAAGGGTGTCTCTAGCTTGATGCAATATTTGCCCTGCCAAGACTCTGAGAATGCGGGCTTGCAGTCCAGAATTTTCCACTTTCAGGAAATGCAAAATATTATAGGGCCCTCTTTCTTGTAGGACATGGCTATTTAGTTGTCAAAAAAGAGGAGCATAAGCTGCTCTTCAAGAAACTCAAGGGCAGCTAAGAAATGTTTATCCCAGTAGGATCTGGGCCCATGTCTTGATCCGAAGCCCACTGAGGTTTTCAGCACCAAGACAAGAGCAGGAGACAAGTACCAGAGCACTGATGGACTCAGCTCTGGCTTGCAGGAGAGAGAGCAGTGTCTACTTTTTCATCCCCTGCACCTCCTATGCTGGCTGGCACCATTCACAGAAGGGACAGCCAAGTAGCACATTCTGCAGCTCCCATCTGTACACAAAACCTGGCAGCAACCCTGGCAGCAGTTCTCATCTACTCAACTGTACCAGGCAGCAAAAAGGGCTGTGACAAGTCCCACTCATCTGTCCCTGGTTTGGTGGCAGAAACCTTTGAAAGTGGGGTAGAAGGGACTAGCTGAGGCCCCTCCGATGCTCAAAGGGAGCTCCCCAGCAACCCATTCCTTCCCACAGCCAATCTTGGACTGCTTGGCTGGGATGGGTTTATTGGGTTTCTTCACCACCAGCACCATTTCA
The DNA here is from genome assembly GCA_032173965.1 of Sitta carolinensis. Lineage (NCBI taxonomy): Eukaryota > Metazoa > Chordata > Aves > Passeriformes > Sittidae > Sitta > Sitta carolinensis. The sequence goes on from JAVUNC010000237.1 coordinate 5,141, forward strand.
GGCCTCCACACCTGAGATCATCCTACTGCAATTCTTTTGCCACTGGGGAAAACTGAACATGCTACCACAACACGACAGGGACACAGAAATTATTAGAGGATGGAACACTTCTTCTCCCTGCAACTACCCACTTGGGTTGGTTCAGCCTGGAAAAGGCCGTGGAAGACCTTATTGAGACCTTTTCAATGCTTCAAGGGCATTCTAAAAAAGATGGGGACATATTTTTTATCAGGACATATGAAAAATGGGAAATGCTTTCAAATCAAAGGAGGGTCTGTTCAAATTATGGCTAAGAAAGGAACATCTTTATGAGCAGGTGGGGAAACATGGGAACTGCTATCCAGAGAGGTCCTAGATGCACCATCCCTGGAAACATTCAAGGTCAGGTCAGACAGGGCTCTGAGCAACTAATCTACTTCCAGATGCCCCAGGTCATAGTGGGCAAGTTGGACTACATGCCCTTTAAAGGTGTCTTCCAACCTAAACTACTCTATGATTCTACTCAGTTTTCTCTTGAAAAGCACCCAGACTGGGCATTAATATGAGGGGAAGTTCATCTGATCCCTTGAGTTTAGCTGACGAGAAAACCAATCTATTGGACAGCTTTTCACTTGCAGCTGCCTCGCATTGTACCTGCAGAAGTTGGTCAGCGGACCATCGAGTGTCCTCATCAATCTGGGAAGCAGCAGTCTAGAAAGTCCTGGAACACAGCAGACAGTTGCTCCGTGTTCTCCAGCTTCGGTATCCCTCTCTTAGCTATGAGCTGCAGGGCCTAGAGAAAAAGGAAGCACAAGACTCCTGTTCTTTCATATCCCTAACTGCTCACATAGACCCCCATTCTTTAAGCTCCAGCCTCCAGAGGCAATTTCTTCCCCAGCAGGGGTTAGAGATGATTTTTCTTGCACCAACAAAAAGACCCTACAAAATAGAAGCCACAGCTATTCCAACATGCAAATGATCTTGCCTTGACAGCTGATTTCATGGGCTGACCAAGTTCGTAGGAACTACATCAGCCCAAAAGCCCATTTTGCTGCTCTGGACTGACTTTACAGGCTTTACAGGTTCTTTAGAGTGAATTTGGTCTGACCACATATTCCAAGCACTGTTACATACAATTCATCTCTGCAGTGCTCACTGGTCCTAAAGTACAGCTTCCAAAAAAAATAGATTGTCAAATTTTTCATCTCTTCCCGATAAAAATGGTAACCAGATGTCAAAAAGGAAATCCATCAACTTATTCCTGGGAAAAGAATTCCTGGAAAAGGGAACAGAACATGTGGAACCTCAGTTCAAACACACATTTAGTTACATCCACAAATATTTTTTGATGAAAATGGCTGCTTAGGCAGACAAGAGACACCCTGCAACTCTGTCTTTTATCGGACTCCAAATTCTCAATCAGCTTCACTTCCATGTTCAAAAAACCCCAAATTTAACGGTCTAATCAGAAAAAGGAATATGGCAATTCTTGGTAATATCCCTATGGGAATTCTCTGCTAATTCTGAAACTCAAGTGAATGCATTAATGAAGCTAATTCCTGTGCTAAAACATACTTTTAGAAAAAGAATTTGGGTAATGAATAATTAAGGCATTCATAGAACCAGAGGCACTTCCTGAAAGGCTCAAGTAAGTAATTGGCACGGGTGCAAGACTGAAAAGGGTTCCATGCCTGCAGAAACAGTTGAAATGCTTTTCATACAAATTCCTCCAGTTTGAGAAACTTGCCACTGAACATTTCTTGTCATTCGGAGACACAGCTCAAATAGAACTCAAAAAGTCCATGAGAAATTTTGAAGCATCACTGAAGGCAAAAACAGGACATTTTTTAACTGGAACATGTTGCTCCTCTTCCGAGGTTCTCCCATTGATGCACACAAAGCACACCAGGTAGATGGGCCTTTGTTGAGCTAGTCCAAACTGATGTGAAATGGGATTTAGTCTCTTGTGAGACAGAGCATGAGACAGATTAGAGAGACAGTGACATCTGCTAGTATTTGTACCTTTACCTTGAGAGGACTTATGTCGGGGTAAGGTGGTTCTCCTTGCAGAAATTTCTATCGCCACGATGCCAAGGGACCAAATATCTACTTTGGGTCCCGTATTCATCCTTATTCACATACTCCGGTGCCATCCAGTGAGCTGTCCCCCACCATCGAATTCCGCTTGTTCTGCTCAGAAGTCAACTGAGCACAGAGGCCAAAATCGGCTGAGGAGGAAACCCAGTGTTGTAAAAGCCAGCTTGAATAAAGAAACCAAGCTAAGGAATTTCCCACCTAGAGTCTGAGAATGTGGTGTTAAATCTAGCTGGAAAAGCAGCCATGCTCTGTTTCCTCAGGACAGTAACTGAGGAAATATGGAATCAGTCACTTATAGAAACCTCCACATTTCACTCAGTGGCCTTTATTCACTTAAAGTTTAAGACTGGAACTCCCACCCCTCTGAAGGGTCACGCACAGACCAAAGCCATTCTTGACACCTTGTTTCTCTCAAGGCCTCTCTGCACACCAGCTGCACTCTTAGCTTGCAGCAGTGCTCCAGCACTCCCACAGGCACCGCTCTTGGGAACTGGTGGTCAGTCTTAAGCAGCCCCACGCCCTGCATCCCCGGAATGCTGTGCCGACCAAGAAAGAGTACCTACCCAGTTTGACAGATCCATCCTTCCAAGAAGAATGTTTTCACTTTAACATCTCTGGGGAATCACGAGGTTGGAGTGAAGGAAATTTAGTGCTTGCAGGCACTGATAGATAAAAAACAAACAGGAGGGTAAAAATTAATTACCTGATTTCATCACCAAGAAAGGAAATGGCTCTAAAGGACCTCAGTTCTAGCTGAAAGGTGAGCAGTGGCAGAACACAGTGTTTGTCAAAAGGAAGAGTCTGCTGCTTCATCAGTAGTAGAGCAGTATTTTTCTAGGTGAAGACATATTACCTCTCGAAAGAGAAATGGCAAATGTTTTACAGACTGTCCCCTGCGAAACACAGACAGAATGACTTCTGCTGCAGGCATGGGCTCTCTCCATCCAGGTGACCGACAATCATTGCCATTAGTTTAAAATTCTGCTACGCATCCTTTGCTTTTACAGGCAAGGAATCAATACAGACAGGCTCCAGGCAAACACACAGAGGCAAAGTTGAGAAAGTAAAAAAAATTTAAAAAAGAGAGTACCAACAACAGTTGTACTGGTGGGCCCTCCACCTAAGACACTCTTGCTTTCTCCATGTCATCAAAGCAATACAGAAACAAAGCTCTGACATGAAATCAAATCCAGTCTACCACTGTCTAGAAGCACCAGTCTGCACAAACATTCAGAAGCACCAATGGGATCCCTTACCTCTCGGCAGAAGCTGCTATCTCTCCTCCAGCCATACAGACTTCTTTAAAGACACTGCTTAAAAGACCCTCCGTCCATGTATTCCATAATTATCCAGAGTTTTATCCCCAACAAAGGGAGCTGAAAGAAGAAACGATGGCAGGAGATGAATGTGCATTGCTAAATTACCTTACCAAAAACACTAAAAGTTGTCTATTCCAGGGGGTCTGTTAATGAATGCAGAATAAAAGGAAGAGAGCATTCCTCCTAGGTTATGCACCACATGGAGTCTATGCAGTCTAATGAGAAAGGCCCATCCATGAAAACTGAGATTCTTAGATGGCAAAAAGTGAAAAATGCGGGAAATAATTTCTCTGATAAATTATCAGCACTTATCATAAAACACAGAAAATACGTTCAACTTAAAAAAAAAAAACTCGAACCAACCCCAAACCAACAAAACCATGAGGTAGTGAACTTAGGGCTGTTGTTTTAGCAGACAAGGCTAACCCAGGTTTTTCAAAAGAGTTTCCAACAATGGGATGCCAGAAAATATTAATGCAAACAAAATGCACTCTCCTCCCATATACTGTATAGAAATAGATAAATAAAAATAAAAATCTCAATTCTCCAGCAGTAAACCTGAAGAGGTTTTTTTTAACCTTTGTCTTGCAGTACATAAATGAATGTTCACATGATAGTACAAGAACTACTTACCTGTCTAAATAGTTAATAATATAGGGTGCTTCTTGCCCTTACAAAAGGGGGTTCATTTACAATTTTTCCTTTTTGGGCTTTTTAGGGGACTACTTTTTTTTAGGGACCTAAAATGACATTTAAAACCATTTAAACCGAAATCTGTTTTCACAAATCGAATGAAAATGGAGTAGTGTTTTTGGAGAACAAGCCCCGCTATACCAAACGCCGGGATTCCATCAATTTATCATTACATACAAAACCCGTCTCTGCTGGCTCAGCTACTATTTAAATGCAGACTTTTTGTCTTTCGTTTGCTAACAACAGCCAAAACTACACCTCAACTCAACAACACTCGGGGCCTAAATTTTTTTTCCAATGGCCTTAGTTTTTCACACTATTACCATTCATACACATTTGCAACACAAAGCAGTTTTTTCCTGGAAAATAAACAAAAAAATCGGGAACCCTTTAGGAATTTTTGGGTTTGGGGGATCTTTTTTTCAAAGCAACGTTGCTCCCCTTTTAGGGCAAAACAAAGGAAACAGACAGGCTTACAGAAAAAATCCACCTAAAAGATCGTTAATGTTACCCAAAAAAAGAATCTTCCCAAATTTTCTTAACTTGGGACTTTGATTTGCAACTCTAAAGAACTCCTTGAACTTTAATTTGCAGCTTTTCCCCCGCCTTAAAAAAAATAACCCTCCAGGAATTTTATGGAATGCCCGATTTCCTTGAGACTTCCTCAACAAAATTTACAAACATGGTACCCCAAGGGGTTTAAACTCCCAAAGAACGGGTGTATTTTGCTGTCAACAGATAAGAGCTTTTAAAGTCTTAAGCTGTAGCCCCAAAGACTGTCCAAAAAAGATGGGGAGGGTAATCCATCTGGTTTTAAACACCTTTACAGGAAAAACACCTTAAACCCAAAGCTCCCCGCCACAGCTCACACCAAGGGAAAGGGACTCAAGAAATCAAAATCTGGGGTGATTGACCTTACCTTTCCTCCTTGGGGTATCACCGTTATGACCACCAAAACCCCCTGGAAACAAAACGCACAAAGAAAGGAGAAGCCATTGATTCCTACAAGTGAAAGTCAGCCCAGCAAGGCCTGCTCCTAATTTTATAAAACACCTGGGTCACCTACCATCAGCCAAAAAACCCCCAGGGAGCCCACCGCCCCTGCAGGGTTTCCAAAAAAAAATTAGGGGCAAAAACGAAGGTCTATCAAACTCAGATGCACACATTGGGTTTATTTTATTCCAAACCCATGGGGCCTGGGGGGCAGGAGCACGTCTACAAAAACTGAAAGTAATTTCTTTTTTTTTTTTTTCCACTTTCCTTTCTGAGTCCCAAGAACTCTTTCGGGCCCGTTCCAGATCCTTATTGAATCTTATAGGGGCCCCCATTTTTTTGAGAAAAAAAAATGATTTTTTCCTGAGAAAATAGGTAAAGAGGGCCAGAAATGAAACGGGGCTTTCCCGGTCCTGCTCCTTCGGAAGCAAAACACTTTCCATATAACTGTTAAAAACACCTTTTAATCACAGTTCAAAATTTTACAGTACTGAGAACAGAAGGATTTAAAACCCCGTGTCTGAAACATTTGGACTTCCTGACCACACTGACTACACCATAAAATACCCCTTTGTTCGGAGAAGGAACTTGTTCGGCTTACCCTTTGGCAATTTTTTCCAGCCAACAATTTGTCACAGGCTCCCAACTCCCAAAAAAAAACACCCCTGAAAGGGAACAAAAGAAAGACACTTCAAAATGGAAAACCATTACCACAGTGAAAAACCCCCGCCTCTCTTGACTGTATCATGGGAACAAGAACGCAGCAACAACAACAAGACACAGCCCCATAGCCGTGACCTCCAATGACTGTTTTCTACAGCCCTTGAAACTTTCCTTTGGGAGGAAAACCAAAAAAAGGCAAAACTTCAAGGAGACAGACAGAGGGGGAAAAACAATACCAAGGGGAGTGTTTTTTTGTCTATAACATTAACAAAGCCCCCATCAACAAGAATTCAGAAACCTACTTAGTTTGCCTAATTTCCATCCT
>JAVUNC010000238.1:0-11165 GCA_032173965.1 Sitta carolinensis
AAGGGAAAACCTGCCCTGCTTCTAGATTCCACCTTCTGAATGGAAAACCTGTCCTGCTTCTGGATTCCAACTTCCTGAGGGGAAAACCTGTCCTACTTCTGGATTCCACCTTCTGAAGGGAAAACCTGCCCTGCTTCTGGATTCCAACTTCCTGAGGGGAAAACCTGTCCTACTTCTGGATTCCACCTTCTGAAGGGAAAACCTGCCCTGCTTCTGGATTCCACTTCCTCAGGGTATGAGTTTTCCCTTCACAGGCACCTTTATTCTTGGTATGAATAAATGGGCCAGGAGCTCTTCTGCTCCTTTTTAAAGCCTTTATTGTGAAATCAGCCTGGGGGAGGGGGCTCGAGGGGTCGCGCTCACCGCCACTGCTCCCTGTGGACAATGAAGAGGAGGAGGTGCAAGCAGCTTTGCCTTAACGACAGAGCTAGAGTCTCCGCCCTCGCAGGAGTCCCATAGGAGACTACTTGGCTCGTTTAAAGTCCAGGGGGGTGACTCCGAGCAAGTCCCACTCTTGTTACAGTGAGATGTGAGATGATTGAAAACTGTTCCAGATAGCTGTTGTTCTTCCCAATCTTCTAGGGTGGTTTGGCGAAGTATCTGTTTATTCGTTTCTAAACTTCAGCAGTTTGTATGCGGCGCTCTCACTCCCATGGTCCCTCGGGGGTCTGGAAGTTCACATGGTTTACATACTGGGTGGAGCCACTGGTTGTCATGGGGAAGAGTAGGGGAGCAGTGGAGGCGGGGCCCGACAGACACAGGAACAAGGAACAGGATACAGGAAACAGGATACAGGAACTTGGGATAGGGCTACAATACAGACACGAGGTAGGTGAGTTTTTTTAACACTATTCAACAGTTACAAAAGTTACTACTACAAACATTAATCTTGCAACTACAAATATGGTTAACAATAACTCTTAACTCTTTTCTTTCTAACAATATCCCCCCTCTTATGTTTTGATCGGGCTTTAGTCCGCATCAATCTTCAATTTCTGAATCATTGGAGTATATTTCTCTAGATTTCTGGTATTGGTTATATATTTGTATAGCTGATTCATGTTCTTGGTTCTGATTCTGAGTTTCCATTAACATAATTTTGGCTTGTTTTTTATCTGTTATTTTAGGGATCTGAAGGCTAGCTTGTACTGTGGTAGTTACTGTCTTGATTACACAGGGAATTAAACAGGGTAAAAATAAGAAGCTTCCAAAGGCACAAACAGCAATAAAGATTGCTTTCTTCCACCATCCTACTTTGAATGACCAAAAGTCATTCCACCAGTCTGAGTTTCCTAGAGGAGTCCATTCTTGGGTGCCTACATAAGCTACTTTTCGTATTTCTTTTGAAATGTTTTTGATAACTTCACTCTTATCATCTATTTCCAGGCAGCATTCTGAGGAGTTAAACTTCCCACAAATGCCTCCTTCATCTGCCAATAAGTAGTCTACTGCAAGCCGAATTTGGTAGACTACAGCTCTGGTTTGTGTCAATTGTGTGCTAATGTGGTCTAGGGCAAGTGCTGTTTTATTTGACACTATTTCTAGTACTGCCTGGAGACGGATGATTCGATTTAGCATATAAATAGGAGTACGGTACCCCAGGATCCATCCTGGGCCCAAGTGGCTGGTCCATAGGTCTTAATTATTTCTTCAGGGGTCCAAATTTTTCCCTTCCAGTTTTGTTTACTTTCTAGGTTTACTACTTGTCTTCTCTTCCGATTACTCGTTCTTAAGTTATCATATAAGGGGACTCCTAAGTATGACCCTGATTCCTTAGGTAGGAGGAAGAAAGCAGGTTTGATTGCTCCAATGGTGCAGCTTCCTGTCCAATCTCCGGGGAGGAGGGTATAGGCAGTGTTTCCACAAATCCAGAATAAATGCTCAGGGGCCTCCCAGAATATGTCTTGCGTTTCTGTGGGGCACTCCCAATATTTGGAGAGCTCTTTCAATCCTTGGAAAGGATTTATTCCTTTGTCTGCACACTCATAAAGTTTATACCCTTCATGGTAGATACATCCTCTTTCTTTTTTTGTAGTAGTCCAATATCTATTTGGTTCTTGTGGGATCCACCTGCTCCCTGAATCTTTTACAATTAAATATCGTTTGCAGGCTGTTCTCCCTACGGGGGTTTGGTATTTCTTTCCTGTCCTTTTAATACATTCTTCTCCGATCACTTTTGCTTTCAGGTCCCATTGTTCTTGCCTCCTTTTTCCTGTGATTCTGGGTTTTTGCTCAGCTAATTTCCATCTTAAAATGTCTAGAGGTGTTAAACTAATTCCTTCACAGGGCCAAATATCTGACATTTGGGTACTTCCACACACCCAACAATTGGTTACATTTAGTTCTTTACTAATTTTCTCAATTAAGTCTATGAATAGATTTTTACCCAGTGTTTTATCTAGGTTTTCCTTCTTTACTGTTAGTTGTTTTTCTTTTATTATGTCATTCATTCCTTCTTGTTCAAAACAGAACCAGGCTTCCCTTACAGGACATTCACCAATCAGGCGCTGCCTATGTGAGGCAGTATTTTTTGTGAGCCAATATGTTTTTCCTTCTTCTTGGCAAGTTTCTAATTGTGTATGATCAAAACAGGTGGGATTAATGTTTGTGTGGACCCTCATTAGTGATCCTAGGTCTTCTTCATCATAAAGAGGGTAGTAGCACTTCGTGCATGTTTCTCCACTCCCTCCTAGTGCCAAGCTTATTGACTGGACTAACATTAGTCCACCTAAGAGTCCGGTATGAGCTAGTTTTGTCTTAGGGGGCTTCATGGCTCACCCTTCTCTTTAGCCTCACCCGGTCTTGCCTCTTAGGTTTGGAGGTGTGAGAACGTCCTCTTTTTCCTGGTAAGAAGATCCTCTTTTTTCATTAATAAGGTCTTTTTTTTTCCTTTTTTTCCCACTTTTTAATTTAACTGCCTTTGGGAAATGTTCTGTGAGGGAAGTCGATGGGGGATTTTTTTATTTAACTTATTCTATTTGGATTGAAAATTTTAACAATTTATATCAAAATATTAACAATTTACATTAGAACATATCAAAATATTAACAATCTACATTAGAATATCAATTTATACTAAAACATTAACAATTACAATATCTTAACAAATATATATGTATACTCTAACAACAATTTTGCTTAACAGAACTCTGTAATTTTTATCTATTTCTTCTTCAGTCTGTCTTTGGCTGTTTTAAGAATTACTTTAAGGCTGGCAGGATCTTGGATGGCAATTCACTTTTAGAGACTCGGGGTGGGTCTTTTCTGGGCTTTGTCCACAGTTAGGGGGAGGTGGTACTGGTCCCTTCTCACAGGAGATGTGAGTCCACCCTTTTTCTATTTCTTTTCAGTCCTTCTTTGGTTGTTTCTTAAGAGTTACTTTAAGGCTGGCAGGATCTTGGATGGCAATCCACTTGGAGAAACTCGTGGGGGATCTTTCTGGGTTTTGTCCACAGTTAGGGGGAGGCGGTACTGGTCCCTTCACACGGGAGACGTGAGTCCACCCTTTTTCTTGGGTCCGGATAGCAGCATGGGTCACTAGCAGAACCTGGAAGGGACCTCCAAATTTTGGGGTTAATGGAGTGTCTTTCCAGGATTTGATTAGTACCCAATCTCCAGGACTGATTTGGTGGGTATTGGTGTCAAATGGGGAGGTTTGAGGGAGATACCCTCTTTTTCTTAAATTACTTAGGGTCTTTCCAATTGTCTCTAAGTATTTTCTAGTCATTTCTTCTCCCTCTATATAGTCTCCAGTGCTATAAGGGGTCATCAGGAAGGGAAGCCCAAACATCATTTCATATGGGGATGCCCCAAGGTCAGATCGTGGCTTGGTTCTGATTCTCAAGAGGGCGAGAGGTAAACACTTTAACCAATTCATTTGTCCTCAGTTTCGTTAACACATTTTTTAATGTTTTATTCATACCTTCTACTCGACCCGAACTCTGGGGGTGCCATGGGGTGTGTAGTCTCCATTTTATTCCTAGGGCTTTTACAATAGCTTGTAGGACTTGGGAAGTGAAATGGGATCCCCTATCTGAGTCAATAGTGTTAACTAAACCATATCTGGGGATAATATTTTCCAGTATTACTCGGGCAACTTCCTCTGCTGTTTCTCTCTTTGTGGGAAATGCTTCTACCCAATGTGTTAGGTGGCCAACTATTACTAATAAATGTTTATACCCTTGTATAGGGGGCATTTCTGTGAAATCTATTTGCACACTCTGGAATGGTCTTAAGGCCAACTCTCTTCCCCCAGGTTCAGTTTTCCTCATTACTTTTTGGTTTACTTTTTGGCATATTATACACCCCTTTGTTATAGCTCTTGCCAAATCATAAACTCCGAGGCACAAATTTTCCCTCAAGAAATGGTCACACATCCCTTGGGTTCCCCAATGAGTTAGTTCATGTATCTCATTTAACATTTTTCGGGCTAAAGCTTTGTTTAAAAATTTTCGCCCATCTGATGTTAACCATTCCCCTTGTTCTCCTTGAGATAATTCCAGTTTCTTTATTGCTTCCCATTCTTTCTTACTAAATATTGGTTCCCTTTTCTCTTCTTTTTCAGTCATTGCCTTGTCTAGTTTTAGGATTTTTACTGGTCCCTCTGGATTTACAGCTACTTCTTTTGATACCTGATCAGCTAATTGGTTTCCTCTGTTTTCTAAAGTGTCTCCTTTTTGATGTCCTTTTATGTGGACCACTGCAATTTCTGTGGGTTTGGTTAGGGATTCTAACACTGATTTTATTAGTCCTTCATGTGCTAGGTTCTTTCCTTTTGAATTTAGGTAGCCTCGCTCTTCCCAGATTTTACCAAAGGTATGAACTATTCCAAAGGCATACCTCGAATCTGTGTAAATTGTTCCTTTTTCTTTTTCTAACAAGTCCAGACCTCTCTTTAGAGCATGAACTTCACAACTTTGAGCTGACCAGCTGGGGGGTAATTTCCCTTTTTCTAGTACCTCTAATTCTCCTTTTTCTGTTTTCATGACTACTGCATACCCAGAATGTCGTTTTCCTTCCACTACTCTGGAGGAACCATCAGTAAATAATATTTTTCCATAGGGTAGAGGTATATCTTCCAAATCTTCCCTCACTTTTGTTTGGAAATTCACTAATTCCAAGCAGTTATGTTCTAACTCATATGGAGGCTCCCCTGATAAAAATTGCGCTGGGTTCAAGCTCTTGGAGGTTATTAGTTCTAAATTGCTGGTATCCATTAGAATGACTTCATATCTTAATATCCTAGCATCTGTCAGCCATTGTTGAGCCTTCTGACTCAAGACTGTTTTTAAGTCGTGTGGTGTGTGGACCTTGATTCTACCCTGTAAGGTTAGCTTTTGAGCTTCTTCAATTAAAATTGCAGCTGCAGCTATGGATTGTAAGCAGGTAGGCCATCCACGAGCTACTGGGTCTAATAGTTTTGATAAATAGGCTATGGGCTTGCGATATCCCCCCCACTCTTGAGTTAAAACCCCATATGCCGTCCCCTCTTCAGAGTTGACAAATAAGTCAAACTCTTTCTTTAAATCTGGCAGGCTTAAAACTGGTGCTGAAGCGAGCTTATCTTTTAGATGATTCAATCGCTCTTCATCTTCAATTGTCCACTTTATGGGTTCAGAATTAACTAATTTTTCATAAAGAAATTTAACACTCTGGGTATATTGTTCTATCCATAGTTTGCAATATCCGAAGAGACCTAAGAGTTTTCTTATGTCTCTCTTTGTTTTTGGTGCTTGTATGGCTAGGATACCTGATATTCTTTCTGGGCTTAATTTTTACAGCCTTGCTCTATTACATGTCCTAAATAAATTACTTTGGGCTCCACAAATTGTAATTTGTTCCGGGACACTCTTAATCCCTTGGTTCCCAGAAAATTCAATAGTTGTATACTGGTTTGCCTCACTTTTTCTTGATCTTCTCCAGATATTAAGAGATCATCTACATACTGTAAAATTTTAACCTCATTCTCAGGATTAAATTGACTTAATAATTCCTCTAATGCTTGTCCAAAAAGGTTCGGGGACTCTGTAAAACCCTGGGGTAAGCGGGACCATCTTAGTTGTTGTTTTCTATTTCTATCAGGATACTCCCACTCAAAGGCAAACCAGTCACGGCATTCTTCTGCTAGGGGACATGCCCAAAAGGCATCCTTTAAATCTATAACTGTGAACCAAGCATGTCCGTTGGGTACCTGGCTCAGGAGGGTATAAGGATTTGGCACTACTGGGTGTCTGGTGATTGTCCTTTTATTTATTTCTCTTAGGTCTTGAACTAATCGATATTTCCCCTCTGCCTTTTTAACAGCCAGAATTGGAGTGTTATAGGGGGACATACATGGTTCCAGGATACCTTCTGTTAATAAGTTATCTATGACAGGAGCCAATCCTTTTTTCCCTTCTATGGACATGGGGTACTGTCTGATTTTAATGGGGGGTGTTCCTTCCTGGATTTTGATCTTTATTGGGGGAATGTCTAAATACCCAAACTTTCCTTCTTCTGCCCAAACTTCAGAGTTAATCTCTCCCATATCTTTTATGGTTAGCTTCATCATCTGGACTACCATTTTTCCATTCACTGGGATTATTCCTACTCCTAGCTGCACTTGTAAATCTCTTCCTAATAAATTAGTTTCTAGGTCTGGTAAATATACAAAGTCTGTATAACACTGTCGAGAATTTCCTTTTACTTCAACATTTTTTATTACTGGTGCCATAAAGGGTTTTCCCTCTGCTCCTAATACTTCACAAACTTTATTACTTAAAAACATACCAGTTGGGAGCTTGTTTATACTTGAACGGTCTGCTCCTGTATCTACTAAAAATTCAATCTCTTCACTCTTGGGACCTACTTCAAAATTTACCAGGGGCTCTTCTCGGTGTTTCATCGGGTCCCCTAATACATACAGCCCCCGACACCCCTAGTCATCACTATCCCCCCCCCCAAGATCATTTCTAAAGTATCTTGTTCTTTTGCTATTGCTTCATCCAAGGATAGTTTATTACAGTCTCTTTTAAAGTGCCCTGTCTGTCCACAATAGTAACACCTCCCGCTCTTTTGGGTGTTCCCCGAATTGGTCTTTGGGGGCATAATGGATTTCTTTTTGTTTTCCTCCTGTTTGGACTTTTGCCCCCCTTCACTTGACTGATCCTTACTTGCCTGGACAGTTTCTTTGGCCACAGCTACCATGAGTCTTGCTTTTGTTTTTGTTCTTTCTTCTTCTCTCCTTAAGTAAACTTTTAGAGCTTCCTTTAATAGTTCATTGATCCCTTTCTCTTGCCAATCATCTAATTTTTCTAGCTTCTTCCTGATATCAGGCCAGGACTTAGTAACAAATTGTACTTTTAACAGTACTTGGCCTTCAGGACTGTCGGGATCTATGTTTGAGTATAATTGAAAATTTCTTCTTAACCTATTTAACCAGGTGGCTGGGGTCTCATCTTTTTCTTGGGTCTCATCAAAGGCTAGCTTGGTGTTGTTACTTCGGGGAACAGATTCTTTAATTCCTTTTACCATTAGGGTTCTGTAATCCTTCATATTCTGTCTTCCCTCTTCCCTGTTTGGATCCCATCCTGGATCCACTTGTGGGAGCTTGTCTTCTCCCCGGGGCCCAATCCTGTTTTCTCGTTCCCAGATTCTCATTCCTGTGACACGGATCATGGCTAGCTCTTCAGGGTTAAATAAGATATTTAAAATAGAGTTTAACTCACTCCAAGTGTAAATATTGGGACCTAGAAATTGGTCTACTTGATTGGCTATTCCCACCGGGTCTTCAACCAGGTTTCCTAGCTCTTTCTTGAATCCTCTAACTTCTGAAGCTGTCAATGGGGCATTGACAAATCCTACTCCTCCAACTACTCCTCCCATAGGGACTTCTCTCAAGGGGAAGAGTTTGGTTGTCTTAGATCTTGTATGACAATAAGGTCCATCTCCAGGATTTTGTCCTTGACTAGAAGTAGGGGTTAGGGGAAGTTGCTCATTGTTAAGGGGAGGGTTAGGATTAATTTTGGGCATTCTTGATTCCCAGTCATGCGGAGGTAAGGGAACAGTTGCAGGTGAGGGAGAGGAGATTTGGTTCACTATAGGGGTTTCTGGAGGTAAAGGAACTGTAACTGTCAGATTATAAGGAACCGGTGATGGGATTGAGGGAGAAGATTCAGTGGCAGTGGGAGGGGCTGAAAATGCAGAGGAGGACGGGTTCAGGCAGAAAGGGTTCAAACTGGAAACAGGTGGGTTAAGTGAGGGTGGTATAGAGGCTGGGATAGTCTGGGAATTGCAAAGGGGAGCTTGGGGCACTATTGGGTATACGGGAGGAGGGGGTAGGTACTCCAAGGGGTCCCATTTACTACTGGTTCCATTAGTCTCTTTTTCTTGCTTTTTATTTCCCTTAACTCCTGTTTTCTGTTCTTTCAACTTACATACCTTCACTAATTCTGCTTCTGTTTTACCTTTTTGCCACAAAGCTGCATACATTATCTCTTCTGGGCTTGTACCTCTTTTGGTTTTTAGATGTTGGTATAATTTGGAACACATCCAGGGATCTTTCGTGCCATACCACGGCCACTGTCCCTGCATTTCCAATTTGGGCCAAACTTCCATACAATAATGGATCATTTTAATCCGGTCTAGGCCCTTGGTGGCCTCTTGTGTGTCCCAGTGATCTAATATTTGTTCTAATGGGCTATCAGGGGGAATGGTTCTGGTAGTTCTTTTATTCTCCTTGGGACTTGCCCACTTATTTAGGCACTGTCCCATTACTCTTCTTTTCTCTGGGTTTAAACTTAAAAATTGACGGTGCCTCTACCTGAACAAAACACTACTGGCAGGCACACAAGTTTAAAAAAAAACCTTATAACTGTCCCTTACTTACTTTATAAACGTGCCCCTACTCGAATGGAAATTTAATGACGGGCAAATGGACTTCTAAATTATTATGAAAATTAAAATTCTCTCTTTATCCTCAATCGGTCAAAATCCGATCTCCGTTCCCCTCCCGCCTCGCCTCCCTGACTCCCCTGTCAGTAGAGACTATGAGCACTATTGAGTCAACGTGGAGGGGACCCTAGCACCAGACTCCCTGGGATCTTCCCCTGTCCCTGTCTCCGTGCCGTCCACAAAACTTTGGTCAGCAGGGCTCACTCCGGAGCCCCCTGCCCCTCCACTCCCTGACTATCCCCCTTCCCCAGTGAGGATAGCTTCTGTGCGAGGGCTGAATGTGAGCAAGTGGTGGAAGATTCCCCCCTTGCCTCCTAGCCACCCCACCCACCAAGGGATGGCTTCGGCAAGGGGATGCGTGTGTGTGTTACCTTAGCTGCCTCGCCCGCCTGCGCAGACTAACTACTTGCCCCTGTGCTCTTCCGGCAGCAAGTTCGACCCCCCCTTCCCAGGAACTCCCTGAGCCGAGACTGAGCCGCGACAGCTATGGCCTCTCAGCACGTCCTGTGTCACAGACCTTGGGAAGTGAAGGTCTTTCACTGACCACTTGGTGCCGGTAGGGCCTGGGGATCCCCAATTCCAATTCCTCGGTCCGGTCCTCTCGGGTACCCAAGCGAGGGGGGTGTGTTCACTCACACCTAACCTAGGCACTCCCACACACCACCCCGGGAGCTACTCAGGTTGTCTGCACGTGACTCTCACTTCCCTAGGCCCTCTACGCACCCAGAGCAGCCTAGACCGCTTAGTCCTTTGAATAGGGGGACCTACCCCTATGCGTGCTACTCATACACTAAGGAAACCTCCGCACGCTCGGAGGGGGGACCCTTCTATCCCCAGGAGGTGCCTCTTTCGTTCTGTTGAGCCTTATTAGGCCTCCTTTCGCTTCCCCTTGTTCCCGGCCGGCCCCTCGCGGGAGTCCGGAAACGCGGTACTAAAGGGTCCACTCTCACTTTGGGGGTCCGAGCTGCCGGCCCCCGTCTCACTCACACATCCACTCACTCGCCTCCCACTCCCGCTGCCGGTGTCTTACCAGTCCGGCGCTCCTCTTTGTTGTCCTTGCCCAGGCGGATCTCCGGGTCCGGGGGTGACCAGCTGGTCCTGGAGTCCCAGGTGGGGGGCAGCCGTCCTGCAGCTGTCCTTTGCTGGAGTCCTCTTCAGGCGTGGTCAGATCCCGGCCGAGCCCCCAAAAATTGGTATGAGTAAATGGGCCAGGAGCTCTTCTGCTCCTTTTTAAAGCCTTTATTGTGAAATCAGCCTGGGGGAGGGGGCTCGAGGGGTCGCGCTCACCGCCACTGCTCCCTGTGGACAACGAAGAGGAGAGGTGCAAGCAGCTTTGCCTTAACGACAGAGCTGGAGTCTCTGCCCTCGCAGGAGTCCCATAGGAGACTACTTGGCTCGTTTAAAGTCCAGGGGGGTGACTCTGAGCAAGTCCCACTCTTGTTACAGTGAGATGTGAGATGATTGAAAACTGTTCCAGATAGCTGTTGTTCTTCCCAATCTTCTAGGGTGGTTTGGCGAAGTATCTGTTTATTCGTTTCTAAACTTCAGCAGTTTGTATGCGGCGCTCTCACTCCCATGGTCCCTCGGGGGTCTGGAAGTTCACATGGTTTACATACTGGGTGGAGCCACTGGTTGTCATGGGGAAGAGTAGGGGAGCAGTGGAGGCGGGGCCTGACAGACACAGGAACAAGGAACAGGATACAGGAAACAGGATACAGGAACTTGGGATAGGGCTACAATACAGACACGAGGTAGGTGAGTTTTTTTAACACTATTCAACAGTTACAAAAGTTACTACTACAAACATTAATCTTGCAACTACAAATATGGTTAACAATAACTCTTAACTCTTTTCTTTCTAACAATTCTCAAAAAGGGAGATGGAAGAACATCTAGGTCCTGCACTGAGTTTTTCCCTCATGAGCACCTTTATTCCCCAAAGCAGAATGAAAAAGCACCTTTATCTCGCACCCTTTTCCTCGCGTGGATACCCTGACTCGCTAAAAGGAGAATGGGAATCAGCTCTCTCCCTCACGGGTGCCTTTATTCCCCCAAGAGGAAAGGAGCAGCAGCTCCTCCCCGCCCCTCTCCCCTCATGGCCACCTTCATTCCCCAAGCGCTGACTCGAACAGCCTCTCCCTCCCGCGCCTGTTCCTTCCGTCATGGGCACCTTTATTCCCCCAAAGGGCAATGGGAAGAGCATCTCCCTCCCTTACGTGCTTTTCCCTTTACGG
>JAVUNC010000239.1:0-11162 GCA_032173965.1 Sitta carolinensis
GGGCCCCCTTTTTTTGAATTAAACACTTTCCCAAAACTATGTTTTAAAGACTTAGGGTAAATTTTTTTTAAATTTTTTTTGAAATTTGGGAAGTTTTTCTGGCCCCATTAATAAAAAAGTTTCCAAAAAAAGTTAAGCTTCAATTCTTAAGGGCATTCTGTTTTGAAATTTGTTTCTCCATTTATAGGGGTTGGAGGTTATTAAATCTTGCTTGACAAGCCTTTTACCTTTCCAATCTGAAGCTAATTTGAACATCAGAAAAACCCCTTTGGGTTTGCATAGTAAATAGGAAAGGTTTGGGGAAAATATTAATTTTAATAAATTTTACATTTTTTTCCAATTGAAAAGGTGTTGCAATAAATTTCTGTTAAATGTTTAAATTGGAGGGGGTGAACCCGGGGGGGATTTTTTTTTCTAATACATTCATTTACTATTTCAGCATTTTTTCATCACATACATTCTTCCTTATACTTATTTTAAAAAATTTCCACATATTTTACTTTTAGATCTTCACTGTGACCTCTTTACAATTTACTTTTTTTCTGCTTTACTCTTCTTCAAATTATTTAACCCAAAATGTACAATAGGAGATAAGATTTTTTGGAAGGATTTCAAATAGTATCAACAAACAGTAAAAACCTTGCCTTCTGGGATTTTAAAAGGCATGCCTTTTTTAATATCTTAAGGTTGAAAAATTTTTCCCCACTCTGGGGACTCAACACAAATTTTTCATTTCAATAAAATTATTTATAACAGCATAGAGTTTTTGTGGTTTTTTTTTTTTTTTTTTTTTTTTTTTTTTGTTGTATTGAAGTGAAATTCCCAGAAATTACTTCACAGTAACTAGATTTTTACATAATTTAGTAACTTGTTTTTCTAGTCTCCATATACCCTTGGACATCTCCTTCATTTTTCTCATTTGGGTTTTTATGGGCAAAAATCCATGCCGATAGTTGAGGTAAACACTCCTTTAGCTGGGCTTTTGTCCCAAGACTTAGAATGTGAGTTTTAAGGTAACCAGACTGAAAAAACCCTCATGTTTCAATTTTGTTGGTAGATCAAGTTTCCTTTCCTTCCCCTTGCATCTTCAATCATGCTAAATTTTCCCCAGATTGCAAAAATTGACTATTTCATTCGTTAAAAAAGGGTTCTTATTTTCTGCCCCACTGGCGCTATCAGTCTATCTGGGTTGACACAAACCACACAAATCTTTGCCTCTTTTCAACCCCAAAATCCCCTCCGGCACAGAATTGCTTTGACTAGGAAAGGAGAAAACCCGGTTTTCCTAATTGACCATCTTTGTAAGACCATAAGAGGGGCAGCAAAGGTTTTCCTCCTTAAGTACTTTGAAGTCCACAATTCTTTCATGGGAAAACTGCAAAAAATGGAAGGTAAATATGAAATTTTTTTTCAAAACTGCCTGAACTAAGTGTACCAATTAAGGGTTAGTAAGAAAGGATAATTCCATTCATAATTAGGTAGCAGGGTTGTTAATGTGTAGATATGATAAGCCAAAGTCTGTTCTTTAAAAATTTCTATAGACCGAAAAATTTGATATATGATCTTGGAAGATTTGAGTGAATCACTGGGAGGGACCTTCTTCAGCACAGTTGTTTAACTTCAATTTGACAGCTGAGAATTGCTGATAGAATCTTTTAAAACTATTCTGTACTTGAAAGATCCATGCACCCAAAAAAAATTATTAAGAGGCTCAGGGATTTTCAAATCATCACAATTAAATTTACCTTTCTTCCAATTTTTTCCAATAGGGCCTTCTATTCCAAAATTGTCTTAGCCCTATTCAAAATTAAAATAAACCCTTATTTGACTTGTACCTCAATCGTACACCGAAAATTTTCTTGTTTATCCTCCCTTGGGGTTTTTTGTTTTTTTATAGTAACATTTTGAACAACCAAATGTTCATTTTATCAGGGTTTTTTTTATTCCTGGTTTTCTCCTTGGGATGTAGAACTTTGCAAAAAAGTGATTCATTACCTGTCTTTTATTAATAATCAGGCATTTCCTTCCCACTCGCCCCGGGTTTTCCTTGGCCTCTTTCCATCCTCAAACCCCATTTTAGGGTTGATGGATTTCCCTTTTTTCCCGAAAATAATTCACCTTTTTCAGGGCTTCATTGCAACCTTAACAATTGCATTCGGTCACATTCTTTGGGAAAAAAAATTCAAATAATTTTAAAAAACAATTTCCTTTCCATTAAGGAAATTGGCTTTCCTGAAAATTTCGCTTAAATTCAAATAAAATCATCTTGTATTTTTTAAACTTTAATATTTTAAAAAGGGAAAACGGGAACCATCTTTAAAATTAATTTTCTAATATTTCTAAATTTTTTTCGGGCAATAACACATAAGTTAAAATTTCCTTTTCTGGAATTTAATGGAACCGAAAAGGGTAATATGCCTAAAAGCCCCTTTTTTTACATAACTTTAGTAATGAAATAAAGATTGTGGTGGGACCGGAAAAGATTTAAAAAAACTAAATTTGAATCTAACTCATTTTTCCCCACCAACTAATCTGATGCTCAACCCAGGACAAGCTTTCATGGGAAAGATTAAAAAAATATTAAGACAGTAAATATTTTTAATTTACATAAAATCATTCCTTGAAATGAGAATTTTTGAAAAAAAATTTCTCTACACTAATTGGGCATTGGGAATTTTTCACTTCCTATCAAGGTACATGTTAAAATAAAAGTGGAAAGGGAAAATTGCTGTTTTTTGATATTTTTTTTAAAGCCCTTTATATTTAAACAAAAATGAGGCTGTGCGTGAAATTATTCTAATAATGGTATATTTTTTCATAAAACCCCAACAAAAAATTTTAACACGACTTAAAAATTATCTTTGAGCAACAAACCATCAAACTAATTTTCTTCACTGCAAATTTTTTTTACCCTGTTTTAAACACTTTTAAAAAATTTTTATTATCTCATCGTTCTCTAATTTAGTTAAATACCAGTATGTTTTTTTCTATATTAAATTGAAATAAATAAAAATTATTAAAAGGGTTAATAATTTCCTAAACGATATATCAATTAATCATTTTTTTTAATTACCTGTTTCATTTTCCTAAAAACCCCGGATGAAGGTTTTAAATAATCTCCTCTTTCTCTGTTAGCCCCTTGTTGTAATTTTTAAAAAACAAAAAAAATAAACCTGGGGTTTGGGGTATCTGAAATACAGGAAAACAGGAAAACAGGGAGAAGAAATAATTTTTGACTTTACCCCAATGAAATTTTTATTTTTATCAAACATTGTTTGTGAGTTTTTGTCAGCCCTTTGAGCCAATTTTTAGCTTTTCCTCTTAGAAAATGTCTGGTACGGTTTTAAACACAAAGGAGCCAAAAATGAAAAGCCCTGGGAAAACATAAATTTTTCCGATAAACTAACCTTTTAGTCTTTGAAAACCCTGAGCGTACCTTTCTGTAAGAAAATTACATCATAGGGGGAAGAATGTTTTAATCCTTTAACAAACCAAACCCGCATATTGGGACAACAAAAATTATTGGGAAAATTTGACTTTGGGATTATTTGGACATTATTAGGCCTTGAGGAACGGAAACATTGGCTCAAGTGCTATTTTTCAGTTTTTAGACGACTAAATTAAGAGACAAAGGGTGGCTTAAGTCTTTTCACAAAGAGTTGTCCTGGCCCACGGCTGAGGGGAGGAAGTGCAGAGTGCTTGGGACAGTCAATTGAATGCTCTTTAGCTCCTTTAATTCCTTGGGAGCAGTCTCTTGGGGCATCTAAACAAAGGGAAAAAAGCCCCCGATCTTTGGTGGGATTTTTTTTCCCGGTGATATGGTTTCCCTTTAATTCATGAAAACCTTATCCTTTTTCTTTTCCGGTTTTCCCTGGTAAGGGATAATGCATATGTCCCCTGATTTTTATCTCATCTAATTACGATTGATGTTATTTTCATTAACTAATCCTAATAAAATGTCATAAAATTTTAAATACAAATATTTGCCGTTGCATCTATCTTTCATATATTTTTTCCACCTTTTTTTGGGATTTAATGTAATGATCCACTGACCGGGCAAATTGCAGACTTCAACTAAATCTCTTAAACCCCTGATTCATTTTCCAATAACGTTTTAGCACTCAACCTCAATAGCACTTTTAGATTTTCAATTGTAACCGGAAAAAAAGGGATTGAAGGAAATGGGAAAAATTTAATTTAAAAGTAAATTTTAAAGAATTTATATAAAGAAAATTTAGTATTAGTTTGATTTTAAACTCCCTTTTGTAAATGGAAAAATAAAATTTTAAATAAAAAACTAAAATTATGTATAAAAAAAATTAATGGATTTGCATAAGGGTTGTTTTAAGGGGGGTTTTGGCGTGGGAAAAAAAAAGGTGAGAAAAAGATAGTAGAGTTAAGTTTTTTTGGCTGGAAGAAGTTAAGTTTAATAGTGAAATTGACATCTTTTAAGAAAAGTTTTTTTTTTTAAAAAAAAAATTCCAAGAGATCTATGTTTTTACTACAATACTTTTATTATCCCTAAACATTTCTGTGTCAAAAGCAAATTTTAATTAATTTTTCATGTTCCGTGTTGTTCCCCAATCGTCAGAAATTGGGGCCCTTTCGAAAACTTAGTCACCCTTTATAAATTTTGGGGGGAAATTTAAACCTTTTTCCCTTAGGGGGCCGAAGCTTCACCCCCCAAAAGACATCCTGTACATAGGGTGTTTGAACCCCGGTTTTTACGAAAATAATAAAAATATGCGAAAAAACCCCCTTATAAAAATTTTACCAAACAGAATTAAAACCCACATTGTCATTTTTTCTCTTAGAAATATTTTCATTTTTCCTTCACTGGAGTCTTTTCCGAACTTCACGTTGTGGTTGAAAAAGGGATTGTTCTTTAGGCAAAATTGTTGGCAAGAGCTATGTTTTGTTAGTCCTGGGGGGGCTTGGGGAAGCCCAGAATTTTAATTAGCCCCCAGGTTATTATGGATAGGTTTAGTGGTCAGGAGAACATGGCTTAACCCCAAATCTTTTTCTGGACATTAATGTTTTGCTTCTAAAATGTTTCTTATAACAATCTGCTCATCCTCTTCCGTACCCGGGTTTCATATTTTAAGTTCTAATAAAACATAATTATTTTTGGGATTTTAATTTTTTAAATTTAACTTAGATTTTAATGTTTGGGTGTATATATTTGCCAAATAACTTTTTCCTCTAAAAAAAAAGATTTTTTTAATTTGCCTAAATTTTATTTAACAGTTTCCAAAGAACCCCATAACTTTTAGTAATTTTAAACAGTCCTTTTAATTTACCCAGGAAAGGAATTTGAAAATTTAAAAATAACAAAAATAAAAATATTTTAAATTTTTGGAACAACAATATAATGGTTTTTAAAATAATTTGAAAGGAAAATTATATTAACAATTGGGTTTTCCCGTACAAAAAACCATTTAGATTTAGGAAAACAAAAATTTGTAGAAAAATGATTTTTTTCAAAATAATTTTTTAATTTAAAAGACTTTTAATAAAGCAATCTAACAGAAAAAAAGAACCTTTCATAATAAATTTTTAGAATTTAATGACGTTAATATTTGAAATACTTCGCAAGAAAAATTTTCTAAAAGTTTAATACATAAATACATTTATTTCAGTCAGAAATGTATGAAAAATTTTCTTTTAATGAGAAATTTCCTATCATTATCTAAATTTAATTAATTTATAATTTAAATTTCCTTTCTTAACTTAAAATATTGCCTGTAATAATTAAATGGGTTTTATAAAGCTTTTTGCATTAATTGATTGAAAACTTTTTGAGAAAATTGCTTGTTGCAAGATTTGTGGACGAGAATCCCATTAATTTAATAGATCACAACAAAGGTTTTTTGATTTTAAAATTCCATTTTAAGGTTTTGTAAGGCAGTGTGTAGAAACTATGGAGAATTTAACTTAATGAAACGGCAAAATTGTTAGTTCTCAAAATTTTCAGAATTAAGTGAAAAATTTGAATTAGGATCTTCATGTCTTTGAGGAAGGAAAGGGAAAGGGTTATTTTTGGTTTTTGAATTACATAATCTGCAAAAATTTTGTTTCCTTTCATAACCTCCTCACCTTTTTATAATGGTAAATGTCCGTATTAAAAGTTTTTTATAATAAATTTAAAAAGACCCAAAAAAATTTTTATAGTGAAGAAATTAAAATTTTTTAAGACAAAGGAAAATTTTATTTTTTGGATCCCTCAAAATTGGAAATAATTTTGAAGTTTCGTGTTACAAGCTATTTGCAACCCCGGGAAAAAAATTTCCAATTTTGCTTAATGTCTTATTCTTGAAAATTTTCAAAATCTAGAAACAATTCTATTAAGGAAATTGAAATTTTTCCCCGAGGAATAAATTTTTTGCTTTTTTTCTAAATTAAAAAATTATGGGTTTTATAGTGACTTGCCAAAAGAAACCCCCAAAAGAGCAAGTTTTAGAAACATATGATTAATTTTTAAAATATTAAAACTATAAGATAAATTTCCTATAATTTTTAAAATTTTGAGAAAGTAAATAATGAATTCATAAATAAATTGAAAAATTTAAACTCAAATTTTTTTTTTTTTTATTGGGGAAAACTAAGCTATAGTATTAAACTGAAAATACTTTGGGTAAAAATTTTTTTGTTTTATACCTTTTTTCAAAAATTAAAAAAAGCGTACCAGATGTAATTTTAGGAGTCCCCAGTATTTTTTAATGGAAAAAAAAATCTAAAAATCATTTTTCCAATATAAATTAAAAAAGTTTTCAAAGAAAAATAAAAAACTATTAATCTTTTAAAAATTTTTTTGTTTATTTGATAATGTTTATGAAAACCAATTTAAAAATTAAATTCCAAATTATTTCAAATTTTTGGTTATTGTACCTTTATTTTTCTACTATATGTTTATCCATTTTCTTCCCAAGCATTTTTAATTACAATAACAGGATTTTGATTTTTACATGTCTCCTCTCTGTTATAGTTCCATTCTTTATTTTAAATAAATTTTTGAAACCCAAAAACTTGATTCTTGTTAAAACAAAACCTAATAGTCGAAATTTTTAATAATATGAAAATTATTTAAACTATTTCCCAAGACAGAGGTTCAGAAAAATTAGAAACTTAAAACGTAAATAAAAAAAGAACATTTTATACAATTTAATAATTTTTTAAATCCTATACTAATATAATGGAAAAACTTTTTAAAAAGGGGGAAAATTTTTTTTTTAAAAAATTTAAATATTAATAGAGAAATAAATCAAAACCCGTTTATATGCTTAAAAAATTTTATTTCAAAGAATTAAATATGGGCCCTAAAACTTAAAATTTCTTTCGTTTTTAAATTTCAAGAAACTTAAAACAAGGTCCTATTTAGGAAGTTTGGTGTTTATCCTTTCCAAAAATTATTCAGATTAACCAAAATATTTGTAATTGTTTGAAATTTCAATTTAATATACAAGGAAAATATGTAAAATTAAAACCCTGGGCTAATATGTAAGGTGAGGTAATAATTTTTTGTTAGATGGTTTGGTGAGTTTTGAAATAAGACAAATTTGGAAATGGGTTTTAGTAGTTTTTTTGTATTTTTTTTTGGGAGGGAAAAGTACTTAAATTGAATAAGTAATTGAAATTTTTTTGACTACTTTTTAATTTTTTATTCATTATTTTAACAACAACCGTTTGAAAATTTAAAAAGTATTAAATTAAAAGGCATTCAAAACCTCCAAATGAATGTAGAATTCAATTAAAAGGATTACCCCTTCTTGCGAAATATAAAACCAGGTAATTAAAAAGGGTTCCATCTTAACCCTCTAAATTTTTTGTCAACAAAAAAACATTTAAAAAGCTGTTTCAATAAAAAAAGAAATGGGTAGTTTTTTTAAAATTTTATTACCTAACGTCAATGGAAGGAGAAATGGAAAAAATTTCCAACATTTTTACGAATTTTGGGAACTTTTAATAACAAAAATTATTTACATGGGTTTTTCAAAAGTAAATTATCTGCTATTTTAAACCCAATTTTATTTTGGGGGAAAATTTTTATTTAATTTTTTTTTTTTTGAGCAAAAAGTGAAATAAATTTAAATTTAATAATTCACAGGAAAAATCTGTCCCCAAACAAAACCCCCCCACTAACCTCCCCACCCCCCCCCCCCTTCCCAAAAAAACCACGCCCCCCCCTAATGTTTAATTTAAGGTATATGATGGGACACATAAAGGGCGGTGCCCTAAAAAATCCAGAAAACCACAACCATTTACCCCCTTAAATAAAGCAATGTTTTGAGGGAGAATTTTTGGTTTAAAAATAGGTTAATTTGTGTTATAACAAAATGTGGAACTCCAACTTTCAACCCTTTTTTAGATTTTGTTTCATTGAAATTTTAATAAAATAAATTAAATTGGAAGAGGAGTCTTGGAGGGTTTTATAGACATTTAACCGCCTTTAGCAGCATCATCTTGGCCATAAAACATTTCTTTCAAAATTTTACAACAAAAATTTCATCTGAAATTCAAGTTTTAAATGTTCACTTTGTAATGTAAGTTTCCTTATGCAGCAAAGGGAATTTGGGGGCTGTTTTTTTAAGAGAAATGGTTGTCTTGAGGCAGCTGTTTGCAAATTTATCAAAATCTTGAGTTAAATTTTTAAAGGGTTGGGTTTTTCTTGTATCCTAAAAAAGGGTTTCCTTAACCCCAGATCTTCAAAAACAAAAAGCGATGCTGTTAATAGAAAATTTTTTCATAAAATGGCCCCTTACAAACTTTATGCCAATGTATAGACTGAAAATTTTAATTCCGCAATTCCAAAAAAAAAGTCAGGATTTCTAAACAATTAAGTTAAAAACCCCGGCTTCCCTTTCTGTTTCCCCTCAGAAGGCACCACTTTTCTCCTCCTTTAAAACCAACATAATATAAGATAAAACCCCCGGGGGCTGTTGGTTTGTGTTATCAATTAAGCATACAGACAAATTCAATCCAATCTGCTTTTTCTGACTTTGCAAAGCTGAAATTTTTTTTTATCATTAGCCCAAATTTCTTGAGGTTTCCCTTTTCAAAAAATTATTAATTTATATTAGGGAATGAATTTTCTTAGTCATGGGAAATAATTTATCAATTATTTCTCAAAAGAACATTTTGCTAAATACTGCTTAATAGAACTTATTTCGATAATTTACCAAACAATTTTTAATTTAATTTTAATTTTTACTTTTTTTTCATTTTTTTTACATTAGTTTGTGTTTGGGTTATTACATTAGCTTTCAGTCCTAAATGGTTTTAAAAAGAGTGGTTGGAAATCCTTTTTCAACAAAAAAAAATTTTTTTTTTTTGTTTTAAAAAAATTGAAAAAATACAAAGTATTAAAACAAAAATTTTTGGGGGGGGTTGGGGTTTTCCCAGTTAAAAATTACCCATTTTATCCATATTTTATTAACCTTAAATTAACCACTAAAACAAAACCATTTAAAGAATTTTTGGTTATCTCCGTTACATCCCCTCCCCTATGTTTTTTATTTCTTTTTTAAAATTTTTTTTCTTTTAGTTGGGTTTAAAAAGGGGGGGGGGGTGTATGAAAACAGGGGTTTTTAAGTATAAAATGACCATCCTTTAAATTTGACCTTAATTTCAAATATGGGCTAAATCTAGGGGTTTTAGTGTGAAAATTGTAAAGTTTTATGGTTATAAAAAACTGTATGAAGGTAAATTTTAAATTTTTTTATTATAATTTGTTGTAAAAGAAATTAATTAATATTAATGTGAGTATTATACCCCAAGGGATTCCCCTCCATTTTTGGGTTTTAATATTTTAAAACAATGTTTTTAACACATTTAATTTGGAAAAATCCTTTGCCTTGAAACTTTAAGGGTGAAAAGTCAAAAGAATTCAAAATATTAAACTTTTGCCATGGTCTTTAAGGTTATAATTTGTTAGTCAAGGTTTGAATTTGGTTAGAATCTTTTAGGACTATATTTATTCTAAAAGAAAAATCTGGGAAATATACTAGTGTTTCTAAATTATAAGCCTTTCAAGGGAAATTTGGGTCCAAAAGGTCACTCAGGTTTTTTCTTTAAATTAATTTCTTTTCCCATGTTTACATATTTAGGATACAACCCTGGTTTTAATAAATTTAAATATAATTTACAAGCTGGGAAAAAAAAAGGGGAATATTTGCCCAAAAGCCTGCCTTAATAAATACCCCATAAATGACTCACGAAAAATTGAATTATTAAATTGTCTGACATCGGTGACAGAATTTAAAAAGCACAAATATATTCCCACTCCCGTCCTGGGTTACAGTTAAGTTGGGTGTTTGGGATTTCTGTAATTGATTATTCAATTAAGAGTGGTAGAGAAAATCTTTGGGAAAAAATTTTGTTCAAATTTTGAAAAGGGAAATTTTTTTTCAGTTAGAATGTGTACTTTGATATTCTTACAATTAAGAAAGATCATTAAACGTTAAAAAAAGCTTTTATTAAAAAAAAAAAGTTATACTGAAGACAGAAAAAATGTTGGTAACAAGTTTGGGGTTTTTTAACCACTAGAATTGATGGAAAGATTGAAGAGAAGGGAATTTTTTTCAACACTGGGGAAAAAATCCTTTCCCATAGATATTGTGATCCCTAAGCTTCTGATTCTCTGATTACAAATATTTCAACTAAAAACTGGTTTTTTTCCGGGGTTCTTACAACCATTTTCCCCTTGCTGGGGTTTCCCGATTTATCAACAAACCAGTCATCATTTAACGTAAAGCATATAAGAAAATGATTGGGGGTTTTAAAAAATTTTTATTGGGTTTAAAACTAGACAATTTCTTCAGCTAAAGCATGAATATATTAAATGGAAATTTAAAGGATGGTATGAGGAAACCCATTCTCATGGACAACTTGGGGAAAATTTAAAAATCAAAAAGAATTAAGAAACCTTAAAAGATTCAAATTTAATAAATCCCTCTTTTGGGAGGGGGATGCACGAACCTAAATTCCCCACTTTAGGAATTGGCTATTCGCTTGGCTGATAATATGTGAAAGGTGCTTTTCAATCAATCATTGATTCGATCTTTTTTCAAAATTTTATTTTATATCTTTTTTTGGAAAGGGATTTGGTTAAAGGAATCAAAATTGGATTTATACCTTAAATTTTTTTACCAGGGTATTACCCCGGG
>JAVUNC010000240.1:0-11092 GCA_032173965.1 Sitta carolinensis
TTTTTTTTTTTTTTTTTTTTTTTTTTTTTTTTTTTTTTTTTTTTTTTTTTTTTTTTTTTTTTTTTTTTTTTTTTTTTTTTTTTTTTTTTTTTTTTTTTTTTTTTTTTTTTTTTTTTTTTTTTTTTTTTTTTTTTTTTTTTTTTTTTTTTTTTTTTTTTTTTTTTTTTTTTTTTTTTTTTTTTTTTTTTTTTTTTTTTTTTTTTTTTTTTTTTTTTTTTTTTTTTTTTTTTTTTTTTTTTTTTTTTTTTTTTTTTTTTTTTTTTTTTTTTTTTTTTTTTTTTTTTTTTTTTTTTTTTTTTTTTTTTTTTTTTTTTTTTTTTTTTTTTTTTTTTTTTTTTTTTTTTTTTTTTTTTTTTTTTTTTTTTTTTTTTTTTTTTTTTTTTTTTTTTTTTTTTTTTTTTTTTTTTTTTTTTTTTTTTTTTTTTTTTTTTTTTTTTTTTTTTTTTTTTTTTTTTTTTTTTTTTTTTTTTTTTTTTTTTTTTTTTTTTTTTTTTTTTTTTTTTTTTTTTTTTTTTTTTTTTTTTTTTTTTTTTTTTTTTTTTTTTTTTTTTTTTTTTTTTTTTTTTTTTTTTTTTTTTTTTTTTTTTTTTTTTTTTTTTTTTTTTTTTTTTTTTTTTTTTTTTTTTTTTTTTTTTTTTTTTTTTTTTTTTTTTTTTTTTTTTTTTTTTTTTTTTTTTTTTTTTTTTTTTTTTTTTTTTTTTTTTTTTTTTTTTTTTTTTTTTTTTTTTTTTTTTTTTTTTTTTTTTTTTTTTTTTTTTTTTTTTTTTTTTTTTTTTTTTTTTTTTTTTTTTTTTTTTTTTTTTTTTTTTTTTTTTTTTTTTTTTTTTTTTTTTTTTTTTTTTTTTTTTTTTTTTTTTTTTTTTTTTTTTTTTTTTTTTTTTTTTTTTTTTTTTTTTTTTTTTTTTTTTTTTTTTTTTTTTTTTTTTTTTTTTTTTTTTTTTTTTTTTTTTTTTTTTTTTTTTTTTTTTTTTTTTTTTTTTTTTTTTTTTTTTTTTTTTTTTTTTTTTTTTTGGGGGGGGGGGGGGGGGGGGGGGGGGGGGGGGGGGGGGGGGGGGGGGGGGGGGGGGGGGGGGGGGGGGGGGGGGGGGGGGGGGGGGGGGGGGGGGGGGGGGGGGGGGGGGGGGGGGGGGGGGGGGGGGGGGGGGGGGGGGGGGGGGGGGGGGGGGGGGGGGGGGGGGGGGGGGGGGGGGGGGGGGGGGGGGGGGGGGGGGGGGGGGGGGGGGGGGGGGGGGGGGGGGGGGGGGGGGGGGGGGGGGGGGGGGGGGGGGGGGGGGGGGGGGGGGGGGGGGGGGGGGGGGGGGGGGGGGGGGGGGGGGGGGGGGGGGGGGGGGGGGGGGGGGGGGGGGGGGGGGGGGGGGGGGGGGGGGGGGGGGGGGGGGGGGGGGGGGGGGGGGGGGGGGGGGGGGGGGGGGGGGGGGGGGGGGGGGGGGGGGGGGGGGGGGGGGGGGGGGGGGGGGGGGGGGGGGGGGGGGGGGGGGGGGGGGGGGGGGGGGGGGGGGGGGGGGGGGGGGGGGGGGGGGGGGGGGGGGGGGGGGGGGGGGGGGGGGGGGGGGGGGGGGGGGGGGGGGGGGGGGGGGGGGGGGGGGGGGGGGGGGGGGGGGGGGGGGGGGGGGGGGGGGGGGGGGGGGGGGGGGGGGGGGGGGGGGGGGGGGGGGGGGGGGGGGGGGGGGGGGGGGGGGGGGGGGGGGGGGGGGGGGGGGGGGGGGGGGGGGGGGGGGGGGGGGGGGGGGGGGGGGGGGGGGGGGGGGGGGGGGGGGGGGGGGGGGGGGGGGGGGGGGGGGGGGGGGGGGGGGGGGGGGGGGGGGGGGGGGGGGGGGGGGGGGGGGGGGGGGGGGGGGGGGGGGGGGGGGGGGGGGGGGGGGGGGGGGGGGGGGGGGGGGGGGGGGGGGGGGGGGGGGGGGGGGGGGGGGGGGGGGGGGGGGGGGGGGGGGGGGGGGGGGGGGGGGGGGGGGGGGGGGGGGGGGGGGGGGGGGGGGGGGGGGGGGGGGGGGGGGGGGGGGGGGGGGGGGGGGGGGGGGGGGGGGGGGGGGGGGGGGGGGGGGGGGGGGGGGGGGGGGGGGGGGGGGGGGGGGGGGGGGGGGGGGGGGGGGGGGGGGTTGCCCTGCGGGAACCCTTGCCTCGCTGGTAGCGTGGCGCGCCTGCGGGTAGCTGGCCCTGTCGGGGTGCTTCCCGGGTAACGTGGGGGCCGGCCTACGTTGGGGACGTTTCTGCCGGCTACGTTCCCTCGGGGGTAGACTGTTGCCCCTGTTGGGGTGCGTTGCTTTGTCCTGCGGGGTGGGACGGCTCGCCGGCTAGTGTTGCCCCTGGGGGTAACCTGTTGCCTTTCCCGGTAGCGTGGAGGGCCCTCGCCGGGTAGACCTGTTGCCCTGTCGGGGTAGACTGTTCTTCGCCGGCTTAGCGGGCGGCGCCCGGGTAGACTGTTGCCTTCGGGGCCTTCTTGGCGGCCTCGGCGGGTGCCGGTGCTGTTGTCCTGTGGGAGACTGTTGCTTCCCGGTCGGGGGGCGGACCTCGCGGTAGCCTGTTCCTCCGTGGGGTACGTGCCTCGCCTTAGCGTGGCCGTCGGGGTAGACTGTTGCTCCGTGGGCCTTTGCGGTTGCGGGGACGGCCTCGGGGTAGCTGTTTCCCCTTTGGGGAGACCTGTTTCTTGCCCTTGCGGTGTGGTGGGGCGCCTCGGCCGCGGGGTGGCCTCCCGCGGGGGACCTTTCTTTGCGGCCTTGCGGTGGGTGGGCCTCCGGGTAGACCTTGTCTTGGGTGGGGGGTTTGCGGCTTACGGTGGGGGGCCTGCCGGGGCCGGGCCCCGCGGTAGACCGTTCTTGGGTTAGCTGGCCCCGGCAGGTGGACGGCCTTGCGTGGGCGGCCCTCGGCCGGGCTAGACCTGTTGCCTCCTGGGGGTAGACCTGTTGCCTTCGCCGGCCTTAGCGTGGGACGGCGCCTCGCCGGGCTAGACCTGTTGCCCTGTCGGGGTAGACCTGTTGCCTTCCGCGGCCTTAGGGGGGACGCGCCTCGGCGGGCTGACCTGTTCCTCCTGTCGCGGTAGACCTTTTGCTTCGCCGGCCTTAGCGGGGACGGCGCCTCGGCGGGCTAGACCTGTTGCCCCGTCGGGTAGACTGTTGCCTTCCCCGGCCTTAGCGTGGCGGCGCCTCGCCGGGTAGACTGTTCCTCTGTCGGGGTAGACCTGTTCCTTCCCGGCCTTAGCGGTGGAGGCGCCTCGCGGTAGACCGTTGCCTCCTGTGGGGTAGACCTGTTGCCTCCGCGGCCTAGCGGTGGGACGGCGCTCGGCCGGGCAGACTGTTGCCTCCTGTGGTGACCTTGCTTCCGCTTAGGGTGGGACCGCCTCGCCGGCAGACGTTGCCTCCTGTCGGGTAGACTGTTCCTCCCGGCTTAGCGGTGGACGGCCTCGCGGAGACCTTGCCTCCTTCGGGTAGACCTTTGCCTTCGCGCCTTGCGGGACGCGCCTGCGGTAGACTGTTCCTCCTTCGGGGTAGACCTTGCCTTCCGCCGGCTTACGTGGGGCTCGGCCGGTGACCTGTTGCTCTGTCGGGTGACTTGTTCCCGGCCTTGGGGGCGGGCCTCGCCCAGACCTGTTGCTCTTGGTGACCTTGCTCCCGGCTAGTGGGAGGCCTCGCGGTAGACCGTTGTTGGTAGACCTGTTTGCCTTCCGCCGGCCTTAGGGTGGGACGGCGCCTCGGCCGGGCTAGACCTGTTGCCTCCTGTCGGGGTAGACCTGTTGCCTTCCGCCGGCCTTAGCGGTGGGACGGCGCCTCGGCGGGCTAGACCTGTTGCCTCCTGTCGGGTAGACCTGTTGCCTTCCGCCGGCCTTAGCGGTGGGACGGCGCCTCGGCCGGGTAGACCTGTTGCCTCCTGTCGGGTAGACCTGTTGCCTTCGCCGGCTTGCGGTGGGACGGCCCTCGCCGGGCGGGGGGTAGACCTGTTGCCTTCCGCCGGCCTTAGCGTGGGACGGCGCCTCGGCCGGGTAGACCTGTTGCCTCCTGTCGGGGTAGACCTGTTGCCTTCCGCCGGCCTTAGCGGTGGGACGGCGCTCGGCCGGGTAGACCTGTTGCCTCCTGTCGGGGTAGACCTGTTGCCTTCCGCCGGCCTTAGGGTGGGACGGCGCCTCGCCGGGTTAGACCTTTGCCTTCGGGGCTGCCTGTCGGTAGACCTGTTGCTTCCGCCGGCCTTAGCGGTGGGACGTGCCTCGGCGGGGTAGACCTGTTGCCTCCTGTCGGGGTAGACCTGTTGCCTTCCGCCGGCCTTAGGGTGGGACGGCGCCTCGGCCGGGTAGACCTGTTGCCTCCTGTCGGGGTAGACCTGTTGCCTTCCGCCGGCCTTAGCGGTGGGACGGCGCCTCGGCCGGGGTAGACTGTGTGCCTCCTGTCGGGGTAGACCTGTTGCCTTCCGCGGCCTTAGCGGTGGGACGGCGCCTCGGCCGGGCTAGACCTGTTGCCTCCTGTCGGGGTAGACCTGTTGCCTTCCGCCGGCCTTAGCGGTGGGCGGCCTCAGCCGGGCTAGACCTGTTGCCTCCGTCGGGGTAGACCTGTTGCCTTCCGCCGGCCTTAGCGGTGGGACGGCGCCTCGGCCGGGTAGACCTGTTGCCTCCTGTCGGGTAGACCTGTTGCCTTCCGCCGGCCTTAGCGTGAGAACGGCGCCTCGGCCGGGTAGACCTGTTGCCTCCTGTCGGGGTAGACCTGTTGCCTTCCTCCGGCCTTAGGGTGGGAACGCGCCTCGGCCGGGTAGACCTGTTGCCTCCTGTCGGGTAGACCTGTTGCCTTCCGCCGCCTTGAGCGTGGACGGGGGCCTCGCCGGGGTAGACCTGTTGCCTCCTGTCGGGGTAGACCTGTTGCCTTCCGCCGGCCTAGCGTGGACGGCGCCTCGGCCATAACTGTTGCTCGTAGGGTAGACCTGTTGCCTCCGCCGCTGGCGGGCTCCGGTGACTTCCCCCTTCCTTCGGGGGACCTGTTCCCTTCCCCCCGGCCCTTTGGGTGGGACGGGCCTCGGCCGGGGGAGACCTGTTGCCTCCCGTGGGGTAGACCTGTTGCCTTCGGCCTTTGCGGGGGAGGCCTCGGCCGGGGTAGACCTGTTGCCCCCCTTTTCGGGGGGAGACCTTTGCCTTGGGCCTTAGCTGGGAAAAGGGCCTCGCCGGGGGACCCGTTGCCTCCCTTTGGGGAAACCCGTTGCCTTCCCCCCGGCCTTAGCGGGTTTTGGGGGGGCGCCTGGGCCCGGGAAACCGTTTCCTCCTGTGGGGTAGACCTGTTGCCTCCGCGGCCTTAGCTGGAGGGCCTCGGGCCGGGGAACCCTTTGTCCTTTTTTTAACCCGTTGCCCCTTCGCCGGCCTAACGGGTGGGACGGCCCTCGGCCGGGGTAGACCTGTTGCCTCCTTTTCGGGGTAGACCTTTGCCTTCCGCCGGCCTTAGCGGTGGGACGGCGCCTCGGCCGGCTAGACCGTGCCCCTGTCGGGGGAGACCTGTTGCCTTCCGCCGGCCTTAGCGGTGGGACGGCGCCCCGGCAGGGTAGACCTGTTGCCTCTGTGGGGTAGACCTGTTGCCTTCCCCCGGCCTTAGGGGGGGGAGGCGCCTCGGCCGGGGTAGACCTGTTGGGCCCCCTGTCGGGGTAGACCTGTTTTCCCCTTTCCCCCGGGCCTTAGCGTGGGGGGCGCCTCGGCCGGGGTAGACCTGTTGCCTCCTGTCGGGTGACCTGTTGCCTTCCCCCCGGCCCTTTGCGGTGGGGCGGGGCCCCGGCCGGGTTAGAAGTTGCTCCTTCGGGGTTGACCTGTTTCTTCCGCCGGCCTTAGCGGTGGGAACGGCCTCGGCCGGGGTGACCTGTTTCCTTTCCCGTCGGGGTAGACCTGTTTTCCCCTTTCCCCCGGGCCTTAGCGGTGGGACGCGCCTCGGCCGGGCTAGACCCGTTGCCTCCTGTCGGGGTAATGGTTCCTTGTGGGCCCTTGCGGGGTTTAGGGGTGGGGGGGCCGGCCCCGCGGGGTAGACCTGTTCCTTCCCCCGGCCCCTTAGCTGGGGAAGGCGCCTTGGCGGGGTAGACCTGTTGCCTCCCGTGGGGGTAGACCTGTTTCCTTCCCCGGCCTTAGCGGTGGGAGGGGCCCCCGCCGGGTAGCTGTTGCCTCCTGTTGGGGTAGACCTGTTGTTCCCGGGGGCCCTTTGCGTTTGAACGGCGCCCGGCCGGGGGTAGACCTGTTCTCCTGTCGGGGTTTGACCCCTTTTCCCTTTGCCCCTTAGCGGTGGGGGGGGGCCCGGCCGGGGGGGCCCGTTTCCTCCCGTCGGGGTAGACCTTTGCCTTCCGCCGGCCCAGCGGGGGACGGCGCTCGGCCGGGGTTTAAGTTTTCCTCCTGTGGGGGAGCCTGTTTCCCTTCCCCCGGCCCTTTGGGTGGGACGGGCCTCGGCCGGGCTAGACCTGTTGCCTTTTTGCGGGGTAGACCCGTTTCCCTTTCCCCCGGGCCTTTGCGGGACGGGGGCCTGGCCGGGGGTTTGACTGTTGCCTCTGTGGGGTAGACCTGTGCTTCCCCGGTTTGCGGTGGGAGGGCCTCGGCCGGGGGAACCTGGCCTCTGTCGGGGTGACCCGTTCCTTCCCGGCCTTAGCGGGGGGACGGGGCCTGGCCGGGTAGACCCGTTGCCTCCTGTCGGGGTGATGTTGCCTTCGCCGGGCCCAGCGGGGGACGGCGCTCGCCGGTGGGGCCCGTTGCCCCCGTGGGGGGCCCGTTGTTCCCCCCGGCCTTAGGGTGGGCGGCGCCTCGCGGTGGACCCTTTTCCCCCTGGGGGTGACCTTTGCCTTCCCCCGGGGTTAGGGTGGGAGGGCCTGGGGGGGGGAAGTTTTCCTCCCGCGGGGTAGAACTGTTGCCTTCCCCGGGCCTTAGCGGTGGGGGGGGCCCCGGGGGGGGGACCGTTTCTCCTGTGGGGGAACCGTTGCCTCCCGGCCTTAGCGGTGGGCCCCCTCGGCCCGGGGGACCTGTTGCCCCCTGCGGGGTTGACCTTTGCCTTCGCGGGCCTTAGGGTTGGGACCGCCTCGGCCGGGTAGACCTGTTGCCTCCTGTCGGGGTAAACCCGTTGCTTCCGCCGCCCTTTGCGGGGGGGGAGGCCTGGGGTAGACCGTTCCTCCCTTTGGGTAGACCTGTTCCTTCCCCGGCCTTAGCGTTTGGGGCGGGGGCCTTCGGCCGGGGTAGACCTGTTGGGGCCTATGTCGGTTAGACCCGTTTCCTTCCCCGGCCTTAGGGTGGGAGGGCCTGGCCGGGTAGCCTGTTGCTCTGTCGGGGAGAAAATGTTGCCCTTTGCCGGCCCTTTGGGGGGGTTGGGACGGCGCCTGGGGGCGGCTAGACCTGTTGCCCCCTGTCGGGTAGACCTTTGCCTTCCGCCGGCCTTAGCGGTGGGAGGGCCTCGGGGGTAGACCTGTTGCCCCTTCCGGGCCCCGGCCTTAGCGGTTTGGGGGGCGGGCCCCGGCCCGGGGGGAAACCTTTTTCCCCTGTCGGGGTAGCTGTTGCCCTTCCCCCGGGGTTAGGGTGGGACGCGCCTGGCCGGGCTGGGCGTTGCCCCCTGTGGGTGAAAATGTTTCCTTCCCCGGGCCTTAGCGGGGGGACGGCGCCTCGGCCGGGGTAGCTGTTGCCTCCCGTCGGGGTAGACCTGTTTCTTCCGCCCGGCCCTTTGCGGTGGGAGGCGCCCCGGCCGGGGTGACCTGTGCCTCCTTCGGGGGGGGGGCCCGTTGCCTTGCCGGCCTTAGCGGGGGGACGGCATCGGCCGGGCTAGACTGTTCCTCCCTTTGGGGACTGTTGCCTTCCGGGCCCTTTCGGTGGGAGGGCCTCGGCGGGGGTTTTGGGGCCCGTTGGCCTTTTTCCCCCGGGCCTTAGCGGGGGGGGGACGGCGCCTCGGCCGGGGGAGAACTGTTGCCTCCCGTTGGGGGGAGACTTTGCCTTCCCGGCCTTAGGGTGGGACGGCGCCTCGGCCGGGTGGGCCCT
Source organism: Sitta carolinensis (assembly GCA_032173965.1). Classification (NCBI taxonomy): domain Eukaryota; kingdom Metazoa; phylum Chordata; class Aves; order Passeriformes; family Sittidae; genus Sitta; species Sitta carolinensis. The sequence goes on from JAVUNC010000240.1 coordinate 7,955, forward strand.
TTGCCTCCCGCGGGGTAGACCCGTTGCTTCCCCGGCCTTTCGGGGGGACGGGCCTCGGGGGGTTTTGACCTGTTGTCCTGTCGGGGTAGCCTGTTGCCCTTCCCCCGGGGGCCTTTGGGGGGGGGCGGGCCTCGGGGGGGGTTTGACCTGTGCTCTGTGGGTGACCCGTTTTCCCTTCCCCGGCCCCAGGGTGGGGCGGCGCCTGGCGGGAGCCGTTTCTCCTGTGGGTAGACCCCTTGCCCTTCACTGGTTAGGGGGAGGCGCCCCGGCCGGGGGGGGAAATGTTTCCCCCTTTTCGGGGAGACCTTTTCCTTCGCCGGGCCCTTTGCGGGGGAGGGCCTCGGCCCGGGGTAGACCCGTTTTGCCTTCCTTGGGGGTAAACTTTTCCTTCCGCCGGGGGGGCTTTGGGGGGGCGGCCCTGGGCCGGGGGGACCGTTTTCCTCCTGTGGGGGTGACCCGTTGTTCCGCCCGGGCCCTTTGGGTGGGAGGGCCCCGGCCGGGTGAACTGTTTCCTCCGTGGGGTAGACCGTTCCTTCGCCGGCCTTAGGGGTGGGCGGCGCCCCGGCGGGGTTTTTTTTTTTTTTTTTTTTTTTTTTTTTTTTTTTTTTTTTTTTTTTTTTTTTTTTTTTTTTTTTTTTTTTTTTTAAGGGGGGGGCCCCTCGGGGAGACTGTTGCTCCTGTTTGGGGGGGGGAGACCCCCCTTTGCCTTCCCCGGCCTTTGCGGTGGGACGGGCCTCGGCGGGGAGACTTTTTGCCCCCTGCGGGGTAGACCCGTTGCCTTCCCGCCGGCCTTAGCGGTGGGACGGTGCCTCGGCCGGGGCTAGACCTGTTGCCTCCTGTTGGGGTAGACCTGTTGCCTTCCGGGGCCTTAGGGTGGACGGCGCCTCGGGCCCGGGGTAGACCTGTTGCCTCCTGTCGGGGTAGACCTGTTGCCTTCCGCCGGCCTTAGGTTCGGGCGGCGCCTCGGCCGGGCTAGACTGTTGCCTCCTGTCGGGATAGACCTGTTGCCTTCGCCGGCCTTAGGCGTGGGGGCGACGCCTCGGCCGGTGGAGGGGCCTGTTGCCTCCTTTCGGGTAGACCTGTTGCCTTCCGCGGGCCTTAGCGGTGGGACGGCGCCTCGGCCGGTCTAGACCTGTTGCCTCCTGTCGGGGTAGAACCTGTTGCCTTCCGCCCGGGCCCTTTGCGGTGGGGGCGGCGCCTTTGGCCGGGTGAAACCCGTTGCCTCCTGTCGCGGTAGACTGTTGCCTTCTGCCCGGCCTTAGCGGTGGGACGGCGCCCCGGCGGGCTAGACCTGTTGCCCCCTGTCGGGGTTAGACCTGTTGCCTTCCGCCGGCCTTAGCGGTGGGACGGCGCCTCGGCGGGGAAAACCTGTTGCCCCTGTGGTAGACCTGTTGCCTTCAGCCCGCCTTTGCGGGGGTTTTTTGGGGCGGCGCCCCTTCCCGGTAACCTTTGCCTCCCGTCGGGGTGGGCCTGTTGCCTTCCCCCGGCCCTTGGGTGGGACGGGGCTGGACGGGCTTGCCCGTTGCCTCCTGTCGGGTAGACCCGTTGCCTTTCCGCCGGCCTTGCGTGGGGAAAGGGGCCTGGGGGGGGGAGGGAGACCTGTTGCCCCTGTCGGGGTGACTGTTGGTTCCCCGGCCTTAGGGTGGGAGGCGCCCTGGCCCGGGGTAGACTGGCCCCCTGTCGGGGTAACCTGTTGCTTCCGCCGGGCCCCTTGCGGTTGGATGGCGCCCTCGGCCGGGTGACTGTTGCCTTCCCCGGGCCCTTTGCGGGTGGGGCGGCGCTCGGCCCGGGTAGACCTGTTGCTCTGTTGGGGTAGACCTGTTCCTTCCGCCGGCCCTTTGGGGGGGACGGCGCCTCGGCGGGCAGACTGTTGCCTCCCGTCGGGTAGACCCGTTGCTTCCGCCCGGGCCCTTTGGGTGGACGGGCCTCGGCCGGGTGACCTGTTCCCCCGTGGGGAAAACCTGTTTTTCGCGGGGCCCTTTGCGGGGGGGACGGCCCTCGGCCGGGGTAGACCTGTTGCCTTGTGGGTTTGCCCGTTGCCTTCCGCGGGTTAGGTTGGGACGGCGCTCGGCCCGGGCAGCCGTTGTTGTCGGGGGGGACTTTGCCTTCCCCCTTTGGGGGGAGGCCTCGGCCCGGGGGAGCCCGTTTCTCCTGTCAAGGTGACCTGTTGCCGCCGGGGCCCTTGCGGTGGGCGGCGCCCCGGCCGGCTTTGACCCGTTGCCTCCTGTCGGGGGGAGCCCTTTTCCTTTCCCCCCCTTAGCGGGGGTTGTGGGCGGCGCCTCGGGCCGGGGTAGACCTGTTGCCTCTGTCGGGTAGACCTGTTGCCCTTTTGCCGGCCTTAGCGGTTGGGACGGGGCCCGGCCGGGTAGACCTGTTGCCTCCTGTGGGGTTAGACCGTTTCCCTTCCCCCGGCCCTTAGGGGGTGGGGAGGGGCCCCCGCCCGGGTAGGAACCCGTTCTCTGTGGGGGGGGAACTGTGCCCTTCCCCCGGCCTTTGGGGTGGGACGGGCCCCGGCCGGGGACCCGTTGCCCCCTGTCGGGGAGCCCGTTGCTTCCCCCGGGCCCTTTGCGGGGGGAAAGGGGCCCCCGGCCTGACCTGTTGCCTTTCGGGGTTTACCTGTTGCCTTAGCCCGCCTTGCGGGTTTGGGGGGGGGCGCCGGCCAGGTAGACCGTTTCCCCTCTGGGGGGGGACCCGTTGCCCTTTCCCCGGCCTTGGGTGGGACGGGCCCCGGCCCGGGTAGCCCTTTGGCCCCCTGTCGGGGAGACCCGTTGCCTTCCGCCGGCCTTGGGTTTTGGGGGGGCGCCTCGGGGCCGGGGGACCTGTTGCCTTGTCGGGGTGACCTGTTGCCCCTTCGCCGGCTTGCGGTGGGCGGCCTGGGGCCGGGGGGACTGTTGCCTCTTCGGGGTAACCTTTGCCTTCCGCCCCCCTTAGCGGTGGGGCGGCTTTGGCGGGGAGACCCGTTGCCTTCTTGCTGGCCCTTACCCTTGGGAGGGCGCCCCCGGCCCGGGGTAGAAACCCGTTTCCCCTGTCGGGGGTGACCCGTTGCCTTCCCGGCCCTTTGGGTGGGGCGCCTCGGCGGGGTAGACCTGTTGCCCCCCTGTCGGGGTAGACCTGTTGCCTTCCGCCGGCCTGGGGGGA
>JAVUNC010000241.1:0-11018 GCA_032173965.1 Sitta carolinensis
GGGATATTGATATTGGATATGGGATATTGGGATATTGGATATTGGATATTGGATATTGGGTAGGGATATTTTGAATATTGGATATTGGGGTAATTGGATATTGGAAAAGATATGGATATTGGATATTGGAATTGGATATTGGGATAATGGGGTATTGGTTTATTAATTGGATATTTGGGGTATTGAAATTGGATATTGGATATTGGGGTAATTTGGGTATTGGATATTGGATTTGGATATTGAAAGGAATATAAGGTATTGGATATTGGATATTGGATATTGATATTGGATTTGGATATGGGTATTGGATTTTATTGGTAATGGTATTGGGATTATTTGGAATGTATTGGATATTGGATAATTGTTTTTGGGAATGGATTTGGATATTGGATATTGGGATATTGGGTATTGGATATTGGTATTGGATAGTTTTGGGGTATTGGGGTATTGGATATTGGATATTGGATTAAATTGGGGTATTGGAAAATTATTGGATATTGGAAAAATTTGGATATTGGTTATTTGGATAATAGATATTGATAAATTGGGGTATTGGATATTGGATATTGGATATTGGATATTGGATATTGGATTTGGATATTGGATATGGATATGGGATATTGGGGTATTGGTATGGGATATTGGGTATTGATAATTGGATATTGATATTGGGGTTATTTTGGATATTGGATATTGGGATATTGGATATTGGATATTGGATATTGGATATTGGATATTTTGGATATTGATATTGGATATTGGAATGATATTGGATATTGATTGGGGTATTGATATTGGATATTATTTGGAAATTGGATATTTGGGTATTGGATATGGATATTGGGTATTGATATTGGAAAATTGGTATTTGGTATTGGGATATTGGATATTGGGATATTGGAATTGGATAATTGGGATATTGGATAAGGATATTGGCTATTGGATATTGGGATATTGGATATTGGGATATTGGATTTGATTTGATTTAAAATTGGGGGATGGGTATTGGTATTGAAATTTGGGTATTGGGGTATTGGGATATTGGGAAAATGGGGTATGGAATTGGGTTGGATATTTGTATTTTTGGGATTTTTGGATATTGGATTATTTGGATATGGGATATTTATTGGATATTGGATATTGGATATTGGATATTGGATTTGGGGTATTGGATATTGGGATATTGGGATAATTGGGGTTGATATTGGAAAATTGGGGTAAATTTGGATATTGGATAATTTGGATATTGGGGTATTGGATAAATTGATATTGGATATTGGGGATATTGGGAAAATGGGGTATTGGTATTGGATAAATTGGAAAAATGGGATATTGGGATTTGGATATTGGGATAATTGGATATTGGGATTGATATTGTTGATATTGGGATATTGGATATGGAATTGGTATAGGGATATGGAATTGGGATTTGATATGGATATTGGGGTATTGGGGAAAATTGGATATTTGGGGTATTGGGGTAATGGGGTATTAGGATATTGTATTGTTTGGATTTGGGATAAGGAAGGTATTGGATAAATTGGAATAAGGGAAAAGATATGGGATAATGGAATATGGATATTGGGATATTTGGATATTGGAAAATGGATATGGGGTATTGGATTTGGGGAATTGGCATTTGGAAAGGGTAGTTAAATATGGGCAATGGAATTGGATAATGGCATAATGGAATGGTAAAATGGTATGGAAGGTTGGTAAAGTTTCAACAAGTTTAATTGGGAAAAGGATAGGAATATGGATTTAGGTGATATTGGGAAATGGAAATGGGCCAAGGAATGAATTGGAAAGGAAAGGCAATTGAAATTGGAAAATGTGATAGGCACTTAAAAATTTTAAAAAAAAAAAAAAAAAAAGGGTTTAATTTTTTTTTTAAGGGGGAAAAAGGGAAGGAAAAATTAAATTTAAAGGAAAAAAGGGGAAAATTTAATTAAAAAGGAAAAGAAGGAATTGAAAAGGGAAATTAAAAAGAAAGTTTTAAAAAAAAGGGGGGGGGGGGGGGGGGGGGGGGGGGGGGGGGGGGGGGGGGGGGGGGGGGGGGGGGGGGGGGGGGGGGGGGGGGGGGGGGGGGGGGGGGGGGGGGGGGGGGGGGGGGGGGGGGGGGGGGGGGGGGGGGGGGGGGGGGGGGGGGGGGGGGGGGGGGGGGGGGGGGGGGGGGGGGGGGGGGGGGGGGGGGGGGGGGGGGGGGGGGGGGGGGGGGGGGGGGGGGGGGGGGGGGGGGGGGGGGGGGGGGGGGGGGGGGGGGGGGGGGGGGGGGGGGGGGGGGGGGGGGGGGGGGGGGGGGGGGGGGGGGGGGGCCCCCCCCCCCCCCCCCCCCCCCCCCCCCCCCCCCCCCCCCCCCCCCCCCCCCCCCCCCCCCCCCCCCCCCCCCCCCCCCCCCCCCCCCCCCCCCCCCCCCCCCCCCCCCCCCCCCCCCCCCCCCCCCCCCCCCCCCCCCCCCCCCCCCCCCCCCCCCCCCCCCCCCCCCCCCCCCCCCCCCCCCCCCCCCCCCCCCCCCCCCCCCCCCCCCCCCCCCCCCCCCCCCCCCCCCCCCCCCCCCCCCCCCCCCCCCCCCCCCCCCCCCCCCCCCCCCCCCCCCCCCCCCCCCCCCCCCCCCCCCCCCCCCCCCCCCCCCCCCCCCCCCCCCCCCCCCCCCCCCCCCCCCCCCCCCCCCCCCCCCCCCCCCCCCCCCCCCCCCCCCCCCCCCCCCCCCCCCCCCCCCCCCCCCCCCCCCCCCCCCCCCCCCCCCCCCCCCCCCCCCCCCCCCCCCCCCCCCCCCCCCCCCCCCCCCCCCCCCCCCCCCCCCCCCCCCCCCCCCCCCCCCCCCCCCCCCCCCCCCCCCCCCCCCCCCCCCCCCCCCCCCCCCCCCCCCCCCCCCCCCCCCCCCCCCCCCCCCCCCCCCCCCCCCCCCCCCCCAATTTTACAATTTCCCGAATGTCACAATTCACAATTTTCCCAATTACAATTTTACAAATTTCACAAATTTTAAATTCACAAAACACATTCCCCAAAAATTTAAAAAGTTCCCTGAAAAAAGTTTAAAATGCACAAATTTTTTCCCAAAGCACAATCACAAATTTTTTCAAAGGGACAAGTTCACAATGTTGGGACAATTTGGGACAAAGCAAAAGGCACAAGGCCACAGGGACCCAATTCCAACAAAGGCAAACAAAGTTCACAATTCACAATTCACCCAATCAAAAGTCACAATTCAAAGCCCCAATTTTCACCCAAAGCACAATTCCCCAAAAGGGGAAAAATTTCTCAATTCCACAAGGCTCAATTAAAAATGCACAATTCACAATTTACCCGTGCACCCCTTTCACAATCCCCCAATCCCCAATTCAACCCAAGGCCAAACGGCAAATGTTCCAAAAATTCACAAGGGACAAACCAACACCTTTTACCAATTTTTCACCAAACCAACCAGGGTTTACAAGTTTTCAAACACAATTCCCCAATTTACAAGGCCCCAAAAATTTAAAAAAAGGCACAAGGTCAAAAAGGAACAAGTTTTACAAATCACAAGGGCAAAAGCACCAAATTTTCACAATTTACAATCCACTTGCACAATTTCCCAACAAAAACCCAAGTTCACAAAAAGTTCCCCAAAAATTTTACAATTTCACCTTTTGGGAAACAAGTCACAATTCCCCAATTCTCAATCACAATTTACAATTTTAAAAAGTCCAACACTGGGAAAACCAATTCCACAATTCACTTAGTTTCACAATTTCCCAAGTCCAATTCACAAGGGACAATGCACAATTTACAAAAGGCCAATTTTTCCAACCAAATAAAAAATTGGCCTAAAATCACTTAAAATTGCTCTAGGGGACAAGGCACAAGGCCTTTTTCCAACTCAAAGGCCCAATTCACAAGTGCACAAAAGTCACAATTGTTTCACCAATTTCACAAGGGGGCAATGGTCACAATTTTAAACCCCAAAGTGCCCCAAGGCACCCTACTGCCAACAAAAAGCACAATTCCCCAATTCCAAAAAAAAGTCACAATTCAAAATTTCACAATTCACAATTTCACAATCACAAGCAAAATTTTACAATTCACAATTTTTCTTTTCACAAGGGACAAATTTTACAATTTTCCCCAAGGGCCAAAAAAGGGGGCCCCAAGAAGGGACAAAGGGCCCAACCCCAACACAATTAAATTAATGTTTTCCAAAGCCCCAAGTCACAAAAAACAACAAGGGCACAAGCACCAGTGTCACCAATTTCCAAGGGACAAGCACAAGCACAATGGGAAAATTTTCACAAGGCACAATAAAAAGTTTTTTGTCACAAAAAAGGCACAAGGCACAATTCAAAGTTTTACCTTCACAATTGTTCACAATTCACAAATTCCCACAAAATTTCCCCCAAATTTGGACAAGGCACAAGGCACAAGGGCCCCAAGGGACAAATTTTTCCCAATTCAAAAGCACAATGCACAATTTTTAAGCACAATGGGAAAAATTCACAAGTCACAAGGGGACAATGCACAACCTTTAACCCAAAAGCACAAACAACCAATTCACAAGCACAAGTTTAAAATGGAAAACACAAGGCCAATTTGCACCAAGGGGCCTCCCAAAGGGGGCCCAAAGGGGCCCTTCACAATTGGAAAAATTTCACATTTACAATTTCACAAATTTACAAATTTCACAAGGCACAAGTTTAAAATTCCAAAAATTTACAATTGCACAAGGGTTTCACTTTTCAAAGGCCATTTGCCCCAAAAAACAAGGCACAATTTACCAAGTTTCCCCAATTAAATGGGGACAAGGCCCCAAAATTCCCCAATTTACAATTCCCCAATTTCAAAATCACAATTCAAAGGCACATTGGGGACAAGGCCCCTAAAGCCAAAAAAAGTTTCACCCAAAGGGCAAAAGGGGACAAGGTTCACCAAATGTCACAAGGGCAAAAAGGCACAAGCACAATGCCAACCCAATGCCCCAATTCAAACATTTAAACACGGCACAAGGGTCACAATGTGCACAAGTCACAATGTGCCAAATAATGCACAGGGCACAAATTTTACATAAAAGGGGGAACTTGGGACAGTTTTTGGCCCCAAAGTCAATATTTTCAACAAATTTTCACAATTTTACAAGGAAAGTCCAAGGGGGACAATGGTTTTTACAAAAAGTCACATTCCAAAGGCCAAAAAATTGGACAACGGCACTACACAAAGCCAAAATTTGCCCCCCCAAAAACCCCAAGGGCCCCAAACACAAGGTTCATTTTAAAATTCCACAAGTTCCCAATAATGTTTACAATTTTACAATTCCCCAATTCACATTCCCCAAGGTTCCCAAAGGGGGCCACAAAGGGACAATTTTCCCCATGCACCCGTTGTTTACAAGTCACAAAGTGCCTCTAGGGAACCCTTTACAAATTACAATTCCCCAAGGGGCACAGGCCTCAATTTACAAGGGACAAAATTTCACAAAGGGCACCAAGTCACAAAAAACAAGGGCACAATTTCCCCCAATTAAAATAGGCAAATTTGGGCCCCAATTCAAAAAATCACAATTTACAAGGGCTAAAGGGAAAAAGGGCACAAGCCAAGTCAACCTTTTGGGGCACAATTCAACCCAAAGAAAAAAGCACAAGGGCACAATTCAAATTTCCCCAAAAGGGACAAAAACAAGGGATTGGCACAAGGCTCAAGGGGCCCCCCGTTCCCCCAAATTTACAATTTAAAAAGCACAAGGGGGACAATGCACAATTTACAATTTCACAAATTCCCCAATTTCACAATCACAAACCCCAATTTCAAAAAATTCACAATTTCACAATTTACAAGGCAAACCCAAATTTTTCCCCAAGTTCACAATCCCCAATTCACAAGTTCCCCCTAAATTAAAAAATTCACAAGGGGCAAAAGTTTAAAAATGGGACAAAATTCCAAAAGGGGACCCCCAAAAAAAAAAATAGTCCCCCAAGGGCCCCCAAATGCACCAAACACAAGGGCTCAAGGGCACAATTCCAATTCCAAAAAATTTCAAACTCACAATTCAAAAATTTACAATTTTCACAAATTCCCCAATTTTCCCCCAATGGCCCCCAATTTCAAAATGGCACAAGGGGAAAAGCACAAGGGCCCCATAAATGTCACAAAGGCAAAAATGCCAAAAATTCCCCAAGTCACAATTCACAAAATTTTCACAATACCTTAATAGGTCCCAAATGGCACCCTGGTCTAGGCCAATTTTACTCACAATTCAAAAATTTTTTCCAGGGCACTTTGGCAAACACAATTTTAAATTTACAAGTGTTTACAAGGGAAAAGGGACAAGAGGCACAATTCACAATTTCACCCAAATTAAATTTTTGCAAATTTCCCCAAAGCACAATGCCCCAAGGAAAACCAAGGTTTAAAATCCCCCATGGGCCCCCAAGGCACATTTTTCCAAACACAAACACAAGCACAATTCACAAGGGGACAAGGCACAAGGACAATTTTCCCCAAAAATTTACAATTCACAACCCCAAATTTTAAAGAAAACAAAAAGCCCCAAGGGCACAAGGCACGGTGCACAATTCCATGGGGGCCCAATTCCCCAAAATTTACAAGGGGGAAAATCACAATGCACAATTTGGCACTAAAAACAAAATTTTACAAGTTCCAAAAGCACAAGGCACATGGCAAACCCAATTTTACAAAATTTAAAATTGGGACAATTTCACAAATTTCACAAGGCACTCTGTGCACAAAGGGACAAGTTTTAAAATGTGCACAATTTCCTCCAAACACAATTCCGCCCCAAGGGGACAATTCACAATTCACAAGTCACAATTCACAATTTACAATGGGCCCCAAAGGCACAAGTCCCCCAATTCACAACAAAAAGTCCCCAATTTTACAAATTTTCCCAATTCACAATTTCACAATTCACAATCACAACACAATTCCTGTCACAAAATTTACAATTCACAATTCACAATTTTACAAATTTACAATTCACAATTCACAATTCACATAATCCACAATTCACAATTCACAATTCACAATTCACAATTCACAATTCACAATTCACAATTCACAATTCACAGTTCAAATGTCACAATTGCACAATTCACAATTGTCAAAATGCATCACAATGCACAATTCATCAATTCACAAGGTCACAATTCACAATTCACAATTCACACAGTTCACAATTCACAATTCACAATGCACAATACACACAGTTCACAATCACAATTCAAATCACAAGTCCACAATTTCAAATTCACAATTGCACAATCACAATTCACAATTCACAATGCACAATGCACAATTCACAATGTTGCACAATTCACAATTCAAACAATGTTCACAAGCACAATTCACAATTACATCAAGTCACAATGTCACAATGCACAATGTCACAATGTCACAATTCACAATTCACAATTCACAATTCACAATTCACAATTCACAATGCACAAGTCACAATTCACATTCACAAAATTCTACAAGTTCACAATGCACACAATGTCACAAGTGCACAATTCACAATTTCACAATTTCACCATTTCACAATTCACAATTTCCAAAATTCACAGCACAATTTCACAGGGCACATTCAAATGTTCACCAATATTCACAATTCACAAGTCACAAGTTCACAAGTCACAATTCACAATGTCACAATGCACAATCACAAGGCACAATCACAATTCACAATTCACAAGCACAATCACAAATTTCACAATCCACAATATAACAATTGCACAATTTCACAAGCACAAGTCACAATTCACAATCACAAGTCACAATTCACAATTTCACAATCACAATTCACAATTTACAATTCAACAATTCACAATTTTACAAGCACAATTTCACAATGCACAAATTTAAAATGCACAATTCACAAGTTCACAATTCACAAGTGGGACAATTGCACAATTTCACAATGCACAATTCACACCAATCAAAATGCAACAATTCACAATTCACAATTCACAATTTACAATTTCACAATTCACCAATGCACAATTCACAATTCACATTCACAATTCACAAGTTCACAATTCACAATTCACAATGCAAATTCAAATCACAATCACAATGCACAATTCACAATTCACAATTCACAATTTCACAATTCACAAGCCCCAAGCACAATCACAATGCACAATCACAATTTCAACAATTTCACAATTTTACAATTTTCACAAGCACAATGCAACATTCACAATCACAATTTCACAATGCACAATTCACATTCACAAAACACAATTTCACAATTTACAATTCACAATGTCAAAATCACAATCACAACAAATTTTTCAATTCACAATTGCACAATTTCACAATCACAATTTCACAATTCACAATGCACAATTCACAAAATCACAAGGCACAATGCACAATGTCAACAATGCACATTCACAATTCACAATTACACAAAGTGCACAATACTCAAAATTCAAAAATTTCAAAAATTCACCTTGCACAAATTTCACAATGTTTACAATTCACAATCAAAATTTCACAAGTTCCAATTCACAATGCCACCAATGTCACTATCACAATTTCACATTCACAATTCACAAGCCAATGTGCACATTGCAAACAATGCACAAGTCCAAGGTCACAGTCCTAATTCACCACAATCCAATTCACTAATTCACAATTCACATTCACAATTCACAATTCACAATGTCCACAATTCACAATCCAATTCACAAATTCACAATTCACAAAGCACAAGCATTTCCCAAATTTCCCAAGTCACAAGTTTCACAATTCACAATTCACAATGCACAATTCACAAATTTCACAAGTCACAATTCACAATTCACAATTCACAAGGCACATGCCCCAATTCACAATTCACATTTCACAAATCAAAGGCAAAAGTTCACAATGTTGCACAATTGCACTTTTCAATGTTCAAAGGCAAAATGGCACAATGGCAATTGCACAAGTCACTAAAGTGCACAATTCACAAGCACAAAGCAAAATCCAATTTCACAATTCACAAGCCACAATTTCACAATTCAAAGACACAATGCACAATTTTACAGTCACAATCAAATGTCAAATAGGAAATCACAAGCACTTGCACATTCACATTCACAATTCCACAATATTCACAAGTGCACAATTTTTCCAATGTCACAATGCACAAGTTCACCAAGGGCACAATTCACAATTCACATTCACAATACAAGCAAACATACAGCACAAGTGCAAAAATTCACAATTCACAAATTCACAAGGCACAAGCATAGCACAATTCACAATTTCACAAATGTACACCAATGCACAATCACCCAATTCACAATCACAATCCAATCACAATGTTGGTCACCCAATCACAGAAGTCAAAAATTCACAAATGGCCAAGGCACACAAATTTACAATCACATTCACAAGTGCACAATTCACAATTCACAAATCACAAGCCTAGGCAAAAATCACAAGGCAATAGGCTCAAGCACAACGCACAATTCAACATATTCACAATTGCACAATTCACAATGTCACAATTCACCAATTGCACAATGTCACCCAATGCATTCACAAACAAAGCAAACACAATTCACAACCACAATTTCAAACAATCACAAATCACATTCACAATTTTTAATTCCAAACACAAAAGGCACAATTCAAGTTTTAAAAAAAATTTACAATTTACAAAATGCACAATTCACATTTCACAATTCACAATCACAATTGCACAAACCAAATCCACACTTTTTCCAAACAAAAGCCTTTCACAAACAAATTCACAATTCAAACACAAAACAACACAATTCACAATTCACAATACAAGACATTTCAAATTTCACAATTTTAAAATTCACAATTTTAAAAAATTTTCACAATTCCCCAAATCACAATTACAATTCCCCAATTCACCCCAATCACAAATTTTTACAATTACAATTCAATTTACAATCACCCAAAGCACAATTTTTACAACACATTTCACAATTCACAAACACAATTCACAATTCACCCAATTAAAAAAATTCAATTACAATCACAACACAAAAACCCCAATTTTACAACACATTTACAATTTCACAAAACACAATGCACAACACAATTTCACAAGCACAATTCAAAATTCACTTCAAATTCAAATTCCAATTTCACAATTCACAATAAAAAAGCCCCCAAAAGCCACAATTTAAATTCACAATTTTACAATTCTTACAATTCACAATTCAATTCCAATTTCACTTTCACAAGTCACCCCACAATTCACAATTCACCAAATTCACAAGGCACAAGCCCAAACACTTGCACAATTTACAATTTTAACAAAAAAAACCCCCCTCAAAAATTTTTCAATTTACAATTTCCCCCACAATTTTACATTTCAAATTCCAATTCCCCAAAAAATTACTTTTAAATTCACAACACAACCAAACACAATTCAATTTCACCAAAACAATTCACAACACAAAATTACAATCACCATTCACTTTTTACAAATCCCCACTTCACAACCAAGTCCAAAATTTTCACAATTCACAATCACAATTTCACAAATTCCCCCCAAATTTTAAACACAATTCACAAACCTTTAAAATTCACAATTCCCCAATCAAAAAAAATTTTTAAATTTTCACAAATTTTCCCCCTTCCCATTCACAATTTACCATTTTACAATTTAAATGCCAATTCACAATTCACAATTTTAAATTTTACTGAGCCCCAACACAACAAACAAATTTTACAATCCATGCACTTTCCAATGGCAAATCAAATTTCACATCAAATTTCCCCCCCCCTTTCACAATTCACAAAAAAAAATTTCAAATTCACAATTTCACAACCCAACACAATTTTACTTTCACAATTACAATTACAATTTCAAACACAACACAACACAAAAAACACAACACAATTTAAAATTCCATTTTCCCAAGGGACAATTCACAAAACCCCCCCTTTCACAAGAATTCACAATTCCCCAACACAAGCACAATCACAAGGCCAATCACAATGGGACAAGGAAAATTCACAGGGGACAAGCCCCAATTCAAAATGCACAATCAAATGCACAA
>JAVUNC010000242.1:0-10918 GCA_032173965.1 Sitta carolinensis
TCCGGGGGCCGGGGGGGGACCTGTTTCCTGGCCGGGGTTTTACCTGTTGTCCTGGCCGGGAGACCTGTTGCCGTGCCGGGTAGCCTGTTGTCCGTGGCCGGGGGAGACCTGTGTTCCGGCGGGTAGACCTGTTTGTCCCTGGGCCGGGTAGACCTGTTGTCCTTGGCCGGGGTAGACCTTGCCCTCGGCCGGTTAACCTGTTGTCCTCGGCCGGGTAGACCTGTTGCCGGGCCGGGGTAGACCTGGCCCTCGTCCGGGGGTAGACCTGTTGTCCCCTGGGCCCGGGGGAGACCTGTTGTCCTCGGCCGGCCTTAGCAGTAGGCCAGCCGTGGCCGGGGTAGACATGTTGTCCCTGGCCGGGTAGACCTGTTATCCCCCGGCCTGGGTAGACCTGTTGTCCTGGCCGCCTTAGCCGTAGGCCGCCGTGGCCGGGTAGACCTGTTGTCCGTGTTGGGGTAGACCTGTTGTCCGTGGCCGGTAAGACCTTTTTCCGTGGGCCGGGGTAACCTGTTGTCCTGGCCGGGTAACCTGTTGTCTGGCCGGGTAGAAATGTTGTCCTGGCCGGGGTAGACCTGTTCTCCGTGGCCGGGTTAGACCTGTTGTCCGTGCCGGGGTAGACCTGTTGTCCTTGGCCGGGGTAGACCTGTCTGGCCGCCTCGGCCGGGGTAGAACCTGTTGTCCTGGCCGGGGTAGACCTGTTGTCCGTGGCCGGGTAGACCTGTTGTCCGTGGCGGCCTAGCCGTAGGCCGCCGTGGCAGGGGTAGACCTGTTTGTCCGTGGCCGGGGTAGACCTGTTAGTCCTCGGCCTGGTTGACCTGTTGTCCTCGGCCTGCCTTAGCCGTAGGCCGCCGTGGCCGGGGTAGTCACCTGTTGTTCCGTGGCCGGGTAGACCTGTGTCCGTGGCCGGGGTAGACCTGTTGTCCGTGGCAGGGGTAGACCTGTTGCCCGTCGGCCGGGGTAGACCTGTTGTCCTCGGCCGGGTAGACCTCTGCCCTCGGCAGGGTAGACCTGCTTGTCCCTCGGCCGGGGTAGACCTTTGTCCGTGGCCGGGGTAGACCTGTTGTCCTCGCCGGCCTTAGCGTAGGCCGCCGTGGCCGGGGTAGACCTGTTGTCCCTGGCCGGGGTAGACCTGTTTCCGGGCGGGTGAACTGTTTCCTGGCGGGTGACCTTTTGTGGGGGGGGCCTTTTCCGGGGGGGGGGCCTTTTTCCCCTTTTGCCCGGGGGGGTTTGCCTGGGGGGCCCCCCCCGGCCGGGGGAACCGTTGTCCTGGGGGGTAACCTTTCCTGCCGGGTTTCCGTGCCCGGCCGGGGGGGGGCCCCGGCCCGGGTTTGCCTTTTCCTGGCCGGGGTAGACTTTTTTCCCCCCGGTGGGGGTTTCCCCGGGGGGGTGACCTTTTTTGGGGGGAATGTTTTGGGGGGGTTTTTTTTGGGGGGGGGGTTTTTTTGGTTCCTTGCCCTCCCCCCCTGGCCGGTCCCCCCCTTTTTTTTTTGGGGGGGGGGTTTTTTTGGGGGCCGTCCCCCGGGGTTTTTTTTTCCCCCGGGGGTTCGTTTCCGGGCGGGAACCTGTTGTCCTGGCCCCCAGCCGTCCCTGGGCCGGGAATTTGTCCCGGGGCCCCCAGCCCGTTCCTTGGGGGGGGCCTTTCCCCGGGGCCCTTTTCCGGGCCGGGGGAAATTTGCCGGGGGGGGTAGACCTGTCCCTGGCCGGGTAACCTGTTGTCCCGGCCGGTTTGGGGGGGCCCCCCTTTTCCCCCCCCTTTTTGGGGGGGCCCGGGGAGACCTTTTTCCCCGGGGGGGGGGGGGGTTTTTTCCCCGGGGCCCCCCGGGGGGGGGGGGTCCGGCCTCCGGGGGCCTCCGGGGGGGGGTGGGGGGGGCCGTTGTCCGTGGGGTTTCCTTTTCCCCCCGGGGGGGGTAGACCCCGTTGTCCTTGGCCGGGGGCCCGTCCGGCCGGGGAGACCTGTTTCCCCCGGGTAGACCTTTTCCCGGGGGGGGTAGACCTTTGCCGGGGGGGGGCCTTTTCCCGGAGGGGCCCCCCCTGGGGGGAACTGTTGTCCGTGGGCCCGGGGTAGACCTTTTCCTGGGGGGGAATTTTTTTGGGGGTTTTCCGGGGGCCTGCGGGGGGGGGGGGGTGGGGGGTTTTTTCCCGGGGGTGCCCCCCCGGGGGGGGGGGTTTTTGGGCCAGGGAAATTTTTCGGGGGCCTTAGCCTGGCCGGCCCGGGGTAGATTTTTTGTTGGGGGGGTTTTTTTCCCCGGCCCCCTTTTGCCCCGGGCCCCCCCGGGGTTTTTCCTGGCCGGGGAGACCCGTTTTCCGTGGCCGGGGGAACCCGTTTTGGGGGGGGTCCGTCCGCCTTTGGCCGGGGGAGCCGGCCGTGGCCGGGGAAACCTTTTTCCCGGCCGGGGGGGGACCGTTTCCTGGCCGGGGTGTGGGCCTGGGCCCGGGGGAGACCTTTGCCGTGGGCCGGGGGGGCCTTGCCCGGCCGGGGTAGACCGTTCCTGGCCGGGGGAGACCCGTGCCCCCGGCGGGGGAAATTTTTTCCCGGGGCCGGGGGAGACCGTTTCCAGGGGGTGACCCCGTTTTCCGTGGCCGGGGAGACCTGTTGCCTGGCCGGTTTGCCTGGGCCTGGGGGTAAAATGTTTTTTCCCCGGGCCGGGGTAGCCTTTCCTGGCCCCGGGGGGGCCCCCCGCCTTGCCTGGTTGCCCGGGGTAACCTTTGTCCGTGGCCGGGTGCCGTTTCCCCGGCCCGGTTGACCTTTGTCCTTGGGGTTTTGCCCGGCCGTGGCCCCCGGGAGACCTGTTGTTTGGGCCGGGTAAACCTGTGTCCGGTGCCGGTTAGACCTTTTTCCTTTTCCGGGGTAGATTTTTGTCCGTTGGGGGAGACCGTTTTCCCCTGGCGGGGCCTGTGCCCGGGGCCCGGGGGGGCCGTTGTCCGGGGGGTCCTTTTTTCCGGGGGGAGGGTTTTTTGTCCAGCCGGGCCTTGCCGGGCCGCCGGGCCGGGGTAGACCGTTTCCCGGGCCGGGGGGGGCCCCTTTTTTGGGGGGGGGCCCTTTTTTCCGTGGCCGGGGGACCGTGGGGGGCCGGTTTAATTTTCCGGGGGGGGTTTTTCCGGGGGAACCTGTGCCCCCGGGCCCGGGGAGAAATTTTTCCCCGGGGGGGCCCCCTTTTCCGGGGGTTTGACCTTTTGTCCGGGGCCAAACCGTTTGCCGGGGGGTTAAAACCCTTTTTCCTGGGCCGGGGGACTTTTTTCCTGGGGGAGAGTGGGGCCCCGGGGGGGGGAATGTTCCGGGCCCGGGGGTAACCTGTTTCCTGGGGGGGTTTTCCTGTTTGCCTGGCCGGGGGGGGGAACCCCTTTTGGGCCGGGACCGCGTGGGGGGTAGACCGTTTTGGGGGGGGGTTAAATGTTTCCTGGCCGGGTAAACCCGTTTCCCCGGCCGGGTAGCCGGGCCGGGGGCCGGGTTTTTTGGTCCCCGGGGGGGAAATGTTCCCGGGGGGGGAACCTTTTTTTCCCCGGCCGGGTTTCCTGGGCCCCCTGGCCGGGGGAGGTTTTTCCCCGGGGGACCTTTTCCTGGCCCCCCGGGCGGGTTTGGGGTTTTGGGGGGGTAGACCTTCCCTGGCCGGGGGAGTTGCCCCCCCCTGGGGGCCCGGGGCCGGGGGGGGCCCCGGGTGCCCGTTTCCCTGGCCGGGTAACCTGTTTCCCCGGCCGGGTAGACCTGTTGTCCCGGGCCGGTTTACCTGGGCCGTGGCCGGGGAAAATTTTTCCGGGGGTAGATGTTTTCCCCCCGGGGCCCGGGTTTGCCTTTTTCCGGGGGTTTTTGGTTTTTGGGCCGGGTAGACCTGGGTTTGCCGGGGGCCCGGGGGTTTCCGCCGGGGAAAACCCTTTTTTTGGGGGGGGTTTTCCCCCGGGGCCTTTGCCCGGGGGCCCCCTTTCCCCCCGGCCTGCCCCGGGGGGTAGACCCTTTTTCCCGGGGGGGGGTAGACTGTTGTCCGTGGCCGGGGACCTTTTTTCCCTTCCCCCCCCGGGGGTACCTGTTTCCCCGGCCGGGTGCCGTTGCCTTTCGGGGGGAACCTTGCCCTCGGGCCGGGGAAAATTCCTGGCCGGGGGCCCCCTGGGGCCCCCCCCGGGGGCCCTGGGGGTAGACCTTTGTCCTGGCCGGGGTAAACCTTTTTGGGGGGGGGCCCCGGGGGGGGAGGGCCGTGGCCGGGGTAGACCTTTGTCCGTGGGGGGTAAGTTTCCCCCGGGTGACCTTTTCCCGGGGTGCCTTGCCGGGGGCCCCCGGGGGGGGGGCCCCGTTGTCCGGGCCGGGGTGACCTTTCCCGGGGGGGTTTGTTTTCCTTTGGGCCCGGGGGAGCTTGTTGTCCGTGGCCCGGGGGGCCTGTTTCCGTGGGCCCGGGGGGACCCGGTCCGGCCGGGGGGAAACCCTTTTTTGGCGGGGATACCTTTGTCCCTTGGCCGGGGCCCCGTTTCCCCCTGGCCTTAGCCTACCGCCTTTGGCCCGGGGGGGGTCCCTGGCCGGGGTGACCTGTTTTCCCCCGGGGGAACCCTTTCCGGGGGGGGGTTCCTTTTTTCCGGGCCGGGTAACCGTTGTCCTCCCCGGGCCTTAAAAGGGGGGGCCGGGGAGACTTTGTCCCGGCCGGGGTAGACCCTTTTCCCCGGCCCGGTAGCCTGTTTTCCTGCCCCCCCTTCCCCCGGGGGGGGAACCTGTTTCCGTGGGGGGTAGACCCGTTTTCCGTGGGGGGTTAAAACCGTTTTCCCGGGCCGGTAGCCTGTTGCCGGGGCCGGGGGGGCCTTCTGCCCCGGGGGGGGGTTTTTCCTGGCCAGCGTTTTCCTTGGGGGGAATTTTGTCCCTGGCCGGGTAACCTGTTTCCGGGGGTTTGACCCGTTTCTCCGGGGGGGTAGGGCCTGTTGTCCGGCCGGGGGAACCTGTTTTTCTTGGGCCCGGGGGGGACCGTTGTCCGTGGCGGGGGCCGGTCCTGGGGGTGCCTTGCCCCCGGGGGGGCCGTGCCGTGCCGGGGGGGTTTTCCGGGGGGGTCCTTTTTCCGGGGGGTACCCGGGGGGGTTTCCGTGGCCGGTCACCTTTGCCCGGGGGGGATTTTTCCTTTCCGGGTAGACCCCCCCGGCCGGAAACCCGCCTGGGGGGGAAAATTTTCTGGGGGGGTAACCTGTTGTCCCGGGCCTTTGCCGTCCGCCGGGACGGGGGCCTGGGGGGGTTTTTCCCGGGGGGACTTTTCCCGGCCGGTCCGGGCCCCGGGGGGGTAGACTGTTTCCTGGCCGGGGAATTTTTTGGGGCCGGGTGCCTTTTTCCGTGCAGGGGAGACCTTTGCCTCGGGGTCCGGGCCCGGGGGGGGAACCTGTTTCCGTGGCCGGGGAGACCGTTGCCGGGGCCGGGGAATTTTTCCGTGGGGGGTAACCCGTTGTCTGGCCGGCCTTGGGGGCCCGGGCCGGGGAACCTGGTTTTTGGGGGGGGGGGGTTTTGGGGCCGGGGGAACCTGTTGGCCCCCGGGGTGCCGTTTGGGGGCCGGGGGAAAACCTTTCCTTTTGGTTGGGGGGGCCGGGGGTTGGGCGTGGCGGGGTAGATTTTGTCCTGGGCCCGGGGAAGGGGCCCCCCCCCCCCCCCCCCCCCCCCCCCCCCCCCCCCCCCCCCCCCCCCCCCCCCCCCCCCCCCCCCCCCCCCCCCCCCCCCCCCCCCCCCCCCCCCCCCCCCCCCCCCCCCCCCCCCCCCCCCCCCCCCCCCCCCCCCCCCCCCCCCCCCCCCCCCCCCCCCCCCCCCCCCCCCCCCCCCCCCCCCCCCCCCCCCCCCCCCCCCCCCCCCCCCCCCCCCCCCCCCCCCCCCCCCCCCCCCCCCCCCCCCCCCCCCCCCCCCCCCCCCCCCCCCCCCCCCCCCCCCCCCCCCCCCCCCCCCCCCCCCCCCCCCCCCCCCCCCCCCCCCCCCCCCCCCCCCCCCCCCCCCCCCCCCCCCCCCCCCCCCCCCCCCCCCCCCCCCCCCCCCCCCCCCCCCCCCCCCCCCCCCCCCCCCCCCCCCCCCCCCCCCCCCCCCCCCCCCCCCCCCCCCCCCCCCCCCCCCCCCCCCCCCCCCCCCCCCCCCCCCCCCCCCCCCCCCCCCCCCCCCCCCCCCCCCCCCCCCCCCCCCCCCCCCCCCCCCCCCCCCCCCCCCCCCCCCCCCCCCCCCCCCCCCCCCCCCCCCCCCCCCCCCCCCCCCCCCCCCCCCCCCCCCCCCCCCCCCCCCCCCCCCCCCCCCCCCCCCCCCCCCCCCCCCCCCCCCCCCCCCCCCCCCCCCCCCCCCCCCCCCCCCCCCCCCCCCCCCCCCCCCCCCCCCCCCCCCCCCCCCCCCCCCCCCCCCCCCCCCCCCCCCCCCCCCCCCCCCCCCCCCCCCCCCCCCCCCCCCCCCCCCCCCCCCCCCCCCCCCCCCCCCCCCCCCCCCCCCCCCCCCCCCCCCCCCCCCCCCCCCCCCCGCCGGGCCCCCCGCCCGGGACCTGGTCCCGCCGGGAGCCGCCTCCGGGCCTTTGCCCCCCCTTTGCCCCCGGCCGCCCGGCCCGGGGCCCCCCGTTGCCCCCGGGCCGGGAAACCTGCCGTGGCCGGGGAGACCCGTCCCCGCCCCTCCTAGCCGCCGGCCCGGGAGCCCCCGTTCCTTCGGAGCCTTTCCCCCCCCGGTACCGTGCCTCGGCCGGCCTTAGCTGTAGGCCGCCGTGGCCGGGGTAGACCTGTTGTCCGTGGCGGGGTAGACCTGTTGTCCGTTGGCCGGGGTAGACCTGTTGTCCGTGGCAGGGGTAGACCGTGGCCCTCGGCCGGGGTAGACCTGTTGTCCTCGGCCGGGTAGACCTGTTGTCCGTGGCACGGGGGTAGACCTGTTGTCCGTGGCCGGGGTAGACCTTTGTCCTCGGCCGGCATTAGCTAGTAGGCCCGCCGTGGCCGGGGTAGACCTGTTGTCCCTGGCCGGGGTAGTACCTGTTATCCTCGGCCTGGGTAGACCTGTTGTCCTCGGCCGGCCTTAGCCGTAGGCCGCCGTGGCCGGGGTAGACCTGTTGTCCGTGGTTGGGGTAGACCGTTGTCCGTGGCCGGGTTAGACCTGTTCTTCCGTGGGGCCGGGGTAGACCAGTTGTCCGTGGCCGGGTAGACCTGTTGTCCTCGGCCGGCCTTAGCCGTTAGGCCCGTGGCCGGGTAGACTCGTTGTCCGTGGCCGGGGTAGACCTGTTGTCCCGGCCGGCCTTAGCCGTAGGCCGCGTAGCGGGGTAGACCTGTTGTCCGTGGCCGGGTAGACCTGTTGTTCCGTGGCCGAGGTTAGGTAGACCTGTTGTCCTCGGACGGCCTTAGCCGTAGGCCGCCGTGGCCAGGGGTAGACCTGTTCCCGGCCGGGTAGACCTGTTGTCCCGGTGGGGTAACCTGTTGTCCCTGCCGGGGTAGACCTGTTGTCCTCGGGGCCTTAGCCGTGGCCGCGTGGGGCCCGGGGGGGACCTGGTTTTCCCTGGCCGGGGGTAGACCTTTTGTCCTGGCCGGGTAGACCGTTTCTCCGTGGCCGGGTAGACCTGTTGTCCTCGAGGCCGGCCTAGCCTAGCGCCGTGGCCGGGTTAGACCTGTTGTCCGTGGCCGGGGTAGACCTGTTGTCCGTTGGCCGGAGTAGACCTGCTGCCCTCGGCCGGGGTAGACCTGTTGTCCCCGGCCGGAGGTAGACCTGTTGTCCGTGGCGGGGTAGACCTGTTGTCCGTGCCTGGCTTAGCGTAGGCCCGCGTGGCCGGGGTAGACCTGTTGTCCGTGGCCGGGTAGACCTGTTGTCCGTGGGGAGATCTTCGGCGGTAGACCTGTTGTCCTCGGCCGGCTTAGCGTAGGCCGCCGTGGCCGGGGTAGACCTGTTGTCCGTGGCCGGGGTAGACCTGTTGTCCGTGGCCGGGGTAGACCTGGTGCCCTCGGCCGGGGTAGACCTGTTGTCCTCGGCCGGGCTAGACCTGTTCTCCGTGGCCGGGTTAGACCTGTTGTCGAGGCCGGGGTAGACCTGTTGTCCGTGGCGGGTTAGACCTGTTGTCCGTGGCCGGGGTAGACCTGTTGTCCTTGGCCGGAGTAGACCTGCTGCCCTCGGCCGGGGTAGACCTATTGTCCGTGGCCGGGGTAGACCTGTTGTCCTCGGCCGGGTAGACCTGTTGTCCGTGGCCGGGGTAGACCTGTTGTCCTCGGCCGGCCTTAGTCGTAGGACGCCGTGGCCGGGTAGACCTGTTGTCCGTGGCCGGGGTAGACCTATTGTCCGTGGCTGGGGTAGACCTGTTGTCCGTGGCCGGGTAGACCTGCTGCCCTCAGCCGTTGTAGACCTGTTGTCCTTGGCCGGGGTAGACCATTGTCCGTGGCTTGGCTAGACCTGTTTTCCTCGGCCGGCCTTAGCCGTAGGCCGCCGTAGCCGCGCTAGACCTGTTGTCCGTGGCCGGGGTAGACCTGTTGTCCTCGGCCGGCCTTAGCCGTAGTCCGCCGTAGACGGGGTAGACCTGTTGTCCGTGGCCGGGGTAGACCTGTTGTCCGTGGCCGGGTTAGACCTGTTGTCCGGCCGGCCGTAGCCGTAGGCCGCCGTGGCAGGGGTAGACCTGTTGTCCGTGGCCGGGGTAGACCTGTTATCCTCGGCCTGGGTTGACCTGTTGTCCTCGGCCTGCCTTAGCCGTAGGCCGCCGTGGCCGGGGTAGACCTGTTGTCCGTGGCCGGGGTAGACCTGTCGTCGGTGGCCGGGTAGACCTGTTGTCCTTGGCCGGGGTAGACTTGTTGTCCGTGGCCGGGGTAGACCTGTTGTCCGTGGCCGGGGTAGACCTGCTGCCCTCGGCCGGGGTAGACCTGTTGTCCTCGGTCGGGGTATACCTGTTGTCCGTTGCCGGGGTAGACCTGTTGTCCTCGGCTGGCCTTAGCCGTAGGCCGCCGTGGCCGGGGTAGACCTGTTGTCCTCGGCCGGCCTTAGCAGTAGGCCGCCGTGGCCGGGGTAGACACTGTTGTCCCTGGCCGGGGTAGACCTGTTATCCTCGGCCTGGGTAGACCTGTTGTCCTCGGCCGGCCTTAGCCGTAGGCCGCCGTGGCCGGGGTAGACCTGTTGTCCGTGGTTGGGGTAGACCTGTTGTCCGTGGCCGGGTTAGACCTGTTTTCCGTGGCCGGGGTAGACCTGTTGTCCTTGGCCGGGGTAGACCTTCTGCCCTCGGCGGGGTAGATCTGTTGTCCTCGGCCGGGCTAGACTGTTCTCCGTGGCCGGGGTAGACCGTGTTGTCCGTGGCCGGGGTAGACCTGTTTTCCGTGGCAGGGGTAGACCTGTTGTCCTTGGCCGGGGTAGACCTTCTGCCCTCTGCCGGGGTAGATCTGTTGTCCTCGGCCGGGCTAGACCTGTTCTCCGTGGCCGGGGTAGACCTGTTGTCCGTGGCCGGGGTAGACCTGTTCTCCGTGGCCGGGGTAGACCTGTTGTCCGTGGCCGGGGTAGACCTGTTTTCCGTGGCTGGGGTAGACTGTTGTCCGTGGCCGGGGTAGACCTGCTGCCCTCAGCCGTTGTAGACCTGTTGTCCTCGGCCGGGGTAGACCAGTTGTCCGTGGCTTCGCTAGACCTGTTTTCCTCGGCCGGCCTTAGCCGTAGGCCGCCGCAGGCGGCGCTAGACCTGTTGTCCGTGGCCGGGGTAGACCTGTTGTCCTCGGCCGGCCTTAGCCGTAGGCCGCCGTAGGCGGGGTAGACCTATTGTCCGTGGCCGGGGTAGACCTGTTGTCCGTGGCCGGGTTAGACCTGTTTCCGTGGCCGGCCTTAGCCGTAGGCCGCCGTGGCAGGGGTAGACCTGTTGTCCGTGGCCGGGGTAGACCTGTCATCGGTGGCCGGGGTAGACCTGTTGTCCTTGGCCGGGGTAGACTTGTTGTCCGTGGCCGGGGTAGACCTGTTGTCCGTGGCCGGGGTAGACCTGCTGCCCTCGGCCGGGGTAGACCTGTTGTCCTCGGTCGGGGTATACCTGTTGTCCGTTGCCGGGTAGACCTGTTGTCCTCGGCTGGCCTTAGCCGTAGGCCGCCGTGGCCGGGGTAGACCTGGTGCCCTCGGCCGGGGTAGACCTTTTGTCCTCGGCCGGGTTAGACCAGTTCTCCGTGGCCGGATTAGACCTGTTGTCCGAGGCCGGGGTAGACCTGTTGTCCGTGGCCGGGTTAGACCTGTTGTCCGTGGCCGGGGTAGACCTGTTGTCCTTGGCCGGAGTAGACCTGCTGCCCTCGGGCCCGGGGGGACCGTTGCCCCGGCCAGCCCCAGACCTTTTGTCCTGGGCCGGGTAACCGTTGTCCCCGCTGGGGCCCTTTCCCAGCCCCGTGGGGGGCCGGGTTTTGGCCGGTTTTGACCTGTTTTCCGGGCCAGGGTTCGGGGGCCTGTTATCTTCGCCGGGGAGACCTGTTGTCCCCCGGCCTTAGCGTAGGCCGCCGTGGGGCCGGGTAGACCTTTTGTCCCCTGGGGGGTAACCTTTGTCCGTTGCCCGGGGGAACCTGTTTCCGGCAGGGGTAGACCTGCTGCCCCTGGCCGGGGGAGCCCCTTGTCCTCGGCCGGGTAGACCCGTTGTCCGTGGCCGGGGTAAACCTGTTGTCCGTGGCCGGGGGAGACCCTTTTTCCCCGCCGGGATTAGCGAAGGGGCCCCCCGTGGGCCGGGGGAGACCTGTTGTCCCGGGCCGGGGGAGACCTGTTTCCTCGGCCGGGTAACCTGTTGTTCCGGGGCCCTTTGCCGTAGGCCGCCGTGGCCCCGGGGGGACCTGTTTCCTGGTTGGGGTAGACCGTTGTCCGGGGCCGGGGTTTGACCCTTTTTTTCCCGGGCCCGGGGGGACCGTTGTCCGTGGGTTTTCTAGACCTTTTTTCCTCGGCCGGGCCTTAACCCTAGGCCGCCGACCGGCTAAAACCCGTTGTCCCCTGGCCGGGGGCTTTTGTCCCGGCCGGCCCCTTTGCCGAGGCCCCCGGGGGGAG
>JAVUNC010000243.1:0-10853 GCA_032173965.1 Sitta carolinensis
TAAAATTATGCCTTTAAAATTGCAAAAGCAAATTTTTATTTTAGAAGAAAGTTTTAAAAAACCCAAAAGGCCTATATGCTCGCAGGAAACAGAAATGCACTCTTGTAGAAATTATGTTGATTTTAATTAGGGGTTGATTTTATTTTAGCTAAAAATTTACTAAAGCTTAAAATGAGGGGAGGAGAACACAGCAATCTTTTTATCACACAACCCCCGGCAGCTGGATTAGGTTTTTTTAACAATTACTAGTGTTTCACCTGATCTTTGAGGTAGCTAAAAGCTCTATTTGCAAGCGGGGACAATGCCTCCTGGTTGCGCACTTGCCCCACGCTTGAGTAAAATCAAAGCTTCACATCCCTCCCGGACCTCCCCCCCCCTGGTGAAACAGTGGATTTAAAGGGGCTTCAGCAGGCAAAACTTTTGTTTTACATCGGTCCCCAGCAGTTCTGGGGGAAATTGTTTCACTGCAGGCTGTTCCTGAATTCCCGCCCATTGAAATTCCTGGCAAATTGCTTCAGATATTTTTTTCTTGACCGGGAATGCGAGCAACAGCACCCGGCCCCTTTTCTGCCCCTGCGCCTCAAACCTCCCACCAGGTTGTAAACCCTTGAAACCCGCTCACCCTCTCATTTACCCCCCCCCCAAGAGAGACCGCCCACAGAAGCTAAGTTTCGGGTTTGTGTAGGAAACCAAAAAAGGGGTATCCCCCGAAAAAAACCTCCACCCTCTGGCGGAAAATGTAAGCATCAAAATCTAGAAAGCCTCACATCAAAATTTCTTTTTGTATTTTCCCTGCGAGGGGCTGTACCCCCTTTTGGCGAAGGGGAAAGGGTTTCCCCTGACGGCGACACACTGTCCGGATTACACACCCCCATTTTGGTCCTCCCTGGGGGATGGAGGCAGGACTAAGCACGGGAAACCAGCCCGACTCCCCCTTTTTCCCAAGCGGTTTAAAGGGAAACGAGTGCATTAAAAAAAAAAAAGAAAAACCACGCTTAGATATGGGGCCCTTAAGAGGGGCAGACTCACTTTCTGCAGTTTTCCAGTTTCCCACCAACATAGGGGGGCCTGCTACTTCTGCCATCCCTTTAGTGTTGGGACTGAAAGCCCTTTTTCGGGGCCCCAAACCCCGGGAAAAGAAAGCGGATTTTTTAGTTCCCATTAAGAGCAAAAAATTTTCCCTCTGAAATTAACAAATTAAAATTTTTTAAAGAGAGCAAAGGGTTTTCCCACTGTGAACCTGAAATGGAGAAGTAGCTAATAAATACGAAAAAATTAGCTCATGAAAATAAAACAGCCCCCCCAAATGTAGTATTGTTTCTACAAGCGATTGCAAACCCGGGTTGGACAAACCAAAAGCTGTGAAAACTGGGGCCCTAAAACCTGTCCTCTGGTAAAAAATGGATAATCCCCTCCCACTAAAAAAAAAACCCCAAAAACAAATTTCAACACATTACTATACAAGTTAAAAAACATGATCTAGAAGGTACTTCTTTTAAGATTTGAAGTACATGATGCTGTCTGGCAGGCCTTCCTTAGGATGCAAAAAAGGGAGGTCAGGCTTCAGAGTCAGTCAGCAGGGAAATTCAACACTGAAGTGGGCAAGAAGTAACCTGAAACCATTCCTCCTTGTGAAATACTGCTGAAATTAATTCTGTTTCTCTTTCTGTCCTCGAAATGTCACTGAAATGGTGGCTTTTCTTTGTTGCTTGTTTTCAGAACTTACTAAGATGGAGAAGCATTCCTATTCTAGTTAGAAGCATTAGTGAACCAAAGGTTATGTTCATTTTTGTGCCTTCACGTCCTTGTCTCTTCTCAGTGTTCAGATTGGCATACAGGGCATACTTGTTTGGTGTGTTTGTACTTTTGGGTCCTTTCAGAAATAGTTTTGTTTCATGAAGTGTCCAGAAGATTCAGCTGCCGCGCATAAATTTGCAGCCAATCAGGAGCGGCTGCTCCGATGATGTCACAGGAACTGCCGCGCCGTGCTCCAGGTAACGGAATAGAACGTTGGTGTGGCGCGTGGGAGCCCTGACTGTCCAGAGCGGCTCCTGCCGTGCTTGGTGCAAGACGCTTCTCCTTGATTCTCAGCTGACAAAGTGCCCCTTGTCACTGAGGGTCCCATATTTTCCCTTTCCGGTGTGCACTCTGCGAAAGTGCTGTGCAGTATGACCGAAATGTTAATAGCGAATCTTTGCTGCAGCTGGCAAATTTTTTCCACTGGGCTGTTCTATCTATTCTTGCCCAGACAAAGTCTGGCTGGTGACTCACCAGACAAGTAAGTAGAGGTTTTTGCCTAGGGGCCATCTGATCTGGCTTTTGTATCAACGTGTTGTTCATGCTATCCCTAAGTAACTGAGTTGATTTTGAAATGAAAAGGCCATTAAGACACTAGGACTTGGTAGAGCTCATGTCAACAGCTTCAGCCACAAAGGGAGGCCTGTAGCTCTCTCTTAGGATGTGGGCACTTTCGTGATTGAACCTGCAGGGGTTCTTTTCCTTGCACGGTTGGCCGTGGCAGGAGGGTCTGTAAATTCCTCAGCTGCTGGTTCAACAAGACACTTCCAAAATGCAAGTGGAGAAGCTTCTGAGAAGTCTCATCTAAAAACTCTGCAGTTGTCTCCAGAACTGAGGGAAAGCAACTTATTTTCTAAATTCTGAATTAAAAGATTTGATGCTCTGCCTTAAATGACTGGAGAAAAAGAATAGCCTAAATCTATTGCGCTTTTTCTTGCTTTCAATGGAAAAAATTGTTGCTAAATGGAGAGACATCCTGGAAGAAAAATGCTCTTTATTTGGGGCGACTTGACTCATTCTGTAGGGTTCTTCACAAAAGACAGTTTTCTAACAACATCTGTTTAATTTTTCCTTGCCATATCCAGGTGAACTTGCATCTAGATACCGAAAAACCCATGCTTCGTGAGTGGCAAAGTAACCTTGATGTGGCCAAGCATTTTTGGGTTTTGTGGAGCAAAGCCATGAACTTGCCTGCTGCATAGGAGCTGGCCTTGTAGCCTTACAGAATCCTTACAGGGTCTTTAACCATCACAAAAAAAGGAGGCTCTGGCTGTTTTGTAATATATCTCTTAAAGAGCTTTAAATAACAAAACTCCTTGTTTTGCAAGACAGAAAGTTGCTTGCTGTTTGTTTTTATAGTTAGCCGATGGTGAATACAGGTTCACAACAATATGCAGCATTGTCTAATATCCCTCTCTAATTTAGTTTTATGCAACTCAAATCCCATTTTCTATCCAAGTTGATGATTTCTCCTTAGTATAGCTGATAGATTAAATGCACATTAATAAGATTGTAAATATTTTAGTGACACCCTGTCGCGCACCTGACAGCTGTCAAGTCCACAGAGCAAAACACCAGAATCAAAGCGGCTTGGCTCCCCTCTGTTTTCAGAGAAAATATGAGGAGAGGAAGACAACCAAGCTCCCCTTTTCTGAACCAGAACTGGAGGGTCCAAAATCAGTAAGGCCAGCTTTGGTCACAATATGCAGCAATGTCCTAATGTAGCCCTCTCTAATTTAGTTTAAGCAACTCAGAAACCCCATTCTATCCAAGTTGATGAGTTCCTTAGTATAGCTGGGAGAGGATTTATCACATTAATAAGATGTAAATATTTTGTGACACACGTCGCTCACACTACTGTCTTATCCCACAGAGCAAACACACAAATCAAAGCTGCTGGGGCGCCCTCTGTTTCTAGAGAATTTGAGGAGGAGAAGACAACCAAGCTCCCCAACCAGTTTCTTGAACAGAACTGGAGGGTCCCAGAATCAGAAATGGCCAGCCCTTTGGTCACAATATGCAGCATTTCTAAATAGCCCTCTCTAATTTAGTTTTAGGCAATCTACAGAATCCCTATTATCTAATCCAAGTTGATCGATTATCTCCTTAGTATCAAAAAGAGGCTGGAGAGAATTATGCATATTAATAAGATTGTAAATAATTATGTGACAACACTGTCGGCACACACTGCTGTCTATCGCACAGGAGCAAGAACACGCAGAATCTAGATCAAGCTGTAATGGAAGGCTCCTCTCTGTTCTCTAGAGAGTATGAGGAGGCCGAAGGAAGACAACCGCAAGTCTTCCCCACCTGTCTTGTAGAACCTAGACACTGAGCTCCTTGAGAAATCAGTAAACGGGCCACTCTGTCAGCATTGTTTTGGTGTAATTCAGAGTTGATCTGTTTTTGTTCAGGGCAAGACCCTGGTCATTCAAAGGCTTAAAAATTCTGAGGCAATACTGATGACAGAAGAGCTTCCACCGCAACGTCCGCAAGCCACTGCACTGGATAACTCAGCTCCTAGAACTTTCATAGTTTAATTCATCATTTTCCTGTGCATTCTGATTAAGGGGCCGAATGTTTATTATCTTACCAATTGATAAAGAGTCATAGCATAGCATATAGTGTCTTTAATGGTACTTCGTGTAAAAGTGAGCCCCGTTTGCTATCTGTGCAAGCTTTTTTTTGTATCTGTCATCCAGTGGAGGGGCTTAGTGGTCGCTAAAGGCACAGTGTCACTAGAAACTGTCCTGTGGAGGGTTGCCTTGCCCCTTTCCTTGGACTTATACTAAGTTAGCTAGAATTAAGCAGATTTAAGATCTCACCTGGTACCATTGTTACGTCGACCACAAACAATTGATGAAGAGAGATCCCTGTGCAAGCAAGTCTGCCAAATGTCTAAGAGAGGGTTGAGCCTCATGAAAGGGCTGAGAACATGGTTTCCTTAAAATGACACAATCCTAAAGCCTGAAGTACTTAATTAGCAATCATCTCTGCTAGGGCACGGCTTTCTGACTACAAACTGATTTCTATGTCACAGATCTATAGCATCTCTGAAAGAAGGCAGGAGATATGCATTACCATTTGTAAGGCCTCTGAAGAGCAGGCATTTCGCCACACCTGAGAAATCCAGTTCCGTTGGACGTGACAACATCTTCGGTTCTCTAGGGAAGGCAATAAGAAAGCATACCAAGGAGCGAGATCTAAAGGACAAACTAAGTAGGTCTCTCTGATCTTCTTGACTGATGTGAGCGGTGTTAATGTTCATAAATGACAAATACAAATCACGTTACGCACTCTGGTATAGTGTTTCTTTTCCGCTCTGTCTGTCTCTCTCTGAACTCGTTTCGGCCTTTTGCAGTCTAGGTTTCACTGCCTAGGTGAGAGACATCTTCAAAGGTTCTGTAGAAAAACGCAGTACATATGTGGCAGAGTCAACCTGTGGCTATGGGGGCTGGTCCTGTACTTCGTTGTTTTTGCTGCTTCGTACCTTGTTACCCACAACATATGACTACAGCTCACAGCCCAGAGAGCTTGGGGCTAGCATTTTTCCACACTGAGGCTTGGATAGATGGTTTCGACCATTTTGAAGTGATTCTTTCATTGTTCCTTCTCAGGAGTGTTGTGAGTGTCGAGACCCGTGACAAATATGATGTTGGAGCTATGCGGAAGAAAATTGCCTAAATACCGGGTAAGCCCGGAACCCAGTTCCTTCATCCATAACAACAGGCCAGGTATCTTTACTGTTAGTATACGATCAAGTGTGAAGTCAGAGGCAAAGCTCCAAATGGGTTCAACACGGGAGGTTAAAATCGCTATCTGCTGCGTCAGATACTGATCATAATAATTTGTAACTGTGATCTAGACAGGTGTCATCACAGCTTCGTTATGGTATATTTGTCCCTACGCGGCTTCCTGCAAAAGGCAAAGGAAGTCCGTGACAGATCTCCTTGTCTCTCTAGTTCGCTGCTTACCAACCTACTTTAACCTATTTTCACAAGAGAAATGCATTTCTTTTAGGGCGCAAAAATAAATAGAGGACCTACTATAGATTCAAATAAGAGATGCTGAGAAGCCGAGAGCAGTAAGAAATTCTGTGAGAGAGCTCAGAAATGCACCGCTGGAAAAAAACAAAGAAATTTTTACCTTTCCAGGTTTTTGTAGCCCCCCCCCCCCCACCCCCCCCGACAACCAAGTGCTACGCTTATAAGCCCTCACCACCTAGGCCGCCTCCAATAAGGTTCTTGAAACAGTCAAATTAAATCCAGAATGTGTGCTATGCTGAGATTGGTACTAAACCTTCGTGTACACAGACATCTAAAATTTTCTTTGGACACCACTGTCAGAAGGCTGGTGGGCACTGCTGTGCTCAGTCATATCTTATGAGTAGTGATTACAGCCAGTGTTTTATAAACCATAACTCTAGCCAGCCAGAGCTCTCACTGTCTGGCGTAGGACTTTCACTGTAGAACATCACTGGCTTCACCTTTCTTTGCTAGCTGTTATTGTTTTCCGAGGGGTTTTGAACGAGTCCTATACACGTCCGGCCAGATTAACAAATACATTAAGCACAACATGGAGGAAAAGTAAGTGTCAAATTGCATCCCAATTTGCAGTTCTTGAGTGCCTTTCCCTCTGTGGGCAGTTTGCTTCTAGGCTTTGTTCCAGGCTGATCTTTCCTCGTAAAGGCTGTTTCCTAACAAATCAACAGACTAAGTAATTATCTTGCCCGCATCATCTTTTGAGACAGCTCTTTGGCTACAGCTTAATACTTTGGAAAGTCTTCTTATCTTGTGCTGACAGCGAAAGACACCCTGATTCTTCCTGGTAGCTCTATCCCTTTTAGGAGTACCATCGCTTTGTACTATGTGCTTAGAAACGAGGAAGTCTACAGCAAGGAAGCCAGGGCAATATCCAAAAAAATTCCATGGAGCGATTATAGTCTTTTTAAGAGCGCATGAAAGCAAAGGGCTGTCAAATCTAAACTGTTACAAGTTGTTGCTTTAGAGTTGCAAAATCAACAAGTCAACAATTAAGAAGTGTAAGATCTGTTTATTGCAGGGTAACGATTAACGATCGCTTTTAGGATTGGCATTTTATCTGATAATCGCCCTGTCTCGTTTACCTTTGTTTTATGCCATCAATGATGAGCAACCGTTGCATTGAAAATAATGAGTCCAAACTGCCATAAGACTATCCTAAAGGGTTGCCATCTCATTATAATTGTGGTGGGGTTTTTCACAGAGCAAACTGCTTTTGCTTTGCAAATCGTTATGAATGTATTAGATGCTTAGGTTTTTGACTTATTTTTATTTTATAAACTAAGGTCCATTGGCAGACGAAGTGGGAATTTAGCACAAGATGGTTGGTTAAGTTCCGAGGAACTGAGAGTTAAGAGCACTAGTTGGTTAGCAAACTTACTGAGCAAGTGACAAAAGTGTCAAGCATGTCTAACTATTAAGATGGGCTGAGGGTGCGCAGCAGCGACATGGGCTGATTGTCATGGTCAATGACTAAACTCGATGTGTAAATCACCAGGCAGTTTGGTATCGTTTTTTACGCACGCTGGGGCTCTGTTCCTCCGCAACCACAAAACTCACCACTCACTGCTTGTTCAATTCGATCTTGTGCCAACAGACGTCTTCAGTTAATAGGTTTTCAATGTCATTTTAGGTGGGGCCATAAAAAAAGTGAGTCTCCTAAAACAGCCCCAAGAAGGGACAGCTAATGTAATGAAGACTCGCTCGTTGTAAGCCAAGGGACACAGAAGCACTCCTAATAAGTCTATTAACCTATTTATGACAAGAGGTAATAGTTCTTGGATTTATTTAATTTTTTATCTCATCAGTGAACTTTTTAACTAATTCATATTAGATGTACTATGCGGCAAGACAAAAAGGTTATAACAAAAAAAAACCTTCATTGCAGGTACTGGCTAGGAGATGAGTGATTTTTATTATTATTTATCTATTTCTATACGATATGACTGGACGGAAGAGTTCGCATTTGTTTGGCATAATATTTTCTGGCATCATTGTTGAAACCTCTTTGAAAAAGCCAAACCAGTGGGTTAGCACCCTGTCTGACTAAAACAATCACCCCTAATAATTCACTACCTCATGTTATTGTTGGTTTGGGGTTGTAGTTGCGATACGTTTATCTTTTTTTAAGTTAGAACAGAATTCGTGTGATTATGATAAGACGTGGGGCATGAGTAAGTTATCAGAGAATTAATTTCGCCTGCATTATTTCACTTTCTTAGCCATCTAAGACATCTCAGTTTTCATGGATGGGCCTTTCTCCATTAAACATAGGCTATAGACTCTCAAGTGGTGCATCAACCTAGTGAGAATAGCCTCTTCCTTTTATTCTTTGCATCTTCATTAACAAGCAGGCCACTGGAAATAGACAACCTGTAGGTGTTTTTTGAGTTGGTAAGGTAAATTTTATGGGGTGGGCAATGCACATTCAATCACACCATGACCATCGGTTCCTTCTATGTCAGCTATCTTTTGGAGGGATATCAACTCTGGATAATATTAGTGGAATAACACGGAGGCACAGGGATTAGGGCTTATTAAGCATGTGTCCTTAAGTAAGCTCTGTATGTCTCGTGGAGGAGAGATAGCAAGCGTATCTGCCAGAGCAGTAAAGAGATGTCCAATTGGACGCTAATATCTGAATGTTTGTGCAGAACTGGTGCTATCTAGACAGCTGGGCAAGACCTGAGAGTGATTCATGTTCAGAAGCTTTGTTTTCTGTATTGCTATTGAATGACATGGAGAAGCAAGTAGTGTCTTAGTGGAGGCCCGGCACTAAAGACCAAGGGGGGGGCAGAATAACATCAAAGCAGTATTCAAACTTTGTGTGTAAACTCTCTTTTTTAAATTTTTTTGACTTTTCTCAACTTTGCCTCTGTGTGTTTGCCTGGAGCCTGTCTGTATTGCATTCCTATGCCTGTAAAAGCAAACATGCTGGTAGCAGAATTTTAAACTAATGGCAAATGATTGTCGGTCACCTGGATGGAGAGAGCCCATGCCCTGCAGCAGAAGTCATTCTGTCTGTGTTTGCAGGGGACAGTCTGTAACAACATTGCCATTTCTCTTTCGAGAGGTAATATGTCTTCACCTAAAAAATACTGCTCTACTACTGATGAGCAGCAGACTCCTTCCTCTTGACAAACACTGTGTTCTGCCACTGCTCACCTTTCAGCTAGAACTGAGGTCCTTTAGAGCCATTTCCTTTCTTGGTGATGAAAATCAGGTAATTAATTTTACCCTCCTGTTTGTTTTTTTATCTATCAGTGCCTGCAAGCACTAAATTTCCTTCACTCCAACCTCGTGATTCACAAGAGATGTTAAAAGTGAAAACATTCTTCTTGGAATGGATGGATCTGTCAAACTGGGTAGGTACTCTTTCTTGGTCGGCACAGCATTCCTGGGATGCAGGGCGTGGGGCTGCTTTAAGACTGACCACCAGTTCCCCAAGAGCGGTGCCTGTGGGAGTGCATGGAGCACTGCTGCAAGCTAAGAGTGCAGCTGGTGTGCAGAGAGGCCTTGAGAGAAACAAGGTGTCAAGAATGGCTTTGGTCTGTGCGTGACCCTTCCAGAGGGTGGGAGTCCAGTCTTAAACTTTAAGTGATAAAGGCCACTGAGTGAAATGTGGAGGTTTTCTATAAGTGACTGATTCCATATTTCCTCAGTTAGGTCCTGAGGAAACAGAGCATGGCTGCTTTTCCAGCTAGATTTAACACCACATTCTCAGACTCTAGGTGGGAAAATTCCTTAGCTTGGTTTCTTATTCAAGCTGGCTTTTACAACACTGGGTTTCCTCCTCAGCCGATTATTGGCCTCTGTGCTCAGATTGACTTCTGAGCAGAACAAGCGGAATTCGATGGTGGGGACAGCTCACTGGATGGCACCGGAGTATGTGAATAAGGATGAATACGGACCAAAGTAGATATTTGGTCCCTTGGCATCGTGGCGATAGAAATGCTGCAAGGAGAAACCACCTTACCACGACAGATTAAACCTCTCAAGGTAAGGTACAAATACTAGCAGATGTCACTGTCTCTCTAATCTGTCTCATGCTCTGTCTCACAAGAGACTAAATCCCATTCACAATCAGTTTGGACTAGCTCAACCAAGGCCCATCTACTGGTTAGCTTTGTGGCATCAATGGGAGAACCTCGGAAGAGGAGCAACATGTTCCAGTTAAAAAATGTCTGTTTTTGCCTTCAGTGATGCTTCAAATTTCTCATGGACTTTTTGAGTTCTATTGAGCTGTGTCTCCGAATGACAAGAAATGTTCATGGCAAGTTTCTCAAACTGGAGGAATTTGTATGAAAAGCATTTCAACTGTTTCTGCAGGCATGGAAACCCTTTTCAGATCTTGCACCCGTGCCAATTACTTACTTGAGCCTTTCAGGAAGTGCCTCTGGTTCTATGAATGCCTTAATTATTCATTACCAAATTCTTTTTCTAAAAGTATGTTTTTAGCACAGGAATTAGCTTCATAATAGCATTCACTTGAGTTTTCAGAATTAGCAAGAATTCCCATAGGGATATTACCAAGAATTGCCATATTCCTTTTTCTGATTAGACCATTAAAATTTGGGTTTTTTGAACATGGAAGTGAAGCTGATTGAGAATTTGGAGTCCGATAAAAGACAGAGTTGCAGGTGTCTCTTGTCTGCCTAAGCAGCCATTTTCATCAAAAAATATTTGTGGATGTAACTAAATGTGTGTTTGAACTGAGGTTCCACATGTTTCTGTTCCCTTTTCCCAGGAATTCTTTTCCCAGAATAAGTTGATGGATTTCCTTTTTGACATCTGGTTACCATTTTTATCGGGAAGAGAGTGAAAAATTTGACAATCATTTTTTTATGGAAGCTGTACTTTAGAGACCAGTGAGCACTGCAGAGATGAATTGTATGTAACAGTGCTTGGAAATAATGTGGTCAGACCAAATTCACTCTAAAAGAACTGTAAAGCCTGTAAAGTCAGTCCACAGAGCAGCAAAAGGGCTTTTGGCTGATGTAGTTCCTACGAACTTTT
>JAVUNC010000244.1:0-10846 GCA_032173965.1 Sitta carolinensis
CCAAAAAAGGGGGGCCCCAGGCCCCCCCGGAAAGGGGGGCCCCCCCCCTGGCCGGCGGGGCAAGGCACCCAAAGAGGCCACTAGCCGGCCCAAAACCGTCCCCACCTGGGGGGGGAAAAGGAAAAAAATCTAACCCGCGGAGGCCAACGCTAACCCCCCCGAAAAAAGGGCCCCCAAGGCCCCGGGGGGGCAAAAGGGCCCCCCCCCACCCGGAGGAAATTACCCGGGCAAAAGGGGCCGCCCCCCGGGGGCCGGGAAGGCAAAACCCCCAAAGGCCAAATTTACCCCCCGAGGCGCCGCCCCAAACCCCTAAGGCCGCAAGGAAAGGGCCCCCGACAAAAGGAAAAACCCCCGGCGCCCCCCCCCGCTAAGGCCCGGGGAAGGGAAAGGCCCCCCCAAAAAGGAAAAAAGGCCCCCGGCAACGCCGCCAAAAAACCCTAACCCCGGGGGAAAGGGAACAGGTCACCCGGGGGCCGGGCACCCCCAAGGGCCCCCCAAACCCCAAACCCGGAAAGGGGAACGGGGCCCCCCCACCCCCAACAGGTTAAAACCCCCCCCCAGGCTCCCCCCAGGCCCAAAGAACGCTACCCCCCCCGGGGGGGCCCTCGCCCCCCCCAAAGGCGCCGTCCCAAACCGCTAAGGCCGGCGAAGCAACAGGCCCCCCCCGGCAAAAGGCCCCGGGCCCCCCCCCAAAGGGGGGGGGGAGAAAGAAAAGAAGGGGGGGCCCCAAACCCAAGCCGGGGGGAAGGCAAATTTCCCCCAAAAAGGGGGCACCCCCCCGAGGCCCCCCCCCCAAAAAACCGGCGAAACAACAGGGCTACCCCGCCAAAGGCCCACCCCTAAACCGGGGGGCCCTCCCCCAAGGCCCGGGGGGGCCAAAACCCCCGCAAAGGGCCCCCACCCCCCCGGGGCCGGGCCAAACCCCGCAAAACCCGGAGGGGCCCCGGCTCCCCCCGGGGGAAAGGGAACAGGGCTACCCGGGCCCGGCCGCCCCCGCAAGGCGGGGGGCAACGGCAAACCGCGGAGCAACAGTCTACCCCCCGGGGGCGCCCCCCCCCCTAAGGCCGGGGAAGGCAACATCAAAAAAAAAGAGGGAAATTTAAAACCCCCCAGGGGCCCCCCCCGCTAAGGCCGGGGAAGGCAAACAGGCCCCCCAAAAAAAGGGGGCAAAAAGGGCCCGCCCGGCCAAAGGGGCCCCGGGGAAACCGAAACCGCAAGAAAAAGGGTCTATCCCACAAAGGGGGAAAAATGCCCCCGAAGGGCGCCCCCCACCCAAAAAACGGGGGGGCCCAAACAACCCCCGCACGGCAAAACCCCCAGCGCCCCCCCTAGCCGGCGGGCAACACTAACCCCCGGGGGGAACAGGTCACCCGGCCAAAGGGGCCCCCCCCCACCCCAAAAGCCGCGGGGCCCCCAAAACACCCAGCAAAAGGACCCGCCAAAGGGCCCCCACCGCAAAAGGGGGGGAAGGAAAAACAGGTTCCCCCCCAAACAACAGGTCCCCAAACCCCCGGGCCGAGGCCCGTCCCCCCCAAAAACCCCCGAAAGGGCCCCCCAAAGGCCCCCCCGCCGAAAAAGGGCTAACCCGGCCATCCCCCCAAAACCCAAAACCGCGGGGCAAAGTTTTACCCCCCGAAAAAGGGCCCCCCGGGGGGGTCCCCGCCCCAACCCCGGGGGGGACAAATTTACCGAAAAGGGGGAAACCCCGGGGCCGAGGGGCCCCCCCCCCCCAAAGGGGCGGAAGGCAAAAAGCACCCCAAGGAAGGGGAAAGGTCTAGCCCCCGGGGGCCCCCCCCCGGGGCCGGGGGAAAAATTAAAACCCCCAAAGGGGGAACGCACCCAACCAAACCCCCCCCCCCAACCGAAGCCGGAACCCCGGCTCCCCCCCCAAAAAGGAGGCCCTCCCCCCCCAGGGGAAAAACCCCCAAGGCCGGCAAGGGAACGGGGGCCCAAGGGGGCAAAAAAAAACCCCGGCCCCGGCGCCCTCCCAAAAAACCCCTAAAAGGGGGGAAAAAAAACCCACGGAAAAAGGTCAACCCCCCCAGCCCCTTCCCCCCCGGGGGCAAAGGAAAACAAAAACCGAAAGGGGAACCCCCCCCCCAACCCCCCCCCCCGAAGGCCGGCGAAGGGGAACAGGTCACCCCCGAAGGGGCCCAAAGCTCCCGGCAGGCCCCGTTCCCCCCCCAAAAACCGGGGGGAAGGGCCGGAATAACCCCCCCAAGGGCCCCGGAAAAACCCCCGAAGGGGCCCCCGCTACCCGGGGAAGGGCCGCTACCCCAAAAGGGGGCAACAGGGCCCCCGGGGCCCCCCAAGCCCCGGGCCCCCGGGAAAGGGGGCCAAGGCAAAAACCCCAAGGAGGGAACAGTTAAAACCGGCCAGGGGCCCTCCCACCCTAAGGCCCGGGGGAAACAGGGCTACCCCGGGAGGAACAAATTTTTACCCCGGCCAGGGTCCCCCCCTAAGGGCCCCCGGGAAAGGGAACAGGGGCTACCCCGGGGAAAGGGAACCACCCCCCCCGGGGCCGCCCACCCAAACCGCAAGGCAACAGGCTCCGCCCAAACCCCCAGGAAAACCCCCAAAGGGCCCCCCAAACCCCCCCCCCGGGGCGGGGAAAAGGGAAACCCAAAAAGGCAACAGTTTCCCCCCGGGGGCCCCCCCCTAAGGGCCAGGGGGAAAAAAGGGCTCCCCCCACAGGAGGGAACCGCCCCGGCCCCAAACGCCGTCCCAACCCGCAAGAGCAAACAACGCTACCCCGGGGGGAGGCAAAAACCCCAACCCGGGCCCCGCCGCCCCACAAGAAAGGGGGGGCCCCACCCCCGGCCCCCGAAAGGAAAACCAAAACCCGGGGGGCCCCCCCCCCCCCAAAAAACCGGGGGGGAAAAAAACCCCCCGACGGGGGGGGGCCGTTCCCCCAGGCCCCCCCAAACCCCAAAACCGGGAAAGGGAACGGGCTTCCCACAAGGCCCCCGGTCAACTCCAGCCAGGCCCCGTTTCCCACCGCTAAGGCCGGGGAAAGGCAACAGGTCTACCCAAAAGGGGGCAAAAGGTCTAGCCCGGGCAGGGGCTGTCCCACCGCTAAGGCCGGCGGAAGGCAACAGTCCCACCCACAGAGGCAACAGGGCTAGCCCGCCAAGGCCGTCCCACCGCTAAGGCCGCGGAAGGGGAACAGGTCTACCCCCGACAGGAGGCAACAGGTCTACCCCGGACGAGGCGCCGTCCCACCGCTAAGGCCCGGGGAAAGCAACAGGTCTACAAACCACAGGAGGCAACAGGTCTAGCCCGCCAAGCGCCGTCCCACCGCTAAGGCCGGCGGAAGGAAAAAGGTCTTACCCCGACAGGAGGCAACAGGTCTACCCCGGGCCCAGGGGGCCGTCCCACCAGCTAAGGCCGCGGAAGGCAACAGGTCGACCCCCCACAGGAGGCAACAGGGCTAGCCCGGCCAAGGCGCCGTCCCACCGCTAAGGCCGGCGGAAGGCAACAGGGCTACTCCGACAAGAGGGAACAGGTCAACCCAGCCGAGGCGCCGTTCCACCGCTAAGGCCGGCGGAAGGAACACATGGTTTGACCCGACAGGAGGCAACAGTTCTAGCCAGACCGAGGCGCCGTCACAACCGCTAAGGCCGGCGGAAGGCAACAGGTCTACCCCGACAGGAGGCAACAGGTCTAACCCCGGGCGAGGGGCCGCCTAACCGCAAGGCCGGGGGAAGGCAACAGGTCTACCCACAGGAGGGAACAGGTCTACCCCGGCCAAGGCGCCCCCCAACCGCTAAGACCGCGGGAAAGGCCAAAAGGTTTACCCCGACACAGACAACAGGTCAGCCCGGCCGAGGGCGCCGTCCCACCGCTAAGGCCGGCGGAAGGCAACAGGTCTACCCCGACAGGGGGCAAAAAGGTCTAGCCCGGCCAAGGCGCCGTCCCACCCTAAGGCCGGCGGAAGGCAACAGGTCTACCCCGACAGGAGCAACGGTCAACCCGGCCGAGCGGCCGTCCCACCGCTAAGGCCGGGGGAAGGGAACAGGTCGACCCCGACAGGGGGCAACAGGTCAAACCCCGGGCCCAGGGGCCGTCCCAACCGCTAAGACCGGCGGAAGGCACAGGTCTACTCTGACAAAGGCAACAAGTCAACTCAGCCGAGGCCCGTTCCACCGCTAAGGCCGGCGGAAGGCAACAGGTCTACTCCCGACAGGGGGCAAAAGGGTCTACCCCGCCAGGCGCCGCCCAACCGCTAAGGCCGGGGGAAGGCAACAGGTCTACCCCGACAGGAGGCAACAGGGCTAGCCCGGCCCCAGGCCGCCCACCGCTAAGGCCCGGCGGAAGGCAACAGGTCTAACCCCGACAGAGGCAACAGGTCTACCCCGGCCGAGGCGCCGTCCCCACCGCAAGGCCGGCGGAAGGCAACAGGTCTAACCCCACAGGAGGCAACAGGTCTACCCGGCCAGGCGCCCGTCCCACCCTAAGGCCCCCAGAAGCAACAGGTCTACCCCGACAGGAGGCAACAGGTCTAGCCCGGCCGAGGGGCCGTCCCACCGCTAAGGCCGGCGGAAAGGCAACAGTCTACCCCGACAGGAGGCAACAGTCTACCCAGGGCCCAGGGCGCCGTCCCACCGCTAAGGCCGGCGGAAGGCAAACAGGTCCAAACCCCCCCAGGAGGCAACAGGTCTAAGCCCGCCGAAACGCCGTCCCACCGCTAAGGCCGGCGGAAGGCAACAGGTCTAACCCCGACAGGAGGCAACAGGTCTAAGCCCGCCAAGGCGCCGCTCACCGCTAAGGCCGCGGAAGGCAAAGGTCTACCCACACAGGGGGCAACAAGGTCTAAGCCCGGGCCCAGGGACGTCCCACCGCTAAGGCCGGCGGAAGGCAACAAAGGGCCTACCCCGACAGGAGGGCAACAGGTCAACCCGCCGAGGCGCGTCCAACCCGCTAAGGCCGGGGGGAAAGGCAACAGGTCTAAACCCCCGACAGGCAAAAGGTCTACCCCCGCCAGGGCCTCAACCGCTAAGCCGGCGGAAGGCAAACAGGTTTACCCCGACAGACAACAGGTCTACCCGCCGAGGCGCCGCCCCACCGCTAAGGCCGGGGGAAGGCAACAGGGCTACCCCAAAAGGAGGCAACAGGTCCAACCCCGAGGCGGTCCCACCCAAGGCGGCGAAGGCAACAGGTCTAACCCGACAGGAGGCAACAGGTCTAGCCCCGGCCGAGGGGCCGTCCACCGCTAAGGCCGGCGGAAGGAACAGTCGACCCGACAGGAGGCAACAGGTCTACCCCGCCAAGGGGCCCTTCACCACGCTAAGACCGGCGGAAGGCAACAGGTCTACCACCGACAGAGGCAACGGGTCCAACCCCGGCCGAGCGCCGTCCCACCGCTAAGGCCCGGGGGAAGGCAACATGTCACCCCGACAGGAGGCAACAGGTCTACCAACCGGAGCGCCGTCCAACCGCTAGGCCGGCGAAGGCAACAGGCTACCGACAAAAGGCAAAAAGGGCAACTCCACCGAGGCGCCGTTCCAAAACCCCTAAGCCGGCGGAAGGGAACAGGTCTAACCCCGACAGAGGCAACGGGTCTAACCCCGGCCAAGGCGCCCGTCCCAAACCGCTAAGGCCGGCGAAGGCAACAGTCTAAAACCCCGACAGGAGGCAAAAGGTCAGCCCGGCCGAGGCGCCCTCCCCCCCGCTAAGGCGGCGGAAGGCAAAAGGTCTACCCCCGACAGGAGGGAACAGGCTAGCCCGGCCCAGGCGCCCCTCCCAAAACCCCTAAGGGCCGGCGGAAGGCAACAGGTCTACACCAACAGGGGGCAACAGGTCTAGCCCGGCCAAGGCGTCCCCACCGCTAAAGGCCGGGGGAAGGCAACAGGTCTACCCCGACAGGAGGGAACAGGTCTACCCCGCCGAGGCGCCGTCCCACCGCTAAGGCCGCGGAAGGCAACAGTCTACCCCGACAGAGGCAACAGGTCTAGCCCGCCAAGGCGCCTCCAACCGCTAAGACCGCGGAAAGCAACAGGTTAGCCCGACACAGGCAACAGGTCTACCCCGGCCGAGCGCCGTCCCACCGCTAAAAGTCCGGGGAAGGCAACAGTCTACCCCACAGGAGGCAACAGTCACCCGCCGAGCGCCGCAACCCACTAAGCCGCGGAAGGCAACAGGGCTACCCCAACGGGGGCAACAGGTCTAAGCCCAGCCGAGGCGCGTCCCGCGCTTAAGGCCGCGAAGGCAACAGGGCTACCCGACAGGAGGCAACAGTCTAACCCGCGAAGGCGCCGTCCCACGCCTAAGGCCGGGAAGGCAACAGTCACCCCGACAGGGGGCAACAGGGCTGCCCGGCCGAGGCGCCGTCCCCCAGCTAAGGCCGGGGGAAGGAAAAAGGTCTACCCCACAAGGGGGCAACAGTCTAGCCCAGCCCCAGGGCCGTCCCACCGCTAAGGCCGGCGGAAGGCAACAGGGCTACCCCACAGGAGGCAACAGGTCCAAACCCCGGCCGAGGCGCCGTCCCACCCCTAAGGCCGGCGGAAAAAGGGAACAGGGCTTTCCCGACAGGGTGCAACAGGTCCCAACCCCGGCCAGGCGCCGTCCACCGCTAAGGCCGGGGGAAGCAACAGGTCCACCCGACAGGAGGCAAAGGTCTACCCGGAAGGCGCCTCCCACCGCAAGGCCGGCGGAAGGCAACAGGTCTACCCCGACAGGGGGCAACAGGACACCCCGGGCCCAGGCGCCGTCCAACCGCTAAGGCCGGGGGAAGGCAACAGGTCTACCCGACAGGAGCCAACAGGTTTTACCAGCCGAGGCGCCGTCCCACCGCTAAGCCGGGGAAGGCAACAGGTCTACCCCCGACAGGAGGCAACAGGTCTAGCCCGCGAGGGGCCGTCCCACCGCTAAGGCCGGCGGAAGGCAACAGTCTACCCCAAAAGGAGGCAACAGGTCTAAACCCGGCAGGCGCCTCCCACCGCTAAGGCCGCGGAAGGGAACAGGTCTACCCCACAGGAGGCAACAGGTCTACCCGGCCGAGCGCCGTCCCACCGCTAAGCCGGGGAAAGGGAACAGGTCTACCCCGACAGGAGGCAAAAGGTCTACCTGCCGAGGTGCCCTCGCACTAAGGGCCCGGGAAAGCAAAAAGGTCTACCCCGACAGGAGGCAACAGGTCTACCCCCCCGAGGCGCCGTCCCAACCGCTAAAGGCCGGGGGAAGGCAACAGGTCTACCCCCGACAAAGGGGCAAAGGTCTACCCCCGGCCGAGGCGCCCTCACCGCTAAAGCCGGGCAAGGCAACAGGATTACCACGACACAGGGCAACAGGTCTAGCCGCCCGAGGCGCCGTCCCAAACCCCTAAGCCGGCGGAAAGCCCAAAAGGTTCTACCCCGACAGGAGGCAACAAGGTCTACCCCGGCCGAGGCGCCGTCCCACCGCTAAGGCGGCGGAAGCAACAGGTCTACCCGAAAGGCGAAAGGTCTACCCGCCGAGGCCCCTTCAACCGCTAAACCGGCGGAAGCAACAGGTTACCCCGACACAGGCAACAGGGCTACCCGGCCGAGCGCCGTCCCACCGCTAAGGCCGGCAAGCCCAAAAGGTCTACCCCCGACAGGAGGGGAACAACTACCCCCCCCGAGGCCCGTCCCACCCGCAAAGCCGGCGGAAGGCAAAAAGGCTACCCCGACAAGGCAACAGGCTAGCCCCCGAGGGGCCGTCCCCGCTTAAGGCCGGCGAAGGCAAAAGGTCTAACCCCCACAGGAGGCAACAGTCTACCCCCGGCTAGGCGCCGTCTCACCCCTAAGGCCGCGGAAGGCAACAGGTCTACCCCGACAGGAGGCAACAGGTCTAACCCGGCCAAAGGGGCC
Source organism: Sitta carolinensis (assembly GCA_032173965.1). NCBI lineage: Eukaryota > Metazoa > Chordata > Aves > Passeriformes > Sittidae > Sitta > Sitta carolinensis. Next base: position 7,827 of record JAVUNC010000244.1, read on the forward strand.
GTCCCACCGCAAGGCCGGCGGAAGGGGACAGGTCTAAACCCACAAAGCAACAAAGGGCAAGCCCGGCCAGCCCGTCCCACCGCTAAGGCCGGCGGGAAAAGGGAACAGGGCTACCCCGACAGAGGCAACAGGTCTATACCCCGCCGAGGCCGTCCCACCGCTAAGGCCGGCGGAAGGCAACAGGTCGAACCCCGACAGGGGGCAACAGGTCTAGCCGGCCGAGGCGCCGTCCACCGCTAAGCCGGGGGAAGGGAACAGGTCTACTCCGACAAGAGGCAACAGGTCAACTCCAGCCGAGGCGCCGTTCCACCACCCCCTAAGAGCCGGGGGAAGGAACAGGGCACCCCGACAGGAGGCAAACAGGTCAGCCGGCCGAGGCGCCGTCCCACCGCTAAGGCCGGCGGAAGGCAACCCAGGCTACACCCAACAGGAGGGAACAGTCTAGCCCGGCCAAGTGACGTCCCACCGCTAAGGCCGGCGGGAAAGGCAACAGGTCTACCCCGACAGGGCAACAGGTCTACCCCGGCCGAGGCGCCCTCCTAAAACCCAGCTAAAGGCCGGCGGAAGGCAACAGGGCTAAACCCCGACAGAGGCAAAAAGGTCTACCCGGCCAAAGGGCCCTTCAAACCGCTACGACCGCGGAAGGCAAACAGGTTTACCCGACACAGACAACAATCTAGCCCGGCCGAGGCGCCGCCCACCGCTAAGCCAGGGAAGGCAACAGGTCTACCCCGACAGGAGGCAACAGTCAAGCCCGCCGAGGCGCCGTCACCCACCCCAAGGCCCGGGGAAGGCAACAGCTACCCCAACAGGAGCAACCAGGTCTAGCCCCGCCGAGGCGGACCCCCCGCGCTTAACCGGCGGAAGGCAACAGGTCTACCCCGACCAGGGCAAAGGTCTACCCCGGACCGAGGCGCCGTCCCACGCTAAGGCCGGGAAGGCACAGTCACCCGACAGGGGGCAACAGGTCTACCCGGGCCCAGGCCCGCCCACCGCTAAGGCCGGCGGAAGGAAAAAGTCAACCCCGACAGGAGGGAACAGGTCTAGCCCAGCCGAGGGCCGCCCACCGCTAAGGCTGGCGGAAGGCAACAGGTCTAAACCCCCCACAAAGGGGGCAACGGTCTACCCCGGCCGAGCGCCGTCCCACCGCTAAGGCCGGCGGAAAGGGAAAAAGGGCTACCCCACAGGAGGCAACAGGTCTACCCGGCCAAGGCGCCGCCCACCCCCAAGGCCCCGGGGGAAGCAACAGGTCTACCCCACAGGGGGCAACAGGCAAGCCCAGCCCGCGCACCCTCCACCCGCTAAAAGGCGGCGGAAGGCAAACAGTCTACCCCGACAGGAGGCAAACAGGTCACCCGCCGAGGCGCGTCCCACCGCTAAGGCCCGGCGGAAGGCAACAGGCCCACCCGACAAGGGGGCAACAGGTCTAGCCCCGGCCAAGGACGTCCCACACGCAACCCTACCCCCGGGGTGGGGCGGAAGGGAACAGGTCTACCCCACAGGAGGCAACAGGTCTACCCCGGGCCCAGGCGCCGTCCTACCGCTAAAGGGCCCCCCGGAAGGCAACAGGTCTACCCCGACAGGAGAAAAGGGCTAACCCCGGCCGAGGCGCCCTTCAACCCGCAAAAAACCGCGGAAGGGAACAGGTTTAGCCCGACAAAAGACAACAGGGCTAGCCCGCCAGGGGCCGTCCCAACCGCTAAACTGGCGGGAAAGGGAACAGGTCTACCCCGACAGGAGGCAATGGGGGGTCTTACCCGGTCTAGGCGCCCGTCCACCCCTAAAGGGGCCGGGGGAAGGCAACGGTCTACCCCACAGGAGCAACAGGCTACCCCCCCCGAAAGGGGCCGTCCACCGCTAAGGCCGGCGGGAAACAACAGGCTAAACCCTCAGGGGCAACAGGGCTAGCCCCAGCCCGTCCCAAAACCCCAAGGGCCGGGGAAGGGCAACAGTCCTACCCCACAGGGCAAAAAGGCACCCGGCCGGGCGCCGTCCCACCCCCCTAAGGCCGCGGGAAAGGGAACAGGTCACCCCAAAGGAGGGAACAGTCTAGCCCGCGAGGGGCGTCCCCCCGCTAAGGCGGCGGAAGGCAAAAGGGCAAACCCCCCCAGAGGCAACAGGCACCGGGCCGGGGGCCCCTCCCCCCCCGTAAAGCCGGCGGAAGGAAAAAAAATCAAAACCCCACAGGAGGCAACAGGTCATCCGGGGGGGCCGCTCACCCTAAGGCCGGGGAAGCAACAGGTCACCCCCCGACAGGGGCAACAGGGCTACCCCCGGGCCCAGGGCCCGCCCACCGCTAAGGCCGGCGGGAAAGGGAAAGGTCTACCCCGACAGGGGGCAACAGGTCTACCCCGGCCGAGGGGCCTTCAAAACCCAAGGCCGGGCAAAAGGGAAAAGGAAACCCCCGACAGAGCAACAGGCCCACCCCACCCAGGGGCCGTCCCACCGCTAAGGCCGGCGGAAACAACAGGGCTACCCTGACGGGGGCAACAGTCTAAACCCCCGGCCCAGGCGCCGTCCCCCCGCTAAGGGGGCGGGAAAGGCAACAGGTCTACCCCCAAGGACGAAAAAGGGCACCCCCCCAGGCGCCCCAACCGCTAAACCCGGAACAACGGTTTTACCCCAAAAAGCAACAGGTCTACCCGGGCCCAGGGGCCTCCCACCGCAAGGGCCGCGGGAAAGGGAACAGGTCTAAACCCCCCAGGAGGCAACAGCTGCCCGCCGGCCCTCACCCCGCAAGGCCGGGGGAAGCAACGGTACCCCCAGGGCACAGGGCTAGCCCCGAGGCGCGGGCCCCGCTAAGGGGGCGGAAGGGAACAGTCTAAACCCGACAAGGGAAAAAAAGGGCAGCCCGCCCAGGGGCCGCACCGCTAAGGCCGCGGAAGCAACAGGCTACCCACAGGAGGGAACAGGGCTACCCCGGGCCCAGCGCCGGCCCCCGCTAAGGCCGGGGGAGCAAAAGGCACCCCACAGGGGGCAACAGGGCCCACCCGGCCAAAACCCGCCCACCCTAAGGCCGG
>JAVUNC010000245.1:0-10818 GCA_032173965.1 Sitta carolinensis
ACCCCCCTTTTTTTGAAGTCTAATTTAAAAAACTTTGGCCTTTGCGCACCAAGCCTTTTAACCGACCTTTTTTTCAACGGTTTTTGTGGTTGTTTTAAAACTTCCTGAGGCCAGCTTTGGATGGGGGCCATTGGTCTGGGAAAAGGGGGTAAACAAAAAGGTTTAAATCAAAATTTTTAAAGGGGTTTTCCAGTCAACCCCCCAAAACCTTTTTTCGAATGGGGAACGGCGCAAATGGGCTTTTCTATAGAAAAGGCCCTGGGGGGGGTGGCCGAGCATGGGGAAATTTTGGGGAAGGGGGGGTTGCTAAGCAACCTCACAGCCCTTCAAACACCACTGCATTGGGACATTCCCTCTTTTTCCTGCCCATGGTAGTCCCACTTTTGTTAAGTCTAATTTAAAAAACTGTTGGGCCTTTGGACTTTGCACCCTGCTTTGAAACCAGCATTTTGCAAAAAATTTGTGGGTTTTTGACTCGTTAGCCAGCGGGTGGGGGAAATTTCTAGGAAAGGGCTCAGCAAAGGTTGAAACAAATGATCTTTAAAAAACAGTAAACCCCCAAAAAAAACCCCCATGTTCTTAAGTGGGGAATTTTAAGCTGAAGTGGGACCTAAGTAGAAAAAAGGGGGAGGGTTGGCCGAAGGAAATGGAAGGGGCTTGCTAAAACAACCCTAACCCCTCTGTAAACATTCCACTCATTGGCACATGGGGCCCGTCCTTTTTTTCCGCCTCATGGGATGTCCCCCCAATTTTGTTAAGTGCTAATTTAAAAACTTTTTGGGCCCTTTTTACTTGCAGCCTCCGAACCTGGTCTTTTTTGGGAACATTTTGTGGTTGTTTAAACTTCCTGTGGCCGCTTGGATGGCCTATTGGTCTAGTGAAAGGGGCTAGGGGAAAGGGGTTAAACAAATGATCTTTAAAAGGTTTCCCGTCAAAAACCAAAACCTTCCATTTTTGTAATTGGGGAATTCTAAACTGCAAGTGGGGCTTTCTTTATAAAGGCCCGGGGGAAGGGTGCCGAGCATGGGAAATTTGGAGGGGGGTTGTAAGCAACCCCAAAAGCCTTTTGTAAAAATTCCACTGCATTGGCACTGGGGCCCCTCTTTTTTACTCTGCCCCAAAGGTATTCCTCAATTTTGTTTAAGTGCTAATTTAAAAAACTTTGGCCTTTTACTTTGCAGCCATGCCTTTAACCCGAAACTTTTTTGCCCAAGGTTTTTGTGGTTGTTTAAAAGGGCTTCCGGGGAAAGGGCCCTTTGATGGGGCCCATGGTCTAGTGGAAAAAGGGCCCAAAAAAGAAGGGTTGAATCCCAAAAGATCTTAAAGGTTCCGTCAACCCCAAACCCTTCCATGTTTTGTAAGGGGGGAAATTCTAGGGTCCCAATGGGGCCCTTTTTTAAATAAAAGGCCCTTTAGATGGGGGTTCCGGCCCTGGGAAATTTGGAGAGGGCAATTTGCAAGCAACCCCCCAACAGCCCCTTCCGTAAAAATTCCACTGCAGTTGGGCACATAGGGGCCCCTCCCCTTTTAAATTCCCTCTGGGTAAAGTTTCCCCACTTTTTTTGAAAATGCTAATTTAAATAAACCTTGGTGGGCCCTTTGTTACCCCTTTGCACCCCCGCTTTGAAACCCGAGCTCTTTTTTTGGCAAAAAGTTTTTTTGGTTTTTTTTTAAGCCCCTTTGTGTAGGCCCCCTTTGGGTGGCCTAATTGGTCATAAAGGGGCCAAGGGAGAAGGGTTAAAAACAAATGATCTTTAAAGGTTTTCCCGTCAACCCAAACCTTCCATTTTCTTAATGGGGAAAAGGGCCCGCAAGTGGGCCCTTTTTTTATAAGGGCCCAAAAGGTGGGGGCCGAGCATGGGAAATTTTGGAAAAGGGGCGGGTTTCTAACCCCAAACCACAGCCCCTTTTGTAAACATTCCCTCATTGGGACATAAGGGTTCCCCTTTTTACTCTGCCTGCATGGGGGTCCCCCACTTTTTTTTGAAGTGCTAATTATAAAATGTTGGGCCCTTTGTACCTTTTTCGCCATGGGTTTGGGAACCCGACTTTTTTTCAAAAGGGTTTGGGTTGTTTTAAAACTTCGGGGTTTGGCCCCCCCTTGGAAAGGCCTATTGGTCCCAAATGAAAGGGGGGTCATAAAAGGGTTGAAATCAATGATCTTTTTAAAAGGTTTCCCGTCAACCCAAAAACCCCTTCCATTTTTTTGTAATGGGAAGTTTTTTAGGGTGCAAGTGGACTTTCATATAGAGCCCCCTGAGGAAAGGTGTTCCAGCATGGAAAAATTGGGGAGGGGGGGTTGCTAAACAAACCCCACCGCCCTTTTGTTTAAAAATTCCCTGCAGTTGGCCCCATAGGGGGCCCCCTCTTTTAAAACCCGCCTGCCTGGGGGATGTCCTCACTTTTGTGAAGTGCTAATTTATATAAACTGTTGGGCCCTTTTTACTTTTCAGCCAGGGCCTTTAACCTGAGCTTTTTGGCAAGGTTTTGTGGGTTTTTTAAGACTTCCCTGTAGGCCGCTTGGATGGGCCTTTTCATTAAAGAGGCTAAAGCAAAGGGTTTAAATCAAAAGACTTTTAAAAGGTTTTCCAGTCCCCCCAAACCCTTCCCTGTTTCTGTAATGGGAAAATTTTGGCTGCAAGTTGGGGCTTTTTATAGGTTCCCCCAAAAGGGTGGTGTGGCCGGCATGGAAAATTTGGGGGGAGGGGCCCCTTGCTTAAACCCCCCCTCACGCCCCTTTTGTAAACATTCCCCCCGCAGTTGGCCCCCAGGGTTTCCCTTTTTTACTCCCGCCTCAGAAACCCCACTTTTGTTTAAGTGGTAATTTTTTTAAACTGTTGGCCTTTTTAACCTTTGCCATGCTTTAACGAGCTTTTTTTGGGAAAAAAGTTTTTGGTTGTTTAAGCTTCGGTGAGGGCTTGGTGGGCCCATTGGGCTAATGGGAAAAGGGTATGCAGAAAAGGGGGTTTAAAAACAATTCTTTTAAAGGGTTCCCCCGTCAAAACCCCAAACCTTCCCTGTTTCGTAAGTGGGGAAATTCTAAAAGGGGCAAGGGGGGGATTTTATTAGGCCCGGGGGAAAAGGGTGTGGCCCCAGGGGGTGGACTTTGGGGAGGGGGGTTGCTAAGCAACCCAAGCCCTTCGTAAAAATTCCCCCTGCATTTTTACCCTAGGGGCCCTTTCCTTTTACTCTGCCGATGGGATTCCCCCACTTTTTGAAGTGCTAAAATTTTAATAAACTTTGGGTTTGTACTTTTTCAGCCATGTTTGAAACCGAGCCTTTTTTGGGAACCCTTTTTGGTTTTTTTAAAACTTTGGGGAGGCCCCCCTTTGGGTGGGCCCATTGGTCTGGAAAGGGCCCTGGAAAAATTTTAAAATTTAATGACTTTAAAGGTTTCCCGTCAACCCAAAACCTTCAATTTTTGAATGGGGTTTTTGCTTCAAGGGGCTTTCTATAGTAAGGCCCCGGGATGGGGTGGCCGGGGCAGGAAAATTTGGAGAGGGGTTTCTAAGCAAACCCCACGCCCCCCCGGGTTAACATTTCCAAAATCCAGTGGTCCGTCTCTTTTACTCTGCCTGCATGGGTATGTCCCTCACTTTTTGTTGAAGTGCTAATTTATATAAACTGTTGGCCTTTGTACTTTGCAGCCATGCTCTTGAACCTGAGCTCTTTTTGGCAACAGGTTCTTGTGGTTGTTTAAGACTTCTGGTGTAGGCCAGCTTGGATGGGCCTATTGGTCTAGTGAAAGGGGCTCATGGCAGAAGGGTTGAAATCAAATGATCTTTAAAGGTTCCAGTCAAACCCAAACCGTTCCATGTTTCTGTAAGTGGGAAGTTCTAGGGTGCAAGTGGACTTTCTATAGTAGAGGCCCAGGAGGATGGGGTGTGGCCGAGCATGGAACTTTGGAGAGGGGCGGTTGCTAAGCAACCTCACAGCCCTTCTGTAAACATTCCACTGCAGTTGGCACATAGGGTCCGTCTCTTTTACTCTGCCTGCATGGGTATGTCCCTCACTTTTGTTGAAGTGCTAATTTATATAAACTGTTGGCCTTTGTACTTTGCAGCCATGCTCTTGAACCTGAGCTCTTTTTGGCAACAGGTTCTTGTGGTTGTTTAAGACTTCGGTGTAGGCCAGCTTGGATGGGCCCTTTGGTCTAGTGAAAGGGGCTCATGGCAGAAGGGTTGAAATCAAATGATCTTTAAAGGTTCCAGTCAACCCAAACCGTTCATGTTTCTGTAAGTGGGAAGTTCTAGGCTGCAAGTGGGACTTTCTATAGTAGGGCCCATGAGGATGGGTGTGGCCGAGCATGGAACTTTGGAAGAGGGGCGGTTGCTAAGCAACCTCACAGCCCTTCTGTAAACATTCCACTGCAGTTGGCACATAGGGTCGTTCTTTTACTTGCCTGCATGGGTATGTCCTCACTTTTGTTGAAGTGCTAATTTTATAAACTGTTGGCCCTTTTGTACTTTGCAGCCGTCTTAAACCTAGCTTTTTTTGGCAAAAAAGGTTTTGGGTTGTTTAAGATTTCCCGGTGTAGGCCAGTTGGATGGCCTTTTGGCTAGTAAAAGGGGGTCTGGCAGAAGGGTTGAAATCAAATTCTTAAAGGGTTTCCCAGTCCCCCCAAAACCATTAATTTTTCTGTAAGTGGGAAGTTCTAGGCGCAAGGGGGTTTTCTATAGTAGGGGCCCAGGGTGGGGGGCCCCGAGCATGGAACTTGGAGAGGGGCGGTTGCTAAGAACCTCACCCCCTTCGTAAACTTCCACTGCGTTGGCACATGGGCCGTCTCTTTTACTTGCCGAGGGGTTTTGTCCCTCACTTTTTTAAAGTGCTTTTTTATAAACTTTTGGCCCTTTGTACTTTCACCCACTTTTAAACCCTGACTTTTTTTGGAACGGGTTCTTGTGGTTTTTTAAGATTCAGGTTGTTTAAGGTTTGTTCAAAGGAGTTTTTGGAGGTGTTCCATGTGTAAAGAATCGGGGTCAGCAATTTTTAATTGGCTAGTGGTCTCATTTTGGATTGCCTGTTGCAGAGAGATCATCACACCTGAACCACTGTTTTGCGTGTGGGGGTTTTTTGTGTAAAAAACAATCACTTTATTTTACACTTTCGTAGATTAAACTTTTCCCTCTAGATCATTTCTTGGCATCAAAAGTACCTTCATGTTTAATTAAGTTTTTTTCAGATTAAAAACAAATTTTCAAATGAAGGTTGATTAAACCGTAGAAAATTGGTACAAAGGAAGCAGTCCTGTGTTTTTCTGTGCATCGTAATTTAAAATTCTTTTTGTAAACCCCATATGAATTTTTTTTCTAAAAGTTTTTCAAAGTGTAACATCAAGGAGATGCTTTTTGCACCAATACGTCATAAAAAATCAGATGAGATTTGTTCGAGTTCAAGAAGAAAAAGCAGTCTTGGGTTGAAGTCAATATCTTTGTGGGTTCCCTTTTAAACCCTCTGTAAGTCTTTGTCTGTGAAGGGGTGAACTAAAAATTGACAATGATCATGCAGGCAATAAGTGTGATGGCAAACTTCCCTAATTTCTTTTTGTTTTCTTAACATCATCTTCAGAATTCATTTTTTATTTTAAATTAGATTTTTTTTTTTTGTGTTCAGTAAGGGGGGGAAAAAAACCCCGAAAAAAGGTGTATTTTGCAAAACTTAACCCTTTTTTAAAACTCTGTAATAAAGTAAATTTTTTTTCCCAATTTTTAAGTATGTTAAAAACTTTGGTGGAGGGCCGATTGCTTTGTGACACTATATTAAAAAAATCCTAGGGTATGTGTGATGGTTTTAAGGGGCTTTTTTACCCGCTTTTTTTTGACTTTCAATCAACTTTGTACTTAGTACTTAAAACAGTCTTGCAAAAAAGGGGATAGGGGGTGAAATTTCAGGGGATTTTTAATAGGAATATTTAGTTGCATTTTTAATTTTCTAACAATTTTTTCCAAAAACAGTTTTGTCAGAATAATATTTATTTTTGCTTCCCAATTTTTGTTTTTTTCCTTAAGTTGTACATCTACACTCAAGGGGGGAGTAAAATCTTCTTCAGAAAACCCCAAAAAAACAGGAAATGCAGCAATACATCCCTAAATGATACTTTCGAATTGATTCCCCTTTTGAATGGGCTTGTTTTTGAAAAACTTTTTTAGGGTTTGAGTTTTACTTCAAAACTTACTAAAAACTAATGAATTCTTTATCTTGTTTGCTTTTTTGCCCCCTGCTGTGAGTTAAGAGTCCCCTTTTGTGAGAGGAAATCAGGTTTTAAAAATTTATTCACGCCAACCCCTTTTGTTTTCCCCTTTAAGTTAGTAGCTGTTTTGAATGAAGTTCTTTGTTTTTGAACATTTAAGTTTTTGAAGGTCTTTTTGTTTAAATTTAAAATTTTTTTTGTTCTCTTTGGTTTGTTTGTTTGTCTCTTTTTTTTTTTTAATGAAAAAAGAATTTTCCAAGTAACTTTGTTTATCATCGCCCAAATGCCCGGGTATGTTTTTTTAGTCTGCTAGGGGTTACTTTGTCCAGGGTTCTGCTATAACTCTTGGATTATTTTCCTGGGACTGATTGATGTATTTTTGCATCTGGGGAGGTGTTTAACTATAACATGTACCCTTTCTTAGAGCACAAATACTTGTTATTAATCCTGGTACCAGAGAGATGCTCCCATTTTCTCCTCCTGTGCCAATTTAATCTTTTGTGTATATGCAGTGCCTTGGGAAAAGTTACATATAAGTACCAAATACAGCCACAGGTTTTTTTTGCATATTCCTGACTGATTTTTTTTGTTTCTCTCAATTAGGAAAGCCTCAATAATGGAAGAACTAACAACAAAAAACCTGATTATCCAGTAGCATTGTAGGCTATTTCTGCCTTTAAGTTTCCTTTACTGCTCTCTAGCCATAAGCTTGTCTTTAACAACTGAGATGGGCAAACTATTTTTTCATCTTTAAAAAATTTTAGTTGATATTTATTTTTTCTACAGCTATTACAAGCTGAAAGCTCAGGCTGCACTAAAGTGACTAAAAAGGGATTCGAGGGAAAAAAAACCCCTTTTTTCAAAAAGCTATAAGTTTTATTTACAACAGTCTAACAAAACTTAAAAATTTTTTTTTGTTGTGTGTGGGTTTTACAGAAAAAAATGAAGGAAGGAAGGTGATGGGCGCGTCGCTCCTTGCGAAAGAAAAAGCTGTTAAGCGCTTGAATCTTTCCATGGAAAGTAGGTGTGCTGGGTGCCCGGTGCCCTGGGTTTACCACACCCTGTCACTCCCACTTCTCAGCTATTGGGGAGGAAAATAAGATGGAAGACACTTGTAGGTTAAGGGCAGTTCACCAAAGCAAAAAAAAAAAAAAAAAAAATCAAAAAGAAAAAGGGGGTTTTTGTTTTTACTTCCCACCAAAAAGTGATTCGACCACTTCCGGGAACATCAGCAATTTTTGGGTTTTTGCTCCAGAATGAAACATTGTAAATACAAATCCCCCAAAACCTTTCCCCTATTTTCTTGTTTTTAAGTTAAGCCGATGTCATATGTATGGAAAACCCCTTTTGGTTTAAAAGGGGGGTGATCTACCCAAAAATGGACCCCCCCAAGATCGCCCCCACTGTTTTGGGGGAATTTTTGGGGGTAGTGCTGATCTGTCCAGAACTCACCAATACCCCAAACCACGGGTGTTTACAACCCCTTTTCCAGCTACCAGTGAAAAGCACAGCCCCCGAGGGCTGCTGGGGGAAATTAAATTTAATTCCACCAGCCCCAATCAGTATATCAAAACAATATTATATATTTACAGTTTCTCTTGAGAGGTAATTTTTGCAAAATGGGGGGGTTTTTTTTTTTGGGGTTTTTTTAAAAATGAAAATACATACACCCCCTTCCTTATAGTTTTCATTTGCCGTAAATTTTTGAATGATGACCTCATTAATTTTTTTCTTCCCTTTGGCATCCTTTTTTTTTTTCAGTAAAAAGGACCTTTAAAAAATAGAAATTAAAGGGACTTAAATAATCTTACTTTTCGGTTTTCAATTTTTCTAAAAAAAAATGGTTCTTTTTACTTCATTGTGCATGATTAAACCACCCATGTACCTTCTTGAACTTCCCCCAACTAGAGATGGGCATACCTGTCCCATTTTCTGCCCCCTTGACTTCCCCGGTTTCTTCAATCTTTTTGAACAAATTTTAAATACTTTGCTTTCTACAGATCTAAGAAAAACAAAAACCCCAACTTATCCCCAAACGTATTCACCCTTCAAAAAGAAGTTCAGGAAAAAACTAAAAAGGGTTTGGTAAGGTTATGAATCTCCCTTAAAGTGCTGTGGTCATGTGGGCTGAACCCAAAGTTTTAAGGTTTTTTTGGGCTGGTGAAATTAGAGATTAATAAATTACAATTATTACTGTGGAGTCGAAAACTAAGGAAAAAAACTGAGGGGAGCCATCCTTTATACAGCCATTAGTTTTATTTTAAAATTTGTTTTTTGTCACTGTAAGGTATAGGGGGTTTTGGGGCTGGAGGTGAAACTGAAATTCATTTTTCTGGAAGGGAACCCATAATGCCCTTGAAAATTTTGGGCTTAAGGGCGTCAAATTAAGGCTTAAGACTTAATCTTAAAAGTTTTTTAAGCAGAAACAGCTTACGGGAAGCCTTATGGAATTTAATGGATTTTTTTTTTTAAAACAAAAAAGAGTTATGTTTTTTAAAAAACTATCTTAAACAAGAAAAATCCTAAAAAAAATTTAAATTATAAAGCAATATTCATATTTTCAGGCATTAAGATTTTTTCAAATAAAAAAACCATTTTAAAGTTCTTATTTGTCAGGCAACTTCTAAAAATGAAAAACAGTTGAAAGGGGTAATATTAGGAAGTGTATGCTCATTTTAAGGTTTTTGGGGATTCACTTGCTGTCAAGAAAATCAAAAATCATCCAACTGCATCCTAAATTGAAAGCAATTTTTCTTTTTCCCAAATTTAAAATTAGGTCCCCTTTCACCCAACTCTCAAAAAGATGACATACAGGAGCCCAAAGATCACAGGAAAAATGAAGCATCAAAAGGAACTTTTAAAGAATTCATAGCACAAGGGAAAAGGAGCAAGTTGGGTGGTGCGAGCAAAAGCAAATGAGGCTTCATAAAAACTTTTACTTCCCTTTGTCAGGAGACATTTTTCAGATTTATGAAAGCTTTTAGAATGGCCACCCACAACTCCCCCGACTTACATTCCTCTCAAAAAATTTGAAAATGCCACTAAAATTTTTCTTTTTGCTGGCATTAATTTGTGAGGAACCTTATAGAGGGTTCAGTTTTTTTTTAAAATTGTTTCGTTACTTCATCTTTTTTTTGGCACAATTTATGGGGTTTGGGTTTGGTCTATTCAACCCTTTAGCTTTAAAAAGAGATGACATTTTTCCATTACTTTTTCCTGATGTCTTTGAGGTATTGAAAAATTAAAAATCCCAAGGGAAAACACACCCTTTAAAAAGTAAATTCTTAACCATTTTTTTCAAATATTCAACCGAGTTTCAACAGTTTCCGTGTTCAAAATTTTTCGCAGTTTTTATGGTTTTTTTTAAAACACTAATAAAAAGAAATTTTAAAAAAAGGAAAAGAATGAATAATAATTTTCAATTTACTGTGTGTCAAGATTTTTTTTTTAAAAAATTCTTGCCTTTAAAAGGGGATTGGGTTTGTTTTTAAAATCCGCATGCAAGTGGCCCCTGACAGTTTGTGAGCGGGAAAGGAATTATTCTGCAAAAACTGTAGTTTGTTTTGTGGAAGCCCATGTGACTTACACCAACCCTTTTTTTTCCAAATTTTAGGATTAGCTTTACAAGAGGGACTTGCAACAAGAACTTTGCGTTTTTTCTGTGCTTGAGCAAAAAAGAATCGTCCCCTTCTTTCCACAAACAAGTTTGTTCAAATTACATTATTGGAGTTCATAGCTTTATAATTTTTGTACATATTGAAATTTGGCTTTTAAATTTTTTGCTTTAAGTGACTTTAAAAAGTATTCAAACATTGAAAAAAAAATCTGTGTTTTGCTTCTTATTTTTTTGAATTCTTTTGAAGCAGCAGTGCTTTTCTCTTTAGTAGAAAGAAGTACAAAATGCAGAAACCCTTTCCCCCCTTTTTGCTACTTTCTCTTCTAAAAAAACCAGGAAAAAGGGGACCAAATCCGTAACTTAAAGTTTTTTGGGAGAAAAAATCTTTACCCTCAAAACTTTACTTTTTTTGAAAACAAAAAGAATCCCTTGAAAAATGAACTGTGATTCCGAAATTAGCCCCGTTCGATTTTTTCATTGGAAGTTTTTGCTTTCATTTTTCTTTACTCATATAACCTTTCTGTTGGTTTGTAAGTTTTTGTACATCTGCATTTTTCTTTACTTATTTTTTTGCTGCCCTTTAATTGTTAGGAACCCCTTTTTACTTTTCTCACACTTCCTGTTACCCTTATCCATGAAATGTTTAGCAGGGGGAGCAATGTGTTTTTAGGGATGGGGGGTTTAAAAGTTACTTTTCCATTAGTTTTTTTTTTTGGTGAATTTTTTTAAAAATTTCTTTTTTTTAAATTTAGAGGCTGTTTTTTTCTTGGGCCACAAAAGGGGCGGAAAAAACTCCCGGTTGCTTTGCCTTGCTAATTAATGTAGCAAGGTGACAGGGAAAAATAACCTTTTTTTATAGGGAAAGCGCCGACCATGATAAAGGGGAGGAGAATTGAGCAACAGCTTCGTTTAGTATTTTAGCAGTAAAAGGGTTTAAAAAATGCCATTGTTCTGCTGGGAAATTTTAACTAACTTTTTGTGGCCAAAACCCTCTTTTCATGTTTTGTAAACT
>JAVUNC010000246.1:0-10754 GCA_032173965.1 Sitta carolinensis
CAGTTCTCCACTTTAAGAGTGCTGTTGGTCGTGTGACTGAATAATGCTTTCAAGGTTTTTGGACTGGTGATAATTAGAGATTAATATAATTACAGATTATTACTGTGGTAGTCTGAAGACATAAGGAAAATAAACACTGCAGGGGAGGCCATCCTTTATACTAGCCATTAGATTTTATTTGAAAATGTTGTATTTTAGTCACTGATAAGGTGATGATGAGGGTTGTGGCTGAGATTGTGTAACTGAAATTCATTTTTCTGGAATGGAAGCCATAATGTCCCTCTGAAAATCTTGGACTTGAAGGGCGTACAAATTAAGGCTTAAGACTTAATCTTGAAGTTTCTTAAGACAGAAGACAGCTTACAGGGAGAGCCTGTATGGAAGTTTCAATGGATTTTTTTATTCAATCACTCAAAAGAGTTCATGTTTCTTTATGAAACTATCCTTAAACAAGAAAAATGCCTAATGAAAATTTAAATTATAAATTGCAATATTCATATTTCTAGGCATTAAGAGTTGTTCAAATAATTAACTCAGTTTAAAGTTCTTTATTTGCTCATGGCAACTGTCTATAAATGTAAAACAGTTGAAATGGATAACTATTTAGGAAGTGTATGCTCATTTATAAGGTCTTTTGGATTCACTTGCTGTCATTAGAAAATCAAAAATCATCCAACTGCATCCTAAATTAGAAAGCACTTTTTTCTTTCTTCCTAATTCAAATTAGGTCTCCTTCAGCCAACTCTCAGAAAGATGACATACAGGGAGCTCCAAATGATCACAGGAAAACTGAAGCAGCTCAGAAAGGCAACTTAAATGAAGTTCCTATGGATCACATGGAAATTGGAGCAAGTCTGGCTGGTGCAGAGCAAATGCAAATAGAGGCTTCAGTAAGTACTTTTACTTCATTGTGTCAGTGAGACATTTGCAGTATTTATGAAAGCTTCTAGTAATGGGCCACCTACAACTCCCTTGACTTACAGTTCTCTCTCAAGGAATTTGAAAACTGCCACTAACATTTTCTTTGTGCTGGCATCTAATTTGTGATGGAACCTTATAGAGGTTGCAGCTTTCTTTAATATGTGTTCTGTTCACTTCATCTTTAGGCACAATTTCATGGTGTGGGTGGTCTATCTCACCACATTTCAGCTTTAAAAGAGATGATCATTTTGCCATTACTTTATCCTGATGTCTTTGAGGTATTGAAATTTAAACCTCCAAGGTAAGACACACCATTTAAAACTGTAAGTTCTTAACTCAGTTATTTTCAGAATATTCAACCGAGGTATCAACATGTTTCCGTGCTTCAAAATTTTCAGCAGTGTTTATGGTTCTTTTTAACACTAATAAAAAGCAATTTTTAAAAATAGGATAGAATGCATCATATATGTATGTTCAGATTTACTGTGTGTCAAGACTATCCTTTAAAAGTGTCTTGCCTTTAAAAGGTGGAGTTGGAGATTTGTTTTTTAGAATCCTGCATGCAAGTGGCCTTGATCAGTTTGTGAGCAGGAAGGAATTATCTGCTGCTAATTAACTGCAGTTTGTTTTGTGGAAGTCCAGTTGTGACTTACACCAACCCTTTTCTTTCTCAAGTATTTTCAGGTATTAGCTTTACAATTGATGGGACTTGCAACTAGAACTTTGCAGTGTTTTCTGTGCTTGAGCTAAAATAAGAATCTGTCCCCTTCTTACACAGCTAAGCAAGTTCTGTGTCATGAAATTACATTATTGGAGATTCAGTAGCTTTATATATTCTTGGTCATCGTATATTGAAATAGGACTTTAAATTCTTTGCTTCAAGTGACTTTAAAAGTATTCTAAACATTGAAAAGAAAATCTGTGTTTTGCTTCTTTATTTGTTGAATTTCTTTTTGAAGCAGCAGTGCATTGGCTCTTCTAGTAGAAAGAAGTACAGAAATGCAGAATACCTTCCCCTTTTAGACTACTTTCTCTTCCTTAATCACCAGGAAAGGGAGACCAAATCCAGTAACTTAAAGCTTTTTAGAGGGAGAATAAAATGCTTTACCCTCAAATCTTTACTTTTGTGAAAACAAGAATGAATCATTGAAAAATGAACTGATGATTCCTAAGTTAGCCCAGTCTCCGATTTTCATTGGAAGTTTGCTTTCATTTTGCTTCACTCTACTATAACCATTTCTGTTGGTTTGTCAAGTTTTTGTACATCTGCATTGTTCTTTACTTATTTTGTTTGCTGCCTTGCAGAATTGTGTAGGAACACTTTTGACTTTTCTCACACTTCAGCTGTTACTACCTTATCCATGAAATGTTCAGCTTAGGAGAGCAGAGCTGTGTGTTTTAGGGATGGGGGTTTAATAGTTACTTTTCCATTATGTTTTTTTCTTGTGTGAATTTTTTAAACATTTCTTTCTTTTAAATTGTAGAGGCTGTTTATTCTATGGTCCACCAGGGACTGGAAAGACTCTGGTTGCTCGTGCACTTGCTAATGAATGTAGCAGATGTGACAGGAAAGTAACCTTTTTTATGAGGAATGCTGCCGACTGCATGAGTAAATGGGTAGGAGAATCTGAGCGACAGCTTCGTTTAGTATTTGAGCAGGTAAGGTTGAAACATGCCATGTGTTCTGCTGGAATTATAACTAACTTTTTGTGGCCAAGAACTCACTCTTTCTCATGTTTTGTAATCTCCTTCCACTGAAATGGGATTATCAGTGTCCCTTTTTCAGTGGAGTCTCTGGAGATGTATTGAAAAAATTAGTAAATCGAAAGAAAATCACCACCACCCTCAAAAAACCCTCCACCATACACAACTCAGTTACAGAAAAGGTCTCAAGAAGCAAGAGATGGTAGCTTCAGGTGAGAGGGAAACAGATGCAGGGCGAAAACATGTTCATTTCAGTAAGGAATGGAAGGTCGCTTCCAGAAACTGAGTCCTCTGTTCTCATGGCTGCAAAATAGCAGTAAAAACTACTGGTATGATTTGTTTCCTGTCACCCTGTCTCAGTGGGTTGACAGGCTGCTGTTTCATGTTACTGTGACGCAAATAGAAACACACAGTAACCACACAACAGGTGTTTAAGTAAAAAAGAAGAAAGGAAAGAGATTCTAGTTTATTGTTGACTTCGTATATATAAGTTTCTGGACAGGGATCAGAGATTGGACAGAGAAGTTACCACCTCTCCATCTTCACTGGTCACTTGAGAAGTCCATCAGGTAATATCTTTTACAAAGGAATGCAAACATGATTCTTGTTTATCTTACAATTCATGAGAACTGACTCCACTATACTAAAACAAATCAGAAGGCTTATTTTCAGAGACAACAGTTTCATATTAAGTTAATTAGTAGAGATCCCTGAGGCTAGTCAGAAAAATCTAGTTCCAGTGCTTTCCAACCATAATGTCTTTAATGCATTTTCTCTTTCAAGTAGTGCTACTGTTTTCCTGATGACAGTGTTCCTGTGTTTTCTTTGTAGGCCTACCAGATGCAACCTTCAGTTATTTTCTTTGATGAGATCATGCTCTTGCTCCTGTACGGTCCAGCAAACAAGACCCGGTTCATAGGTGGGACATGTTTTGTATCTATGTAGAAGGTGCTTGGTCTTCTTTGTGAAAAGAAGACAGCAACCTATTTATCATGATGTGATGCCTTCATTTAGCCTGAAAACTAGTAATTCAGTGCTAGTGAATTTCTGATGATTTTTAAACATAATTGGAAACAATTCACTAAGCTTGATATCAGTACAAGGTCTGTTACCTTCTCTGTATTTTTCTATGTCTTAAAATAATACTTTCACTGATCAGTATCTTGTCAATAAAAACCTGTCCTTTTTGAAGGATCAGCCGAGAAGATTATGTGGGACTGAAGAAAATTTACTAAACCAGTGAATGAAAATTATATTCTCTGTTAGCTCTGTAGTGGGAACACTTCTGACACTTATGGATGGCTTAGCCAGCAGAGGAGAGGTTGTGGTAATAGGAGCCACCAACAGACTGGATTCTATAGATCCTGCTTTACGAAGACCTGGGCGCTTTGAACGAGAGCTCCGCTTCAACTTGCCAAACAGAGAGGTCAGAACTTCAAATCAACTTCATGTGTCAAAGTCCGTCTTTATAACAAACCCCTGTAACAAGGCAGCATCATGGAGCAGTGCAAGTCTCCATCTGTAATGTACAGATTGGACACAAGAGGAATAGCTGCAGACATTCCATTGTACTCTGAAGGGCAAACCTGGTACTGAATATATATGGGAACGAGGTGAAGTCAAAAAGTAGCTTTTTCTCTCTTGGATAAAGATATGAAGTACACTGCAATAGCTAAGCAATGAAGACATTTTTTTTACAGCAACCAAAAATATTGGGGTGGGCTATTTGGGGGAGGCATGGTGTGCAAAACTGTAACTCTGCTTTTGTGTTTTTTCTCTGGTTATCACTAATATTTCTTGGCACTTTTTGGAGCAAAAGCTAATTGGATTGAAAGCTAGTAAAAGTGCATGAAAAATGCATTTAGCACAAACATTTGTATCCAGTTCTCAGGAACAAGAGACAAGATGCCATGAAACAGATCTAATACACAATTCCCTGATGTGGAAGAATTCTAAAAGTGTGGCATAGTTAATCTATGTACCAGAAGATATTTCACTGAAAGTCTTCCTAGGATCAGAGATGAGAATGGCCAATATTTGACATTTTCTGGATGAGTGACAATAGTTTGAGACATATTTTTTGTTCTTGGTAGCAACTACAATGATTTTAAATAGACTAGGACTGTTTTCTTTGAATGAACTGACAGAAAAGCAAATTTGATGAACTACTGAAACTGTCACTGTGAAATTTTGCTAAGTTTGAGAGAATTTTCTTCTATGCAAATGTCAATTTGCAGATGAGGCTTTTACTATAATTTGTTCTTCAAAATCATTAGGTCTCATGTCTCTAAAACTCACTTTTTATGGAAGATGCACCTGCCTTTTATTTCACTGCATCCCCACAAAAGTTAGATGTAAGAATTTAAGAATGATTACATTTTCTGCTTGAAGAAACAGAGAGTGTATTAACAACTGACGTTTAAAATACATAGAAGTTTAGAAGACAAGAAAAGTATTCGTACTAGTGTGAGAGGTTTGGGGATTTTGTGTTGTTGTGTTTTCTTAAAAGACAACTTAAGGCAAACTAAAATACAACCATTTTGTTTCTAGGCAAGATTAGAAATTTTCAAAATTCACACACGAGACTGGACCCTGAAGCCATCAGACAACTTACTTAAAGACCTGGCTGAGAAATGTGATGGTGAGTTTGAAAACACTGTGGGTCCTTTTCCCCCGAGCAGTTTTCAATCACTCTGCCCCCAGCCTGTAGTGCTGTATGGGCTGAATTGTAGAAGCTAGCACCTAGCTTTTTTGAACCTCATATCCATTGTCCAGATACCCCTGCAGAGCCTTCCTGCTCTCCAGCAGATGAACACTTCCACCCAATGTAGTGTTGTCCACAATCTTACCGAGGGTGTACTCAGTGCCCTCATCCATGCCGTTGATAAAGGTATTAAAAATGATCTGGACTCAGTACTGAGCCTTGAGAAACACCACTAGTGAACCCTCTGCCAACTGGATGTAGCATCATTCACCAGCACTCTTGGCTCAGCCATCCAGACAGTTTTTAACCTATATAGCACATATATATGTTGATGTAATATTTGGTTCTTGTTTTGTTTGTCAGGATTCTGTGGTGCTGACATTAAAGCCTTATGTGTTGAAGCTGGGCTCTGTGCTTTGCGCCGCTGCTATCCACGGATATATGAGAGTGAAAAAGACTGAAGATAGATGCCAAATCAATTCAAGTAATAGCAAAGGATTTTGCCATGGCCATGCAGAAGATTGTTCCAACATCACAGAGAGCTGGGGCTTCCCTGGGAGAGCACTACCACCTATTTTCAAGCCGCTGCTAGAAAAACACCTTGAAAAAATTTTACAGGCCTTGCAGAGAGCATTTCCCCATGCAAAGCTTGCTCTGAAGAAGAACCGAGGTATTACAATAACATTTAATTGTTTAAAATTCCTCCGAAACAAAAACTTCTGATTACTGCAAGCAACATACACAAACTTCTCAGCCAAAATGACAGTGCAATTTTATACTTTGCATGTGCAGATGGGAGCTGTGCGTGACTTGCAACATGCAGTGGAGAACTGTGGATTCTCTACTGGAGCCCCCTATTACTGACAGTAGCTCACAACCCATTAATCATTTCAGAGATGGATCTGAGGTTTCACATATGAAGCACTTCTTTCCAAACTGTAGAATCAAAGAAAGATTTGCACTGGAAGGGACCTTAAGGATGATCTAGTTCCAATGCCCCTGCCTTGGACAGGGACGCCTTCCACTAGACCAGGTTGCTCAGAGCTCCATCCAGCCTGGCTCTGAACACTTCCAAGGCCTCACCACTCTCACAGTAAAGAATGTTTTCCTAATATCCAATCTAACTTGCTCTCTTTCAGTGTGAATCCATTCCCCCTTGTCCTCCCTTACTGTGTGTTTCTATCTGCGTCACAGTAACAGACCATGTCAAAGACGTTAGAGAAGTCCAGAAAAAAACGTCTGTAACCCTTCCATTGTCCACTGATGTAATCACTAATTATTACTAATATAGAAAATAAATGCTTAAATGAGGGGAGAAGGGTTTTTCTGGTATCTAGGAAGTACAGAAGTTGTTTCTGATCATGTTTATTCTAAGGAAACAACCTTCCAATTGTTTGTCAATAGAGAGATAAAACCTGATGCATATCATGGGACGCAGGAATCTTTGTAGAGACTGGTGCAATCTCCTTAGATCTGTGGTAAGGTGTATACTTCAGACAACAGCATCCAAATAACAAAATGCAAGAGAAGTGGTTTTCAGCACTGATTTCAAAGGTGTATAAAAGCAAGAGCGAGATATGAACTATTCAGTAAAGATAAAAAAATTCTCTTGTCTCAAAATCCTATTTTAGGGAATGATGGGCTTTACAGTGATGACGACTCACCATCGATCTCTGAAGAGAACAAAAAGGCGGAATTCTGCACTTTTAGCAGGTACATGTTTGTCCTCTTTATGGTGACATTTTTGAGATGGCTGCATCTGTAAAATGTTATGTAAATATGTGAGGGTTACTAGTGAAGGAGTTAAGGACGCGTGTGGGGCTGATCAATATTTGCAAGAATTCAACTGTGAAGATCCATCTGGGTCCTAGATCTAACAGTTCTGACTACACTGCCCTAATTTCAAACTGATTGGCCCAGCTGTCTTCTACTAAGTCAAACTGGTTCACAGACTATTAAAATATGTTGGTTTAATCCATAGCATCCCTTCAAAGATTCAAGGCCCAAAAACGCTCATTCTGTCCTTTTCTCTTACAAAACCTCTATGAATTTATGTAACCATCTTTTACCTTTCTACCTTCCAAGATGGTTGAACTTGTAGCAAATTATATATCAGAAACAAAATAAAGAAATGGTTTGTTAAATCACTGTGAGAAAAAAATTAAATTATATCTGCATTTTTTACCTTTACCCTACTGATTTTTTGTTATCTTTTGACATTTCAATTGTGGAAGTCATGTAGTCCAATAGTTTTAAAAATAGATGATTGTCAGGTATCTTTTCTCGCTTCCTATGGCTGTGCTGCCAGAAAATATAACTTGCTGATCTTTGTTAAGTCTCTAAGAACTTTGACTTCAGCAAATAAAGGTACAATAGTAATGTAGTGTGAAAATGCACAAACCTCTTCACAAGTGTATTTCATGCAAGTAAAGCAAGATGACTAGGAAATTAATAGACAAGCCAAAGATGAAACCATAATGAATATAAACCTATACATATTTAGTGAAGTGCTGTAATTTAAGCAATCAAGTAATTTTCTTCATCAGATACAACTAGTGCATTTCAGTATCCACATTTTTTCCTGGAAATGTGGTTTTACTCCTTTCTTCCCACTATCTCCAGGATCTGTGGTCAAATTTTAGCAAAATTTTACAGGTGTAGAGATCTCACATAAGGCAAGCTGAAAATGGTTGTGTATGGACAGTGAAGAGACCCAGGCTGGTTTGTGCTGTGAGAGTTGTTATTTTGCCCTGTATCAGGTTACTGACTAGCTGTTTTGTGTATATTTGCCTGGGCATTCCCCCTGTAGGATTTAAGAACTGTTACTTCACCTAGCCAAAGGAATAGTAGACACGCTGGGAACTGGCAGGATTTTTTAGCAGAGGAGTGATACCAGTTTTTGAGGAAATAAATTTTGATAAATAGTCTGGTCTTGATCACAGAATCACGGACCAGCTTATTATTTGGTAGAACATGGAGCATATATACACAAGAAAAAAGTATGAAAAAATATTTGACATCCATGTGCGTCTTCATCACTCTTTTTTAAACTTGTTTTCTTCTATTGTTGCAGAAATCCTTCTTACGAGCCGACATCTTTCAGGCCACGGTTCTTACTAGTTGAAGAGCCAGGATCTGGGCAGGCTTTCTGATTTGGCGTCTGCCATATTACATGCCCTGGAAGAGTTTCCAGCTTATACACTAGATCTACTGACCTTGTTTAACACCACATCACAGGAAGAAACATGTTCACAGGTATGTTATTTTGTTTGTTGTTGTTCTCATAGGATTCTTGAACCGTATACTAACCAGTGAAATAAGCACAACTGGCTGTTAGTGGAGTTGGCCTGATTTGAATTTGCTGTTATGTGTTTACTTTTGTCTGAAAATTCACTTTTCTTGTAAATGGAATGATACTGAATTAGGACATTTGTACATAGCCATTGTTTCATTTCTATTCGGAATGAAAGAGGGAGGATATTGCTAGAAGCTTGGGAAGATGGAAGGTGCTGCTAATAAGCCCCTCTTTGTGGCAAATATCCTGCTGGTTTTCATGGGATACAGAAAGTTGGTTTTGTTGCTTCTTAAATCTCTGTGCTCCCAGTACCTGGCT
This sequence comes from Sitta carolinensis, assembly GCA_032173965.1. Classification (NCBI taxonomy): domain Eukaryota; kingdom Metazoa; phylum Chordata; class Aves; order Passeriformes; family Sittidae; genus Sitta; species Sitta carolinensis. Next base: position 8,943 of record JAVUNC010000246.1, read on the forward strand.
CTGCATCGGCCTGATGGCATCATGCACTTTTTGTAACATTTTTTATTATATTTGTACAACATTTGTACAATATTTTCTTTGTGGAAAGAAGATTTTTTTGAATATACATATACGGTTTATTTTGCTGCAGTGAAATGCAATGAAAGAGTTGCAATTCATGCAATGCTTAAATGTGTAAATTGATGTGTGTTCCTTAACTAGAAAAATAAATAATACAGATTACTGCAGTTTTGATTGTCTACCTTCAGACAGGAAATAAATTTCATTACTTGGTATCACTGTATTAAAATATTTTGATCTTTATTAGCAGCGTTTTAGAGCTGTACAAGTCAGGACAGACACATCATGTGACTGGAAGCTCGTTTGCACACAGGAGGAATAATTCCGCTTTTGTTACATTGTGGTTGCACCTATGGCTACATAAATACCCTATCTACTGCATGGATATACCATATGCTTCTTATCTTGTGACAGGAACTCCCTGCATATTGTTACTTTGAAATGGTGCATGGAGAAATTTGCCGTGTGCAAGGGCTGTTGCCACTTTCCTCATGCAGTAGAACCCTGTCCTCTTCTGTGACTGAAGTGCCATCTGTTGGCAGTGGTTTGTGGTCTTTCAGAGCACATCATCTGGTCTGATGGATACTTTCTTAATGAGAGGAATGAGAGACTGAGCTATTTAGCTCTTCAGGCAGACTAAGGATGGTCACCTCTTAAAAAATGTGCTTGAAAATATGATTTGTTTGCAGTCTCCTTTACTGTGTGAGCCTTCATCTTTTCACATAGGTCTTTGTTCAGGCTGTGCTCCAGTCTAATGTGGGTATGGGCCCACACTGAATGGAAATGGCACAGTCAGAGTTGTGTAGCAATTTCTCCAGGCTAACACATCTTGCTAAAGGGTTAGTCTTGATTTTTCAGATATATCATATCACCTTGTTTTGAGGCTCTTTAGGAGTTACTCTAAGTAGTTTTGAAATCAAGTTCAGCTCTGTTTCTGTCTGTTAGAGTCAAAGTGAAAATGTTACCTTATTTTCAAGCAGTTGTTCATTTATTGTTTTGTCTTGATGTCTTGGCTTTATGCACTCATTTCACAAGATAGTCTGATGATATGTAGCTACTTAGTGGCCTGTTGTACATGATGTAGTTTTCTTATCCAAACTTTCATTTGACCAGTTGATACGAGAAGCTCAAAGAACAGCACCAAGTATCATTATATCCCACAAATCTCTTTGTGGTGGGAGGCTTTGGACCTACACTGATACCTGGATTTATAGGCTACTGCAAAACATTCCATCCTTTGCTCCAGTTTTGGTCCTTTGCAACATCAGATGTGCCACATGAAGATCTCCTGAAGAGGTATTTCTGGCAATACTTTTCTTTCTTTGTTGATCAGTTATTTGTTAATTTACAACTCCTTGAAACATTGGAGTACCGTGCTGCTCTTAAGCAATTTATGCTGTTATTACTCAGACACAAGAACCCTGTCTCTTAAAATCTGCTTAGACAAAACAATGCTGAAAGCATTTGTCTAAATTATTTTCTGAGTGAAGAGGTTTGACCAACTTTTTCTCCCTTTTCACACACTTGTGCTTACTAGACAGATATATAGACACTTCAGACAACTGGTTCAGTAGCTTCAAGATAGTTTGGTGTGTACTTAGTGAAGAATACACAGTGTTTGAAAGGTAGCTGGGAAAAAGATTGTTTTTCTGAAAACATTTTTACTGAAAAAGTATTGTGGTCACATTGGTAGTGATTGAATGGAATTTCTAATTTAAATTTTTCACAAAAATTTAAATTTTTTTTTCATCT
>JAVUNC010000247.1:0-10713 GCA_032173965.1 Sitta carolinensis
CAAAGGTCTACCCCGACAGGGGGCAAAAGGTCTACCCCGGCCACGCGTCCCCGCAAAGGGCCGGGGGAAGGCAACAGGTCTACCCCCCGTTCCCCGGCGGGGGGCCCCCCCGCTAAGGCCCCGGGGAAGGGAACAGGTCTTTCCCCGACAGGAGGCAACAGGTCTCGCCGGCCGAGGCGCCGTCCCACCCCCTAAGGCCGGGGGAAGGCAACAGGGCTACCCCACAGGAGGCAACCGGTCGCCCAACCCAGGCGCCGTCCCACGCCTAAGGCCGGCGGAAGGCAACAGGTCTACCCCGACAGGAGGCAACAGGTCACCCCGGCCGAGTCGCCGTCCCACCCCCTAAGGCCGGCGGAAGCAACAGGTCTAACCCGACAGGAGGCAACAGGTCTAGCCCGGCCAAGGCCCGTCCACCGTAAGGCCGCGGAAGGCACAGGTCTACCCCGACAGGAGGCAACAGGTCTGCCCGGCCGAGGCGCCGTCCCACCGCTAAGGCCGGCGGAAGGCAACAGGGCTACCCCGACAGGAGGAACAGGTCTACCCGGCCGAGGCGCCCCTCCACCGCTAAGGCCGCGGAAGGCAACAGGTCTACCCCGACAGGAGGCAACGGTTTTAGCCGGCCGAGGCGCCGTCCCACGCCTAAGGCCGGCGGAAGGCAACAGGTCTTACCCCGACAAGGGGCAACAAGTCTACCCTGGCCGAGGCGCCGTCCCACCGCTAAGGCCGGCGGGAAAGGGAACAGGTCTACCCCGACAGGACAACAGGTCTACCCCGGCCGAGGCACCTTCCCCCCGCTAAGGCCGCGGAAGGCAACAGGTCTACCCCGACAGGAGGCAACAGGTCTTCCCCCCCGAGGGGGCCGCCCAACCCTAAGGCCGGCGGAAGGCAACAGGTCTACCCCGACAGGAGGGAACAGGTCTACCCCCGGCCGAGGGGCCCCTCCCAAACCCCTAAGGCTGGGGAAGGGAACAGGTCTTTCCCCGAAAAGGAGCTACAGTCTACCCCGGCGAGGCCCGTCCACCTAGCCGGCGAAGGCACAGGTTCTCCCGACAGGAGGCAACAGGTCTAAACCCGGAGCGCCTCCACCGCTAAGGCCGGGAAGGCAACAGTCTCCCCCAGAGGCAACAGGTCTAACCCCGCCGAGGCCCCTCCCACCCTAAGGCCGGTGGAAGGCAACAGGTCTAACCCCGACAGGAGGAAAAAGGTTTTTGCCCGGCCGAGGCCCGTTCCCAACTAAGGCCGCGGAAGGCAACAGGTCTACCCACAGGAGCAACAGGTCTAAGCCCGGCCGAGGCGCCGTCCCACCGCTAAGGCCGGCGGAAGGGAACAGGTCTACCCGACAGGAGGCAACAGGTCTACCCGGCCAGGCGGGCCCTCCCCCGCTAAGGCCGGCGGAAGGCAACAGGTCTACCCCGACAGGAGCAACAGGTCTACCCCGCCGAGGCAACCGCCCCACCGCTAAAGGCCGGCGGAAGGCAACAGGTCTACCCCGGACAGGAGGCAACAGGTTTGCCCCGGCCGAGGCGCCGTTCCCACCCTAAGGCCGCGGAAGGCAACAGGTCTAAACCCCCACAGGAGGCAACAGGTCTACCCTGGCCGAGGCCGTCCCACCGCTAAGGCCGGCGGAAGGCAACAGGTCTACCCCGACAGGAGGCAACGGTCTAACCCGGGCCAAAGGGCCCGTCCCACCCTAGGCCGGGAAGGCAAAGTCTACCCCGACAGGCAACAGGTTTTCGCCCAGGCCCAGGCGCAGTCCCACCGCTAAGGCCGGCGGAAGGCAACAGGTCAAACCCCCACAGGAGGCAACAGGTTTTAGCCGGCCGAGGCGCCGTCCCACCGCTAAGGCCGGCGGAAGCAACAGGTCTACCCGACAGGAGGCAACAGGTCTACCCCGGCCGAGCACCGTCCCACCGCTAAGCCGGGGGAAGGCAACAGGGCTAAACCCGACAGAGGCAACAAGTCCCCCGGCCGAGGGGCCGTCCCCCGCTAAGGCGGCGGAAGGCAACAGGTCTCCCCCAAAAGGAGGCAACAGGTCTACCCCCGGCCGAGGCCGTCCCCCCCTAAGGCCGGCGGGAAGGCAAAAGGTCTACCCACGACGGGGCAACAGGTCTCGCCCGGGCCCAGGCGCCGGGCCCACCGCTAAGGCCGGCGGGAAAGGGAACAGGTTACCCCGACAGGGGGCAACAGGTCTAGCCCGCCGGGCCCCCCCAACCATTAGGGCGGCGGAAGGCAACAGGTCTACCCGCCCGGCCGAGGCCCGTCCCACCGCTAAGGCCGGCGGAAGGGAACAGGTCTACCGCGACAGGAGGCAAAAGGCTACCCTGCCGAGGCGCCGTCCCACCGCTAAGGCCGGCGGGAAAGGGAACAGGTCTACCCAAAAGGAGGCAACAGGTCTACCCCCGGCCGAGGCGCTTCCACGCTAAGGGCCGGGTGAAGCAAAAGGTCTACCCCGACAGGAGGGAACAGGTCTACCCCGGGCCCAGGCGCCGTCCCACCGCTAAGGCCGGCAAAGGCAACAGGTCTACCCGACAGGAAGGCAACAGGTCTACCCCGGGCCCAAGGCGCCGTTCCCCTGCTAAGGCCGGGGAAGGCAACAGGTTTTACCCCGACAGGAGGCCACAGGTCTAGACGGCCGAGGGGCCCCTCCCACCGCTAAGGCCGGCGGAAGGCAACAGGTTTTACCCCGACAGGGCAAAAAGTTTTCCCCACCGAGGCGCCGTCCCAAAGCCTAAGGCCGGGGAAGGCAACAGGTCTACCCCGCAAGCCGGCCCCCCGGCCCCGAGGGGGGCCCCCACCCGGGGGAAGGCAAAGGTCTACCCCCCAAAGGGGGCAACAGGCTCCCGCGAGGCCCGCCCCCCAAGGGGGGCCCAACCGGCACCCCCCAAAAATTTTCCCCGGGGAAGGCCCCCCCCAACCCGGGGACAGGGCCCCCAAAAAAACCCAAAAAAAAACCCCCCCCCCCCCCCTAAAAAAAAAAAAAAAACCCCGGGGGGGGCCGCCCCCCCCAAAAACCGGCGGGGCCCCGGCACCCCAAGGGGGAAAAAAAGGCAGGCCCCCCCCCAGGGCGGCAAAACCAAAGGCCCGGGGGGAAAAGGCTCCCCCCAGGCCCCCCAAAAACCGGGGGGCAAACTACCCCGGGGGGCGGGCCCCCCCCAAAGGGGGGAAAAGTACCCCCCCCGGGGGGGGTCCCCCGAAAGGGGAAACCCCCCCGAGGGAAAAGACCCCCGGGGAAAGGCCCCCCCCAGGGTGGCACCCCCAACCCCCCAAAACCCCGGGGCCCCGGGGAAAAAAACCCCAAGGGCCCGCACCCGGGGGGCCGCCAAAACAAAGGCCCCCCAAAGGGGCCCCCGCGGGGGCAAAGGGCCCCCGGGCCCCGGGGGGGAAAATTTAAACCCCCCGGAGGCAAAAGGTTAAACCCCCGGGGGCCCCCAAAAACCCCCCCAAGGGGCCAATTACCCCCCCCCAGGCCCTCCCGCCGGGGGGGCAACGGCTAACCGGGGCACAGTCAAAATAAGGGGAAGCAAATCCCCGGGGGCAAAATTTCCCCGGGAAAGGGGCCCCCGGGAAAGGGAGGGCCCTTCCCCCCAAGGCCCAAGGCCGGGGGGCCAGGACCCCCCCGGGGGGGCCCCCCCAAAAAACGGGGGCCCAGGTCACCACCCAAGGCAAAAGGTTTACCCGGGAAGGCCCCCAACCCGGGGCCCCCCGGGCAGTTTCCCCGAAGGAAACAGGCACCCCGGCCCGGCCCCCGGGCCCCGGGGAGGCGCTCCCCCAAGGGGAACAAACCCCGGGGGGTCCCCCCCAAAGGGGGGGGCAACGGCCCCCCCCGCGGGGAACAGGCCCCGCCAGGGCCCCCAAACCCAACCGGGGAAAGGGAAAAAGTCACCCCCGGGAAGGCAAACAGGCTTTCCCCCCGGGGTCCGGGGGCAAGGCCCCCCCCCAAGGGGCCGGAACCGGGCCAGGCGAAAAGGCTACCCCCCCCAGGGCCAAAATCCCCCGCAGGCCGGGGCCCCCAGGCCCAGGGAAACCCCGGAGGGCCCCCGGGGCCCCCCTTTAAAGGGGAAACCGCCCCCACAACAAGGGGCGGGAAAAGGCCCCCAAGGGGGGCAAAAGGCCCCCCCGGGGGGGGCCAAAACCCCCGGGGAGGTCCCCCCCGGGGCAACGGCTACCCCCGGAGGGGGTTCCCCCCGGGGCCCCCAACCCGGCCGGGGGGCCAAGGTTTCCCCCCGGGGGGGGCCCTTTACCCGCGGAGGCCACTAAACCCCCCGGGGCCCGGTTTCCCCCCAAAGCCAAAAGGGCCCCCCAAAGGGGAAAGGGGGGGGAAACGGCCACCCGAGGGCCCCCGGTTAAACCCCCTGAGGCCGTCCCCCCGGCGGGAAGGGAAAAGGTTCCCCAGGGGCCCACCCCCGGGGGGCCCCCCCAAACAAAGGGCCCCCGAAGGCCACAGGTCCCCCCAAAGGGGCCCCAGGGCGGGAGCCTCCCCCCCCGGGGGAAAACAAAGGGTAACCCCCGGGGGCCCCCCCCCCACCGGGGCCCCCCCAAGGCCGGGGAAAAAAGGTCCCCGGGAAAGGGGGAACCCGGCGCCGGCGAGGCCCCCCCTAACCGGCGAAGGGAAAGGGGCTACCCGCAGGAGGGGCCGTCCCCCGGCCGGGGGGCCCCCCTAACCCAAAAGGGAACAGGCACCCCGAAGGGGGAAAAACCCCCGGGGGGGCCCCCATTCAAAACCCCCCAAGGCCCCAAAACAAACCCCCCGGGGGCCGGTTCCCCCGCAGGCCCGGCCACCCCCCCAAGGGCAAAAGGCCCCGCCCGGGGGAGGGGGGCCCCCCCGGCCCCCCAAAGGCCCCCAGAAGGCCCCGGGGCAAACACCCCCCGGGGGGGGTAAGGGGGGGGGGCCTCCCCCCAAGGGGGGGAAACAAAACCCCCGACCCCCCAACCCCCCCCGGGGGGGGCCCCCCCCGGCAAACAAACTCCGGCCCCCCCGGGCCCCCCCTAACCGCGGGGGCCAGGCTCCCCCCCGGGAGGCAAAGGGGCCCCCCGGGAAACGCCCAAGCCAAAAGGGCCCCCCCAAAAGGAAGGGAACAGGTCCCCCGCAAGGCCCCAACCCCCCGGGCCCCCCACCCCTACCCCCCAAAAGGGAACAGGTTTTCCCCCCCGGAGGCCCGGCACCGGCCAGGGCCCCCCCAAACCCCAAAGGCCGGCGGAAAGGGAAACCCCCGGGGGAAACCCCCCCAAAGGCCCCCGGGAGGGCCCCCCGCGAAACCCCGGGGGAAAAGGTTTTCCCCCCAGGGGAAACAAGGCCCCGGGGGAAAACGGCTAACCCCGGAGGGCACAGGTTAACCCAAGGCCGGCAAGGCCAGGCTCCCCAAAGGAACCCCAGAAACGGCCAGCCGCCGGGCACTCAAAGGCCGGCGGAAGGCACGCTAACCCCGACAGGAGGCAACAGGCTGGGCCCGGCCCAAAGGCCGTCCCACGCTAAGCCGGCGGGGAAAGGCCCCCCCCGAAGGAGGAAGGTCTACCCGCTGAGGCCGCCCACCGTTTAAACCGGCGGGGGCAACAGGTCTACCCCAAAAGGAGGCAACAGGTCTACCCGGCCGAGGCCCCCCCCTAAGGCCGGCGGAAAGGCACAGGGCTACCCCCGCGGGGGGAACAGGTCAACCCGGCTGAGGCGCCCCCCGCTAAGGCCGCGGGAAAGGGCCCCTACCCACGGAGGCAACAGGTCCCCCGCTGAGGCGCCGTCCAAACCAGCTAAGGCCGGCCAACAGTCTAACCCCCACAGGAGGCAAAGGGAACCCCGCCGAGGGTCCCCGCCGCTAAAAGGGCCCGGGGAAGGCAACAGGGACCCGCGAGGAACCGTCAACCCCCCGAGGGCCCCGGCCTAACCGGCGGAAGGCAACAGGTCTACCCCGACGGAGGCAACAGGTCTACCCCGGCCGGGGACAGTCCCCAGGGAAGCCGCGGAAGGAACAGGCTACCCGCGAGGCAACAGGTCCTACGCCGCCGGGCGCGTCCCAGCCATCTAGCACGGCCGAGGTGCCGTCCAACTGCTAAGCCCGCGGAAGGCAACAGGTCACCCTGACGGAAGCAACAGGTCTAAGCCGACCGAGGCACCGTCCCAACCGCTAAGGCCCGCGGAAGGCAAAAGTCTACCCGACAGGAGGCAACACGTCTACCCCTACCGAGCCGCCGTCCCACCGCTAAGGCCGGGGAAGCAACAGGTCCCACCCCGACAGGAGGCTACAGGTCTACCCCGGCCGAGGCGCCGTCTCACGCCACTGCTGGGGAATGCAACAGGTCTACCCCGACAGGAGGCAACAGGTCTAGCCCGGCCGAGGCGCCGTCCACCGCTAAGGCCGGCAGAAGGCAACAGGTCTACCCCGACAGGAGGGAACAGTCTACCCTGGCCGAGGCGCCGTCCTACCGCTAAAGGCCGGGGGAAGGCAACAGGCTAAACCCCGCCAGGAGGCAACAGGGCTAAACCCCGCCGCGCGCCGTCCCACCGCTAAGGCCGCGGAAGGCAACATGTCTACCCCGACAGAGGAAAAAGGTCTAACCCCCGGGTGAGGTGCCGTCCAACGTCTAAGGCCGGGGGAAGGCAACAGGTCTACCCCGACAGGAGGGAACAGGTCTAGCCCGGCCGAGGCGCCGTCCCACAGCTAAGGCCGCGGAAGGGAACAAGTCTACCACCCCCACAGGAGGCAACAGGTCTATCCCGGCCTAGGCGCCGTCCCACCGCGAGCCGGCGGAAGGCAACAGGTCTACCCCGGCCGAGGCGGGGTCGCACCGCTAAGGCCGGGGGAAGGCAACAGGTCTACCACCGACAGGGGGCAACAGGTCTCGCCCCCCGAGGCGCCGTCCCACGCCAAAGGGCCGGGGGAAGGCAACAGTATACCCCGACAGGAGCAACAAATCTAGCGCGGCTGAGGTGCCGTCCAACTGCAAGGCCGGGGGAAGCCAACAGGTCTACCCCGACAGGAGGCAACAGGTCAAGCCGGGCCCAGGCACAGTCCCACCGCAAGGCCGCGGGAAAGGGAACAGGGCTACCCCGAGAGGAGGGAACAGTTCTCCCCCGGCCGAGGCGCCGTCCCATGCCTAAGGCCGCGGAAGGGAACAGGTCTACCACGACAGGAGGCAACAGTCTACCCCGGCCGAGGCCCGTCCCACGCTAAGGCCAACGGGAAAGGGAACAGTCTACCCCGAAAGGAGGCAACAAAGGCCCACCCCGCCGAGGGGCCGTCCCACCTCAAAGCCGGCGGAAGGGAGCAGGGCTACCCTGACAGGAGGCAACAGGTCTACCCCGCCGATGCGCCGTCCCGCCGCTAAGGCCGGCGGAAGGCAACAGGTCTACCCCGACAGGAGCAACAGGTCAACCCTGGCCGAGGCCCGTCCCCCGCTAAGGCCGGCGGAAGGCAACAAGGGCTATCCCGACAGGAGGGAACAGGTCTACCCCGGCCGAGGCGCAGTCCCCCGCTAAGGCCGGCGGGAAAGGGAACAAGTCTAACCCGACAGGGGGCAACAGGTCTAACCCGGCCGAGGCCCGTCCCACCGCTAAGGCCGGCGGAAGGCAACAGGTCTAACCCCCCACAGGAGGGAACAGGTCTACCAGGCCGAGGGCCGCCAACCGCAAAGGCCCCGAAAGCAACAGGTCTAACCCCGGGCAGGTGGCAGCACGTCTAGCCCGCCGAGGGGCCCCCCACCGCAAGGCCGCGTAAAGCAACAGTCTACCCCACGGGGGGGCAAGAGGGCTTAGCCCCGGCCGAGGGGCCGTCCCACTGCTAGGCCGGCGGAAGGCAACAGATCTACCCCGACAAGAGGGAACAGGTTTAAAACCCCGCCGAGGCAGCCCTCCCACCGCCAAGGCCGGGGGAAGGCAACAGGTCTACCGCAACAGGAGGCAACAGGTATACCCCGGGCCCAGGCGCCGTCCCACCGCTAAGGACGGCGAAGGGAACAGGTCTACCCCGACAGGGGGCAACAGGTCTACGCCGCCGAGGCGCCGTCCCACGCAAATGCCGACGGAAGGCAACAGTATACCCCGCAGGGGCAACAAATCTAACGCCGCCGAGGGGCCGTCTAACTGCTAAGCCGGCGGAAGGCAACAGGGCTATCCGACAGGAGGCAACAGGGCTAAGCCGGCCGAGGGCACAGTCCCACCGCCTAAGGCCGGCGGAAGGCAACAGGTCTACCCCACAGGAGGCAACAGGGCTACCCGGCCGAGGGGCCGTCCCACCGCTAAGGCCGGCGGAAGGCAACAGGTCTACCCAACAGGAGGCAACATTTCTACGGCGGCCGAGGCGCCGTCCCACCACTAAGCCGGGGGAAGGCAACAGGTCTAACCCCGAAGGAGGCAACAGGTTTACCCCGGCCGAGGAGCCGTCCCACCGCAAGGCCGGCGGAAGGCAACAGGTCTACCACGAGAGGAGGCAACAGGGCAACCCCGGGCCCAGGGGCCGTCCCATCGCCAAGGCCGCCCAAGGAAACAGGTCTACCCGCGACAGGAGCTACCGGTAAACCCCGGCCGAGGCCCGTCCCCACCGCTAAGGCCGGGGGAAGGCAACAGGTCCCGCCCCGACAGGGGCAACAGGTCTACCCGCCGAGGCCCCACCGCTAAGGCCGGCGGAAGGCAACAGGTCTACCCCGACAGAGGCAACGGTCTACGCCGGCCGAGGCGCCGTCCCATGCCTAATACCGGTGGAAGCAACAGGTATACCCCGACAGGAGGCAACAAATCTAGCACGGCCGAGGTGCCGTCCAACTGCTAAGGCCCGCGGAAGGCAACAGGTCTACCCTGACTGGAAGCAACAGGTCTAAGCCGACCGAGGCACCGTCCCACCGCTAAGGCCCGCGGAAGGCAACAGGTCTACCCCGACAGGAGGCAACACGTCTACCCCTACCGAGTTGCCGTCCCACCCGCTAAGGCCGGCGGAAGGCAACAGGTCTACCCCGACAGAGGCTACAGTCTACCCCGGCCGAGGCGCCGTTCTCACGCCTACTGCTGGGGAATGCAACAGGTCTACCCCGACAGGAGGCAACAGGTCTAGCCCGGCCGAGGCGCCGTCCAACCGCTAAGGCCGGCGGAAGGCAACAGGTCTCCCCGACAGGAGGCAACAGGTCTAGCCCCGGCCGAGGCGCCGCCCACCGCTAAGGCCGGCGGAAGGCAACAGGTCTACCCCGACAGGAGGCAAAAGGTTAAGCCGGCCGAGGGCCTGTCACACCCTAAGGCCCGCGGAAGGCAGCAGGTCTACCCCCGACAGGAGGCAACAGGTCTACCTGGCCGAGGCTCCGTCCCACCGCTAAGGCCGGCGGAAGGCAACAGGTCTACCCCGACAGGAGGCAACAGGTTACCCGGCCGAGGCGCCGTCCCCGCCTAAGGCCCGCGGAAACAAAAGGTTTCCCCCCAAGGAGGGAAAATCTACCCGGCCCGGGGCCCGTCCCACCCCTAAGGCCGCGGAAGGGAAAAAGGGCTACCCCCAAAGGGGAACAGTCTAACCCGGCCGAGGCCCGTCCCAGCCCAAGGGGGCGGAAAGGAACAGGTCACCCCGAAGGAGGCAACAGGTTCTCCCCCGGCCCAGGCCCGTCCCCCGCTAAGGCCCGGAAGGCAACAGGTCTACCCCGAAGGAGGGAACAGGTTACCCCGGCCGAGGGCCGCCCCCCTAAGGGCCCGGAAGCAACAGGTCTCCCCAAGGAGGGAACAGGTTACCCGGCCAGGGCCCTCCCCCCAAAGCCGGCGGGGAAGGCAAAAGGTCTACCCCCCACAGGGGGAACGGTTTCCCCGGCCGAGGGGGCCCCCCTCCCCGCAAAAGGGCCGGGGGAAGGCAAAGGTCTACCCCCCAAAAAAAGGCCCCCGGGGGGGGGGGGGGGGAAAAGGGGGGGGGGGTTCCCCCGGGGGGGGGGGGGGGGGGGGGGGGGGGGGGGGGGGGGACCCCCGGGCCCAGGGCCCCCCCCCCCGCTAAGGCCCCGGGGAAGGCAACGGGCTACCCCGACAGGAGGCAAAAAAGGTCTCCCCCCGGGCCAGGGGGCCCTCCCCCGCTAAGGCCGCGGAAGGGAACAGGTCTCCCCAAGGGGGCAATTACCCGGCCGAGGCGCCGCCCACCCTAAGGCCCGGGGGAAAAGGGAAAGGTCTACCCCCAAGGAGGCAACAGGTCTCGCCGGCCGAGGCCCGCCCACCTAAAGGGCCCGGGGGAAGGAACAGGGACCCCCCACGGGGGGCAAAGGGGGTTTTAAACCCGGCCGGGCGCCGTCCCACCGCTAAGGCCGGCGGAAGGCAAAGGTCTACCCCGACAGAGGCAAAAGGGTTTCCCCGGCGAGGGGCGTCCCCCGCAAAACCGGCGGAAGGGAACAGGGCTACCCAAAAGGAGGCAAAAGGTTCCCCGGCAGGCGCCGTCCCACCCGAGGCCGGGGAAGGAACAGGTTAAACCCCGAAGGGGAACAGGCTCCCGGCCGAGGCCGTCCCACCTAAGGGGCAAAAACAAAAAGGTCTACCCCGCGAGGCAAAGGTCTTCCCGGCGAGGGGCCGTCCCCGCTAAGGGCCCCGGGGGGGCAACAGGTTTAAAACCCCACAGGGGGCAACATCTAAACCCCCCCCCCAGGGGCCCCCCAAAAGCTAAAAAGGGCCGGCGGGAACAACAGGGCTAACCCGACGGGGGCAACAGGGGCTGCCCCCGAGGCCCCGTCCCCCGCCCAAGGGGGGAAGGGAACAGGTCTCCCCGAAGGAGGCAA
>JAVUNC010000248.1:0-10614 GCA_032173965.1 Sitta carolinensis
AATTTTAAAACAGCAAAAACCTTTGAACAAAAAAATGGATTTTTAAAAGAAAAAAATTTTCCTAAGGCTTTTTTTCACCCAATAAAAGTAAAAAAAAAAATTTGGGAAAATTGTTTTCAACATAAAGAATTTTCATTCCCCAACAGAAAAAATCCCCCCAAAAAGGCCAAAGATAAAAAAAGGGGATTTTTTTTTCATCCAATTTTGAGCCCTTTACATAAATTAAGTAAAAAAAGAAACTATAAAAGGCATTTCAATCATGTGCCCAAAAAAACCCCTTTTTGGTTCCCCCTCCCCCCCCACACATATCTTTTTTTAATTTCCCCCCTTTCAATTTTAAGTATGCCTTTTTTAAAAAGCCCCCCATTATAAATGTGGTATAATTGTAAAAAACCCCTGCGCCGAAAATTTTAAACCGGGGGGGAAAGGGCCTACTGGAGCTGAAAATTCCCCCCCCCAAAAAAAGAAAAAAAGTTTTTTAAAGTATTTAAAAAAAAAAGAAAATACGCTTTTTTCCCTTAAAAGCAGGTACTTTGGAATCCGCCCAAAGGGGCTTACTTGGACATGGCCCTTTGATTATATTTTCCCCCGTAAGCCCCCCCGCAACAATCACGGGGGGGGCTTTTTCCCTTTGGGGCCCCCCTATTGGGGCAACATGGGAAATTTTTTCAGCCCTTCACTTGAATTTTTAGCCACCCCCATTTTTTAAAAAAAAACAGAAAACTTCAAAAGTTTTTTTCCCCGAAAATTTTTTCCCCTACTTTAAATTTTCCTTCTCGACTGGAAAGTATGCACTTTCCCCCATCAACCAAAAGGACATCCAACAAAGAGCCTTAAAAGGTTTTTAAAATTTTTTCCCTTTTTCTGTGAAAGAAAAACTCCCAAAACCCTTTTTTTGCATTTTTTCAATGTTTTTTCAGAAACTGCCTTTCTTTTAAACCCCCCCAAAAAACCCCCCCCCCCCTCCCCCCTTTTTGGGGTAGCCCCCCCCCCAAGTTTTTGTGACAATTGGTTTATTTTTTAAAGCTCTTCAACTCTAAAAAAGCCCCCAGCAACTTCCCCCTGGTTCCTCCGTGCCCACACAGAATATAAAAAAGGGGCTGAAAAAAGATAAGTTTTTGCCTCACAGGCCCTTTTTTTTCCCACTAGGCAATTCCCCCGCAATTATTGATTTCACTTGACCTTTTCCAAGAATTTAATAAATTTAAAATTTCCCCCTAAACCACAATATAATGTGGGCATTAAAGCAGCTTTTCCAATTTTAAAAAGTATTTCAAAAAACACTAATCTGAAAACCACTAAAAACATGGGGGTTTTAGATTGGAAAAAAAAAACATTGTAACAGGGTGTTCAAAAATAAAAAAACAGTGTTTTTATCAGCAAGGTCCCATTCCCCTTTTTATTTTGATACTTTTTAAAAAATTAAAAAGGTTTTAAAAAATTGGGCAAAAAAAAAATACCTTTTTAAAGTTTGGAATTAAACTCTATTTTTTGGTTTTCTGACATTTGGCAAATTGGGCAAAAAAAACTCCCCAATCCCAGAAACCCCAAAAATGCAAAATTTTTCCCCAACCCCCCCCCAGGGGTAATCCAAAAGCCTCATCCCCTTTAAAGTTTTTCAGCCAAAAGGGGAGTCCCCCCCCACCCCTTTTTGGCCCAATGAATCAGGGGCCCAAAAAGGGGGTGCCTGGGGGAAGGGGCCCCCGATTGGGGGGTCCCCTTTTCTCTTACTGTCAAAATTCCAAACGGTTTTTTTGGCAAAAAGGGTGGGATTTTTCCCCCGGTAGCCCCCGCGAGCTAGAAACCTGGTGGGACCCCCCCCCTGTGCAGGGAAACCCCCAGGACCCCCCCCCTAAAAACCCAAAAAAAACCCAAAAACCCCGGAAAAAAAAACCAAAAAAAACCCCCCCCTTCCCAAAAAAAATGCACAATACAGAAGGGTCCCCCCCGCAGTGGCCAGGCCCAGTTTTTTTGGGTATGAAAACAATTCTCACTGGAAGCCGAAAATGCTTTTAAAAGCCAAAAAACAAAGGCCCCAAATTTTAAAAATTTTCCTTTCTTTCCCCCCCAAAAAATCTCTCTTTTTTGGGGCATGCCCCCCCTTTTTTTTTTTGGTAGGGGGCTAAAATTTAAATCGCTGAAAAATTTAAGTTGTTAGCTTAAATGCTCAGAAGAATTTAAGTCCCCCATGATAGTAAATCTCACTTTTAAAGAATTGGCCTAAGGGACAAGGGGCCCTTTTTTAAAAAAGTTTCAAATAAACGGGGAAACAAAAAAATTTTAAAATTAAAAAAAATAAATAAAAAAAACCTTTTTTCTTTTTCCCAAAACAACTTTTAAACTTTATTTTTTTAAAATAATTTTAAAAATAATATGGGGTTTTGGAAAAATTTTAAGAATTTCAAAATTTTAAAAAAGGGGGACAAAAAGTGCCCCCAAAACAAAGAAAAACTTTATTTTTAAACTACTTGAAGGCAAAAAGGGGGAAAAAAAAAGTTACTTTTTTTTTTTCTTTTTTTGCCCCTTTTCCATGTTCCCCTTGTAAAGCAACATTTTATATAAAAATTCCCAAAACAAGCTACCCAAAAAGACAAATGGGTGCAAACCCTTTGAAAAAAAAAATAAACTAAAAATTAATTTTAAAAACCCCCCTTTATGCAACTTGGGGGGGAGCCTTTAAGTGCAGCAAAGGGTTTCCCCCAAAAAAAGGGTTTTAAAAATTTCCCCCCCCAAATAAAATTTTTAAAACAAAAAAAAAATTTTTAAAATTTTTTGGGGGGCCCCCTTTGGTCCCCCGGTTTTAGGCCAATTAGTTAAAAAAACCTCCCCTTTCAAGGCTGAAAGTTTAAAAAACCCCGGTTTTCCCCCCAAAACCGTTTTTTTTATCCTAATTGCAAAAAATTTTTTTTTCTCCCTTTTTTTTTCCCCCCTTTTTTTTTTTTTTTTTTTTTTTTTTTTTTTTTTTTTTTATGGGGCCCTTTTTTTTTAAAAACCCTTTTTTGGTAAAAAACCCCCCTGCAAAAACATTGGAAAAAACCCAAATTTTTTTTAAAGAGATTTGGGGGTTTTTTTTCCTCTTTTACCAAATGGGAAGGACATTCTGCCCCTGTGGTCCCCCCCTTTTTTTAAAGATCATAAAAAAGGGGCGGTTTTTATCTACCGAAAAAAAAAAAAATCCCACCAGGAACCGTTTAAAAAGACAATCCCCAAAACAGAGCCCCCCCCAGGGCAAAAAAAATGGTTCCAACCGTCTTTTTCCTCACAAAAAGGGAAAAAAAGAAAAAAAAAAATTCCCCAAATTTTCATTTTAAACACAGAACAAGGAAAAATTCTCCAATCCCCAAAAGGGTGCCATAATAAAAGAAGACTAAAAATAAAGCAACTAAAATCCAAAAACATCGTCAGGGTCTTGAAAATCAAAAATGGAAAAAACCCTTTTTTATTTTAAAGAATTTTATTTAAAAAAATAAAACCCCATGAAAAACGGGAAAGGCTCTTGAAAGCCCCTTTTTTTTTTTTTTTTGGTATTTTGGGTTAAGAAAAAAATTCCCAAAAATAACAAGCCTCCCCCCCAAATGCCATCTAAACCCATTGAAGAAAAAGGAGATTTTTGAATAAAATGGGGTGATTTTTCAACCTCTGTTTTTTTTTTTTGTGTTTAAACAGGCTTAAATTTTTAAAAAGGCAACGGCCAAAAAAATACGATGACCTAAATAAAATAATCAACCCAAAAACCCCAGGAAAAAAAGAAATTTTTTATGGGGTTTAAATCCCCCCTTTTTTCAGTGGAAAAAGGGGGGCACATCCCACATCAAAACAATCCACAAAAAACTTCCTCCCAAATTTTGCACAAAATTGGGGGAAAATTTTTTTTTTTGGGCAGTTTTTTTTTAAATGAGGCAATAAAAAAAGAAATGAACAAGGAGATTAAACCCCTCCCCCCCCCTTTTTTTCCAGAAAATAAACCCCCGTTTTTGAGCAGCAGCTGAAAAAATTTTCTGGGGAAAAATGTGGGAAAAAAAAAAATGGGAAAAAATTTTTTTTACTGGGCAATACCTTGTTTTTTTTTAAAAGAAGATCAAAATCCCCCCTTCTTCCCCGGGCGTCCAAAGCCAACTTGTCAAGCTAAATGAAATTTAACCCCCAAAAAAAGTGGAAAACAATTTTTTTTTTAACCCCCCTAGGTGAAAAAAGCTTTTAAAACCCTATGAAAAATTGAAGCGAGTGAAAAAGGGGGGGGGGAAAACCTAAAGGGTGGGGCAGAAAAATTGAAAACAAAAAAAAGGGGGGCCCTTGTCCCCCCTTTTTTTAAAATGGAAAAAGGGAAATTGGGGGCTGAAAAAGGTTTTTTTTTTTCCCCCCCATTTTTTCCCCCCCCCCCATTCCCCACTTTTTGTGTAGTAACAGCCCCCCTACTTTCAGTGTAAAAAAAAAAGCAGTTCCGGATCCTCAGAAAAAAAAAAGATGCCCCTTTTTTTTAAACTTTATTTTAATTTTCCGAATTTTCCGTTCCCCCCGAAATTTAAAAAAACCAAAAAAGTGGGGCCCAACAGTCCCCACAGAGAAAAAGCTGTTTTTTTCCCGCAGCCCCCCTGCCTCCTTAAAAAAACTTTTTTAGTTGTTCCCCCGGCCCCAAAAAAAGCCCCCCCTTGGCCCTGCAGAAAAAGGGACCCCAAGGAAACTGGCAAAAAAAGGGCCCCTTTTTTAAAGGGTTTGGTAGTGAAACCCATACCCCGGGAAACAAAAATTTTGAAATCATTACCCTGAAAAAACCCAGTTTAAAGGGGAAAAAAATCAGGGGAAAAGGAAAACGAGTCCCCCCCCTTTTTTTTGAAAAAGGAAAACCAAAATCTAAATGACCCTTGGGGTTAAAACTTTCCCCCCCCCGAAAATGTCCCCCCCCCCCCCCCTTTCCCCAAAAAAACCCTGTTCCCTTGCCCCCCCCCCCCCCCCTTTTCACTAATCCCCCTGCCCGTTTCCCCGAGGAAAAACAGGCCAAAACCCTTGCCTTTTGGTGACAACAGTTTCATTTCTGCTAGATTATTTTTGGATTTTTTTCCCCGAGCCCCCTTTTTTTTTCCCCTGACCTAAAAAAAAATTTAGATTGGAAATTTTTTTGGTAGGAAAAAAATAAAAAAAAAATTTTCCCCGGAAAAAAGTAAAACCCCAAAAAGCAGTTTTTTTTATTTTTCCCCCCTGGGGCCTTTTTACTGAACTTTCCCCCAGCAAATCCCCCCCCAAAAACATTTTTTTTTACAGCCTAATCCTTTTTAAATTCCCCCCCGACAAAATTTAGATTAAACTTCAGTTTTTTGTCCTGAAAATTATTCAGCTCTAACAGCAAAACAAAAAAAAGGTGGGGTTAAAACACTAAATTTTTTTCCCTTCCACTGCAAGAACTATTGGTCGACAAAAGGGGGTTTTTAGAAAAGGGGGAAAACCCCAAGGAAATAAAATTTTAAACCCAAAAAAAACCATTTTTTTGCCATCAAAGGGGAAACATTGCAATTTTTTTTGGAAGAAAAAAAAAAACCCTTCTGAAAACAGGGTTTTTTAAAGCATGGGGGGAATGATGGTAATGGCAAAAAAACAAAAAGGGATTTTGTTTTGGGGAAGTTCAGAAATTACAGCCTTCTTTTTTTTAAATATTTTAAACTGTCCCTCGTTTGGGTTTTTTTTGAAAACCCATTACAACACTAGGAGAAAAAATAAGTAAAATATCTTATGGGCCCCCGAAAAGGGAAAAAGAGTTTTGAAAAAAAAATGCTATTGATAGAAGAAAAATAAGTAATTTTTGGGGTTTTTTTGTTGAAAGGGGTTTTAAAAAAAAAAATGTTGGGGGGGGTTTTGGGTGAAATTTTTTAAAAAAGGTTTTTTTTGAAAGGGGGAAATTTTTTAAAGAAAAAAAAATGAAAAAGGGGTTTTGGTTTTGAATTTTTTTTTTTTTTTTTTTTTTTTTGAAATTTTTTTAAAAAATTTGAAAAGGGGGGGGGGAAAATTTTTAAAATTGGTAAGTTTTTTAAAATTTGTTTTTTTAAATTGTAAAAAAAAAAAAAAGGAATGGTTTGATTTTAAAAAAAAAAAAAGGAAAAAAATTTTTTTTTAAAAAAAAATTTTTTTTTTTATTTAAATTTGGGGTTTTATTTTGATTTTTGTAAAAAAGTTTGGGGAATTTTAAATTTAAATTGTTTAAGTTTTAAATAGGTTTATTAAAATATAAAAAAAAGTTTTTTTTTAAATGGGGAAAAGTTTAAAGAAAAAAAGAAAAATTTTTAGTTTTAAGAAGGCCATTGCAAAATAAATTGCCTGAAAAAATTTCCCCCCAAACCTTTTTAAACTCCAAAGTATGGGCTGAAAGCCAAAAATTTTTGAAAGTGGAGGGTTGTTTTTTTCTTGGAACTGAAGTGGGAAAAAAAAGTTTTTTTTAAAAAACACTTGTTTTTCAATTTAACACAAATTGGGGAACTAAAAAAAAACCCCCTTTATTCCCCCGGGGATAAGAAAATTACATATCAAAAAAACCCCCCGGCAAATAAAAAAAAAAAAATACTTTTTACAAACACAGCCTTTTCATGCCCCCAACACATTTTCAAGAACTTTTTGGAAGTTTTTGGGTCCCCTTCCCAATTTTACAGACTTTTTCCAGTTTTTATTTTTTGGGGCCCCCCACCCAAAATGGTAAAAAAACCACATTTTTATTATTAAAAAAAAATAGATGAAACTTTTTTTTAAGTAGATTAATTTTCTTAAAATCAAAAAAAAAACTTGGCCTTTTTTAAATTGCTAATCATTTAGAAAAGAAAAAAGGGGGAAGAAAAAAGGAAAAAATTTTTTTTTTTTCCCCCCCTTCAAAAAATTTTTTAAGCTTGAAACACACTAAGAAAACCTTACTTTGGAACCCTTTTATGGCAGTTTTAAAAATTAATTCCCGCAATAAGTCCCCCCTAAAAAAAACAAAAGGATGAAAAATTCTGTTTTTCATGAATTTTCCCCAGGGGGTTTCTTTTTTTAGCAAGGCCCCAGGGGAAAATTTTTAAAAAAAATTTTTACTGGAAAAAAAAAATTATTAAAAAATTTTCAGGGGGGTTCCCCGAAGAATTATAAATTTGGGGGTTTTTTCCAAAAATTTTTTTTCCACTATTTTTTTTTTGCCCATTCCCCCAAAAGCTTCCCCCCAAATCCAAAGGGGCCCCAAAAGGGCCGCCCCCGTTTGGGAGGGGGGGGTAAGACCCAAAGGAAAAACAGCCACCCAAAAACAAAAAACAAAATGTCCCCCCCCCCCCCTTTGGAAACTTTTGGGGGGGCTCAAAAGTGCCTGAGGAAAAAAACCCCCCAAAGCAAAATGCCTTTTTTTCACTTTTTAGTGGCCCCCCCCCCCGAAGGCAAAAGTCCCCCCGGGAAAAAAAAGGAAAAAATTTTTTAACGGTTTTTGCAAAAAAATTTAACCCAAAAAAACTCCCGCCCCGACCACCCCTGGAAACCCCCCTTTTTTGAATTTAAAAAGCCCAAACCAGATTGACAATTTTTAAGGGGAAATTTTTTTTGGGTTTTGGAAACTTTCCCCGTGTCCCCCCCCCTCTTTGTTTTTTCCCCCCCAGGAGGGGCCCCTGGGGACCCCCTTGGTTTTTGAAGGGCTTTAAAATGAAGAACAATGCAAAGGCCCCCCCCCATTTTTTTCTATATTCCAACTACTTCCCTTTCCAGCTTTGCTCTGACAAAAATTCCCCCCTTTTCCCCCCCACCCCCCCCCCCCCTCTCCTTTTACTTTCCCTTTTTTTTCCCCTTCTAAACCCCCCTGGGTTTTCCGTTCCCCACAATTTTTTTTTTCCCCAAACCCCCCTTATCAAGCACACGGGGTCCCCCAAAACCCCCCCTTTCCCCCTTCAACTTTCAGGTCCCCAAAAAAACCCCCTTTTTTTCCCAATTTAAATTTCCCTGTTAAGTTTTTCTATAAAAAGGGGGGGATTAGTTGGGGAATTTTTTTTGCCCTCCCCAATTTTTTTGTAAAGCCAGTTTAAAAAAAAAAGTAAAACCCTTAAAATGAGAAAAACCAAAAACATTTGCAAAAAACCGCCCGGGAAAAATTTTTTGGCCCCCCCCCTTGGCCCCCATAAAAAACCCAACATAAATTTCCCCCTTAAAACGTAGTATTGCGAGGGAGCCCTTTTCCAAAGAAAAAAAAAAAAAAAGAAACAAATTTTTTCAAATACCCCCAAAACAACTAAAAATCAGGAAAAAAAAATAAAGGAACACTTAAAACCAGCAACACAAAAATCTGCCTAAATTTTCCCCAAAATAATTTTTTTGCAATAGCAACCCCCGCAGTTTAAAATTTCAAATAAAATAAAAAAACTTCAGTAACAACAATGGAGTCCCCCCAAAAAAATTCAAGGGGAAAAAATACAAGTGTACTGAAACTTTTTTTTTTAATTCCCGGGCCCCAAAAACTTTTAGAAGCCCCCTATTTCTTGTTTCAGTTTTCATGAAAAGTTTTTACACCCCAAAATGGTTTCAAAATTTTCCAAACCCCAAGCTTTTCTTTTTAAAAAAAAAAAAAATGAGAAAAATAATTCCCCAAAAGTCCCCCCAAAGAGGGTACCACAAAAATAAAAAACCCTCCAAATCTACTTTTTTTCCCGGGGGAAAATTCTGTAAAAAAAGTGGCCCCAAATCCCAGATACAAAAAGGAATTTTTCAATTTCCCGGAAATTTTTTTTGGGCGGCCTTTTTTTTTTAAAAGGGGCCCCCCCCCCTTTGAAAAAGGGCCCCTTTGGGATAAAATACCCCAGAAAATTCTTTCCCATTTAACTATTACGGGGGCCCCCAAAAAGGAAAAAAATTACTTTTTTTTGGGTCCCATTTTTTCCCTTGACCCTTTTTAAAATGCAGTTTCCCAAATTTTTAAAATTTTTCTCTTTAAAATGAACAAAAATTTTTTTTTTAAAAAAAAAATTCCAAACCCCGACATCTGTTTAAAAGCTGAAAAATTTAAAAATTTTGGGTTGCTGTTTTTGGTGGGGCCCTTTGGGGGGTAGGTAAGGAGCAAAAATTTGGGGTCCATGCCAAAAAGTTCCCCCCTTGGGTCCCCCCCCTTAAGCCCTTCCATTGTAAAAAAAAAATTTTTTTTTTTCCCTTTTTTTTCCCCAGCCCCTGAAACCCATAATTTTTTAAAATACTCCCCTACGGTTTTTTTGGACACCCCCCCCCTGGACCCCCCCTAAAACCCACAAAGGGGGGTCCCAGGGTTACCCCCAAAAAGGAAAAGGGAAAAAACCCCCCTTAGAGTTTTTTTTAAAAGGGGGGGGAAAGTAGAAAGGGCCCCGAAGTTTTTTTCCCCCCCAAACTTTTTTCCCCAAAGCAAAAAGGGAAAAAAAAAAAGAAAGGGCCACTTTTTTAAAAAAGTGGGCCCCCCCCGATCCCCTTAGCCCTTTTTTTAAAAAGCTTCCCTTAGGTTTTTAGTTTTCCTGCAGGTGAAAAAACCCCCCAAAATTTTTTTTTCAGCCCTTTCTGTAAAAAAGAAATTTTTTCTTTTTTTAAAAGCTTTGGAAAAACTACTTCCCCAATCCCCCCAGGAAGAAGAAAAACCCACTTTTTCCCCCTTATATGCCCCCCCAAAAAAAACACAAGGGGTGAGGAAAGGGGGCCCCCCCCCCCTCCATGCCTTTTGGGGAAAACCTTTTTAAGGGAACGGGAAAAAAGAAGGGAAAAAAACCCCCCTGGAGTTTTCCTCCCCCTTTCCCTTGGGGTAGGACCCCCCCTCCCCCGCCTGTTTGAAATAATTGTTTTAAAGCCCCCCCCCCTTTTTTTCAGGCCAAAAAAAACCTTTTAGTTCCCCCAACCCTAGACCCCCCATTAACCATACTGTAAGGGGGAGCCCTGGGGGACATTTTGGGGGTTTAAAACTTTTCAAACCCCCCCCCTTTTTTTCCCCCCTGGGGGGCCCCCTATACCTTTCTTAAAAACTTTTTTTAATCCTGCAAAAATGCGTTTTTTTTTTCTTTGGGGCCCTTTTTTCCTTTTTTTTTTACCAGTTTTTGACTACTTTTTCCCCCCAGCCAAAAACAGCGCCAAACCATGAAAAGACAGTGTTTTTTTCCTTCGTCCCCCCGTAGGTCAGATTCCCCTGATCCCCCAGTCCCCATGAACTCGTAAAAAGGACAACCACTAGTTTAAGGGAAAGTGAAAAAGCCCCACCCCCCCAAATTCTTTTTTAGACTGTTTTTTCCTTCCCCCAAGCTTATATTCCCCTACTGAAACTCCCCCCCCCCTCCCCCCAAAAAAAAACTTCCCCCTCAACTTCGGAAGAATTTAAGGTTTTTCCATAAAAATTTTCAGGCCATGGACTTCTTCAATTTAAAATTTTTTTTTTTTAAAAGGAAAAAAAGAAAACATTTTTTCCCCCATAAAAAAATTTGACCCATAAATTTTTTTTTCTGGGATAGAAATTAAAACTGAATTTTTTAAAAAAAATTTTAAAAAAAAGCATTAAATTCTGGTTAAAACCTCGCAAAAAACCCGGATACAGAAAAAAACCAAAAAAAGAAAAAAAATCCTGGGGCCCCTATTTTTTATTTTTTTTTAAATTGGATACCTTAATTATTTCCTATAAAACAA
>JAVUNC010000249.1:0-10595 GCA_032173965.1 Sitta carolinensis
TGCCTCCGGTAGCCGTTGCTCCTGGTGGGCCCGGCGGGTGCCCTTGCTCCTTGGTGTACCTTGCCCGTGCCTTGGGACGGCGCTCGGCCGGGTGACCTTTGCCTCCTGTCGGGGTAGACCTGTGCCTTCCCCGGCCTTGGGCGGACGGGCCTGGCTGGAACTGTTGCCTCCCTGTCGTGGTTGTTTTCTTCCGCCGCCTTAGCGGGGGACGGCCCGGGCCCCGGGACCTTTCCCCTGTTGGGACCTTTCCTTCCTCCCGGGGACGCGTGGGAGGGTAGCCGTTCCCTGTCGGGTAACCTGTTGGTTCCGGCTTGCGGTGGCCGGGGGCCGCTGCGGGCCTTCGGCGACCTTGCGTTGGGCGGCCTAGCGTGGGTGACTCGTGCCTTGCGGTTCCTTGGGTGCCCTTGCCTCGGCCTACGTGAGGCCTCGCGGGTAGACCTGTGCCTTCCGCGGCTTGCGTGGCGGCCCTGGCGGGTTGCCGTTACCTGTTCTCCGGGAAATGAGCCTGCCTCCTTCGGCGCGCGCCTCGCCGACTTGCCTAGACCTGTTGGGGCTTGCTGCCGTCGCGGGGGAGCCTTGCCGGTGCCGTGCCTGGGGCTTCCGGGCCGGTGGGCCCCCCTGGGGGGTGCCTTCTCCGCGGCTTGCGGGGCCTCGGGGGGTAGACCTGTTGCCTCTCGTTCGGGATCTTGGCTTCCGGGCCTTAGCGTGGGCGCCTCGGCCGGGACCGTTGCCTCCTGTCGGTGGACCTGTTGCCTTCGCCGGCCTTCGGTGGACGGCGCCCGGCGGCGATTTGCTCCTGTGGGAACTGCTCGCGGCCTTCGGTGGACGGCCCGCCGGGTACCTGTTGTCCCTGTCGGGTTAGACCCTTCCCGCCTTAGCGTTGGGGCGGCGCGGGTAACCTGTCTGTCGTCGGTACCGTTGCCTCGCGGATAGCGGGCGGCGGGAGACCTGTGCCCGTTGGGTAGACCTTGCCTTCGCTGCCTTTGTTGGTGCCGTACCTTTGCCGCCCGGTGGACGTTGCCTTCCGCCGCTTGCGGGGGACCCCCGGCGGAACCGTGCTCTCGGTAGACCCTGTCCTTCGGGTTGCTTCCGCCGGCCCAGGGTAGGGCCTGGGGTGCCGTCCTCCCTGGCGGGACCGTGGGTTCCTCGCCTTCGGGCGCCTTCCGGTAGCGGACCCTCGCGGGTAGCCCGTTCCCCCTTTGGGTTGCGGCCGCCAGGGTGACGCGCCTCGGTTAGACTGTTCTTCCGGTTGCCGGGTGGCGGCCTTGGGAGGGGGCCCCGGGGTACGTGCCCTGCGGGGAACTGTGGTTCGCCGGCAGCGTGCCCTGTCGGGGTACCTCTTCCTCCGCGGGGTTACGGTTGCTCGCCCTTAGGCCTGGGCGCCTCCTGCGGTAACCTCTCCTTCTCGGCCTGTTGGGCCGGGGGCGTTCCCCTGGGGGGCCTTTCCTTGCCGCCTGCGGGGACGGCCCGCCGGCTGCCTGGCTACGGGCTGCCGTGACCTTTTGCTGGGGAACCGTTGCCTCGCGGCGCCCGCGTGGCGGTGACCTTTGCCTCCGTGGTTAGACTGTGCTTCCCCCTTAGGGGGAGCCGTGCGGGACCTTCGGTGACCTTTGCCTTCCGGCCTTAGCCGTGGGACGCGCTCGCGGGGCCTTCCCGGGACTGCCCTGCGCCTTCGGGCGCGTGTCGCTGGCTCGTGGGGCGGCCCTGCGGAACCTTTGCCTCGCCTCGGGAGACGCCCCGGCTACAGCTGGCCCCTTGACCTGTGCCCCGACCGTAGACGTGCTCCGTCAGGGTCTCCTGTCGTACCTGGCCTTTCCCGGCTAGGTGGGACCGCCCGGCCTGGGACGTTGCCCCTGTCGGGTAGACCTGTGCCTTCGCGCTTGGGTGGACCGGGCCCTCGCCGGACTGGTTGCCGCTTCGGTGACCTGTGCCTCCCGCAAGGATCCGCTCCTGGCGGGGAGACCTTGTCCTGGTAGCCTTGCCGCCCGGCTTACTGGCGCCTTCCGGGTAGACTGCTCCCCGGGTCCGGCCTCCCCCGGGCGGTGGCCGCCGCTGGGGCCTGCTGGGACCTTGTCTTCCTCGGCGTGGCAGGGCCTCGCGGCCTCTCCGCCTTGGGTTTCCTCCGGCGGTAGTGGGCGCCCCGCGGGTCCTTTCGTCTCGGGCCCTTTCGTTCGCGGCCTTGCGGCTGGGACGCGCCTCGGCCCGGGTAGACTGTTCCCGGTGCCTGTCCGTCGGCCTCGGCGGGCCCCTGGCCAGCCGTTGCTCTTGGGGTAGACTGTTGCCCTGCGCGGCCTTGCTTTGGGCCCTCGGGGTAGCCTTGGATCCTGGCTTGCCTCCTCCGGGGCCCTGGCTCGCGCCTGGGTGCCGGGGTAGACCTTCCTGCGGGGCATGTCCGGGCCTGCGGGGGAGGCCGGGGACCTTTTCCCCTGCGTGGAACTGTTGCCTCCGCGGCCTGGCTGACGGGCCTGGAAGCCTTCGGCCTGGGTTGCCCTGCCCGGGTTGCCGCGGGCTAGGCCTCGGCGAGTAGACTGTTGCGCGGGTGTTCCTCCCGGCCTTGCGGGGCCGGGGCGGCCTCCCGGTAGGTTCCTTGCGCCTTCGGTTGCGTTAGGGACGGCGCCTCGGCCGGGTAACCTGTTTGCCTCCTGTCGGGGTAGACCTGTTGCCTTCTGCCGCCTCAGCGTGGGACGGCGCCTCGGCCGGGGTAGACCTGTTGCCTCCTTCGGGTAGACCTTTGCCTTCCGCCGGCTTAGCGGTGAGACGGCGCCTCGGTCTGGCTAGACCTGTTGCCTTCTGTCGGGGTAGCTGTTGCCTTCCGCGCCTTAGGCGTGGGACGCGCCTGGTCGTGTGAACCTGTTCTCCTGTCGGGGTGACCTGTTGCCTTCCGCCGGCCTTAGCGGTGAGACGGCGCCTCGCTGGCTAGACCTGTTGCCGCTCCTGTCGGGTAGACCTGTTGCCTTCCGCGGCCTTAGCGTGGACGGCCTCGGCGGCTAGACCTGTGCCTCCTGTCGGGTAGACCTGTTTGCCTTCCCGGCCCTTAGGCGTGGGACGGCGCCTCGGCCGGTAGACCTGTTGCCTCCTGTCGGGGTAGACCTGTTGCCTTCCGCCGGCTACGTGACGGCGCCTGGCCGGGTAGACCGTTGCTCCTTCGGGGTGACTGTTTGCCTTCCGGCCTTAGCGGTGGGACGGCGCCTCGCCGGGTAGACCTGTTTGCCTCCTGTCGGGGTAGACCTTTGCCTTCCGCCGGCCTAGCGGTGGACGGCGCCTCGGCCGGGTAACCTGTTGCCTCCTGTCGGGGTAACCTGTTGCCTTCCGCCGGCCTTAGGCGGGACGCGCCTCGGCGGGCTGACCTGTTGCCTCCTGTCGGGTAGACCTTTGCCTTCCGCGCCTAGCGGGGTAACGGCGCCTCGGCCGGGCTAGACCTGTTGCCTCCTTCGGGTAGACTGTTCCTTCCGCCGGCCTTAGCGGTGGGACGGCGCCTCGCGGGTGCCTGTCCGTGGGTAGACCTGTTGCCTCCCCTTGGTGAGGCGCCTGGCCGGAGCCCTGTTGCTCCTGTCGGGTAGACCTTTGCCTTCGCCGGCTTAACGGTGCGACGGCGCCTCGAGGCTCGTAGACCTTTGCTCCTGTGGGTAGACCTGTTGCCTTCCGCCGCCTTAGCGGTTGGACGGCGCCTCGGCCGGTAGACCTTTGCTCCTGTTGGTAGACCTTGCCTGCGGCCCTAGCGGTGGACGGCCCGTCGGTAGACCTGTCCGTTTCGTGAGCCTGTTGCCTCCTGTCGGGTAGACCTGTTGCCTTCCGCCGGCCTTAGGTGGAGCGCGCCTCGGCGGGTAGACCTGTTGCCTCCTGTCGGGTAGACCTGTTGCCTTCCGCCGGCCTTAGCGTGGACGGCGCTTTCGTCCGGGTAGACCTGTTGCTCCTGTCGGGTAGACCTCTTTGCCTTCCGCCGGCCTCGGTAACGCGTCTGGGGGACGTGCCTTCGCCGGGTAGGGCCTGTTGCCTTCTCGTCGGGTAGACCTGTTGCCTTCCGCCGGCCTTAGCGGTGGGGGGGCCTCGCGGGTAGACCTTTGCCTCCTGTCGGGTAGACCTGTTTGCTTCCGCCGCCTTAGCGGGACGCGCCTCGGCGGGTAGACCTGTTGCCTCCTGTCGGGTAGACCTGTTGCCTTCGCCGCGGCCTTAGGGTGGACGGCCTCGGCCGGGTAGACCTGTTGCCTCGTCGGGTAGACCTGTGCCTTCCGCCGGCCTTCGTAACTGCGGCTTGCGGCTGCCTGAGCCCCGGGGTAGACTGTTGCCTTCCGGCCTCAGCGGGGACGGCTCGGCCGGGGACCTGTTGCCTCCTGTCGGGTAGACCTGTTGCCTTCCGCGCCAGCGTTTGTGGGCGCGCTCGGCGGCTAGACCGTTGCCTTCCTGTCGGTAGACCTGTGCCTTCCGCCGCCTTAGCGTGGACGGCGCCTCGCTGGGTAGACCTTGCCTCCTTGGGGTAGCCTGTTGCCTTCCGCCGGCCTTAGCGGTGGACGGCGCCTCGGTCGGGTAGACCTGTTGCCTCCTGTCGGGGTAGACTGTGCCTTCCGCGGCCTTAGCGGTGGGACGGCGCCTCGGCGGGAGACCTGTTGCCTCCTGTCGGGGTAGACCTGTTGCCTTCCGCGCCTTAGCGGTGGGAGCCGGGCGCCTGGCTCTGGTAGACCTGTTGCCTCCTTCGGGGAACTCCTTCCGCCGGTTAACGTTACGCGCGCCCGTGGCCTTTGCCCTGTCGGGTAGACCTGTTGCCTTCCGCCGGCCTTAGCGTGGACGGCGCCTCGGCCGGGGTAGACCTGTTGCCTCCTGTCGGGTAGACCTGTTGCCTTCGCCGGCCTTAGCGTGGACGGCGCTCGCCGGGTAGACCTGTTGCCTCTGTCGGTGGTAGACCTGTTGCTTCCGCCGGCCTTAGCGGTGGGACGGCGCTCGGCCGGGGTAGACCTGTTCCTCTGTCGGGGTAGCCTTGCCTTCCGCGGCCTTAGCGTGGGACGGGCCTCGGCCGGGGTAGACCTGTGCTGCTCCTGTCGGGTAGCCTGTTGCCTTCGCCGCCTTGGCCGGGGCGTGCCTCGGCGGGTAGACCTGTTGCCTTCCTGTCGGGTAGACCTGTGCCTTCCGCGGCCTTAGCGTGGGACCGCGCCTCGCCGGTAGACTGTGCCTCTGTGGGTAGCCTGTTGCCTTCGCCGCCTGTGGCGGTGAGTGCCGGCCTCGGCAGGTAGACTGTGCCTCCTGTCGGGTAGACCTGTTGCCTTGCGGCCTTAACCGGTGGACGGCCTGCGGGCGCGCGGGTAGACCTGTTGCCTCCTGTCGAGGTAGACCTGTTGCCTTCCTGTCGGTGTGACCGTTGCCTTCCGCCGGCTCTTACGTGGGTAGACTGTTCTTCCCGGCCTTAGGCGTGGGACGTGCCTCGCGGGGTTGACGTTGCCTCTTCGGTGACGTGCCTTCCGGCTTACGGGACGGCCCTCGCGGTGACCTGTTCTCCTGTGGTACCTGTTGCTTCGGCTGGTGAGCGCTGGCGGGTGACTTGCCTCTTCGGTGCTTTGCTTCGCGCCTTGCGTGGGAGGGCGGCGGCGACTTGCTCTTGGTGCCTGTTGCTTCGCGGCCTTAGCGGTGGAGCGCCGGCGGTGCTGTTGCCTCTTCGGTAGACGTGCCTCGCGCCTTACGTGGGACGCTCGGCGGTGCTGTCTCTGTCGGGAGACCTGTCTTCGCGCTTCGTGGGGCGCCCGGCGGTACTGTGCTCGTGGTAGACCTTTCTTCCGCGGCTTCGTGGACGCTGCGGTACGTTGCCTCTTGGGAGACTGTCCTTCGCCGCCTTAGCGTGACGCCTCGCGGGTAACTTGCTCTGCGGTAGACTTGCCTTCCGCGCTTCGTGGGGGCTGCGGAGACCGTCTCTGTCGGGTGACCTGTTGCCTTCCGCCTTGGTGAGGCCTCGCGGTGACTGTTGCTCGTCGGTGCCTTCCTTCGCGCCTTAGGGTGGAGCGCTGGCGGGTAGAGTTGCCCTGTGGAACCTTGCTTCCGCTACGTGGGAGGGCCTGCCGGTAGACTTTCTCTGCGGGGTAGACGTTGCTCGCGCTTAGCGGTGAGCGCTCCCGGTAGCTGTTGCCTCGTGGGTAGACCGTTGCTTCCGCGGCCTTAGGGCGGCCTCGGGGTGACTGTTCTCGTGGTAGACTGTTGCCTTCGCCGCCTTGGGTGGGACGGCGCCCGGCGTAGACCGTTGCTCCTGTCGGGGTAGACCTGTTGCTTCGCGCTTAGTGGGGCGCCTCGGCGTAGACCGTTGCTCTGCGGGTAGACTTTGCTTCGCGCCTGGTGCGCGCCTGCGGAGACTTTCCTTGGGGTAACCTGTTGCTCGGCTTAGCGTGGGACGCCTCGGGGTGCCTGTTGCTCGTGGTAGACTGTGCTCGCCGCCTAGCGGTGCGGCTGGCCGGTAACTGTTGCTCCTGTCGGGGTGCCGTGCTTCCGGCTAGGTGGGGCCTCGGGTAGCCTGTCCTCCGTCGGTGACCGTTGCCTTCGCGCCTTAGGGGGCCTCGCGGTGACTGTTGTCCTGTCGGTAGCTGTGCCTTCGCGCTTGGTGGACGGGCTCGGCGGAGCGTGCTCGTGGGTGACCTTTGCTCCGCTGCGGTGGGCGGCCTGGCGGTAGACTTGCCTTGGGTAGACTTCCTCCGGCTTAGGTGGAGGCTCGGCCGGTAGACTTTGCCCTGCGGTGACTGTTGCTTCGCGGCCTTAGGTGCGGCGCCTCGGCCGGGTAGATGTTGTCTCGGTGACTGTTGCTCGCCGGCCTTGGGTGGCGCCGCCGGCGGGTAGACGTTGCTTGCGCTACGTGGAGGCCTCGGCCGGTACGTGCTCCGTCGGTCCTTCCTTCCCGGCTTAGCTGGGACGGGCCCGGCGGTGACCGTTGCTCTTGGAGACCTGTTGCTTCGCTAGCGTGACGCGCTCGCGGTAGATGTGCTCTGGGGTGACTGTGCCTGCGGCTACGGTGACGGCGGCGGTAGACTGTTGCTCGTCGGTAGACTGTCCTCGCGGCCTTGGCGTGAGGCGCTGGCGGTGACTGTTCTCTGTGGGGTGACTGTTCTTCCCCGGCTTGGTGGGGGCTCGCGGTGCCGTTGCCTCTGTCGGTAGACTTGCCTTCGCGGCCTTGCGTGACGGCCGTTGACCGTCCTCGTCGGTAGACTGTCCTTCCGCCGGCCTTGGTGGCGGCTCGGGTGACCGTTGCTCCTGTGGGTAACTGTCCTTCCGCGGCTTGGGACGCGCTCGCGGTAGCTGTGCTCTGTCGGTGCTTGCCTTCGCGCTCGGTGACGGGCCGCGGGTAGACTTGCCTGTGGTAGACTTGCTGCCGGCCTAGCGTGGGAGGCGGCGGTAGACTGTTGCCTCCTGTGGGGTGACTGTGCTTCGCGCCTAGGGGGGGCCTCGGGTAGACTTTGTCTGTGGGTGACTGTTGCCTTCCCGCCTTACGGCGGCGCGGGTGACTGTGCTCTTGGTGCTGTGCCTTGCCGGCCTTACGGTGGACGGGCTGGCCGGTAGACTTCCTCGTGGTGACTGTGCTTCCGCTAGCGGACGCCCCGCCGGGTAGCTTTGCTCTTCGGGACTTCTCGCGCCTAGGGTGGACGGCGCTCGGCGGGATGTTGCTCTGTCGGGTAGCTTTGCTTCCGCGCCTTAGGTGGCGCCTCGGGTAGACTGTTGCCTCCTGGGTAGACTTTGCCTTCCGCTACGGTGGGACGGGCTGCGGGGCTTGCTCCGTGGGGTAGACCTTCTCCCGGCCTACGGTGGGGGGCTGCGGGTAGACTGTTGCTCCTGTCGGGTGCTTGCCTGTCGGGTAACTTGCCTTCCGCCGCCTAGGGACGGCGCTGCGGTAGACTTTGCCTCCTTCGGTAGACTGTTGCTCGCCGGCCTTAGCGTGGCGGCGCGGCGGTAGCCGTTGCCTGTCGGTGACTTGCCTTCGCGGCCTTAGGGGACGGCGCCTCGCGGTAGACTGTTCCTGTGGTAGACCTTGCCTCGCCGGCCTTAGTGCGCCCGGCCGGTGACTGTTGCCTCTTCGGGTAGCTGTTGCTTCGCCGCCTTAGCGGGGACGCGTCGCGGAGACTGTTGCTCTTGGTGACCTGCCTCCGCTGGGTGGGGCGCTGGCGGGAGACTGTGCTCTGCGGGGTATTGCCTTCGCGCTTAGGGGAGGGCCCGGCGGGTAGACGTTGCTCTCGGGGTAGACTGTTGCTTCGCGGCTTAGGGTGGGCGCCTCGCGGGTAGACCGTGCTCCGTGGTGACCTGTGCTTCGCGGCTTAGGTGGACGGCGACCTCGGCCGGGTGCGTTGCTCTTGGGGGCAGACCTGTTGCCTTCCGCCGGCCTTAGCGGTGGGACGGCGCTCGGCCGGGGTAGACCGTTGCCTCCTGTCGGGGTAGACCTTTTGCCTTCCGCCGGCCTTAGCGGTGGACGGCGCCTCGGCGGTGGACGGCGCCTCGGCGGGTAGACCTGTTGCCTCCTGTCGGGTAGACCTGTTGCCTTCCGCCGGCCTTAGGTGGGACGGCCTCGGCGGGTAGACCTGTTGCCTCCTGTCGGGGTAGACCTGTTCCTTCCGCCGCCTTAGCGTGGGACGGCGCCTCGGCCGGGTAGACCTTTGCCTCTGTCGGGTAGACCTGTTCCTTCCGCCGGCCTTAGCGGTAGACGGCGCCTCGCCGGGTAGACCTGTGCCTCCTGTCGGGGTAGACCTGTTGCCTTCCGGCCTTAAGCGTGGGACGGCGCCTCGCCGGGTAGACCTGTTGCTCCTGTCGGGGTAGACCTGTTGCTTCCGCCGGCTTAGCGGTGGGACGCGTCGCCGGTAGACCGTTTCTCCTGTCGGGTAGACCTGTTGCCTGTTGCCTTCCCGGCCTTAGCGGTGGGACGGCGCCTCGGACGGGGTAGACCTGTTGCCTCCTGTCGGTGTAGACCTGTTGCCTTCTGCCGGCCTCAGCGGGGGACGGCGCCCCCAGCCGGGGTAGACCTTTGCCTCCTGTCGGGATAGACTTCTTTCCTTCCGCCGGCCTTAGCGGTGAGACGGCGCTCGGTCTGGCTAACCTGTTGCCTTCCCGTCGGGTAGACCTGTTGCCTTCCGCGCCTTAGGGCGTCGCGCCTCGCCGGGTAGACCTGTTTCTCCTGTCGGGTAGAACTGTTGCCTTCCGCCGGCCTCGGTTGACGCGCCCGGCGGGTAGACCTGTTGCCCCCTGTCGGGTAGACTGTTGCCTTTCCGCGGTTTAAGCCTGGCCCGCCGGCCTTCAAGACGGGCCTCGTCCGGTAACCTTTGCCTCCCGTTGGGGTAGACCTGTTGCCTTCCCGGCCTTAGCGGTGGGACGGCGCCCCGGCGGCTAGACCGTTGCCTCCTGTGGGGTAGACCTGTTGCCTTCCCGCGGCCTTAGCGGGGAAAGGGCCTGGGCCGGGTAGACCTGTTGCCTCCTGTCGGTGTAGACCTTTGCCTTCCGCCGGCCCCCTTTGCGGGGGAACGGGCCTCGTCTGGCTAACCTGTTGCCTCCTTTCGAGGGAACCTGTTGCCTCCTGTCTGGGTAGACCTGTTGCCTTCCGCCGGCCTTAACGGTGGGACGGCGCCTCGGGGGGGGTAGACCTGTTTTCCTCCTGTCAGGGTAGAAACCTGTTGCCTTCCGCCGGCCTTAGCGGTGGGACGGGGACTCGGCCGGGGGAGACCCCTTGCCTCCTGTCGGGGGAGAAACCTTTTGCCTTCCGCCGGCCTTAGCGGTGGGACGGCTTTCGGCCGGGTAGACCTGTTGCCTCCTGTCGGGGTAGACCTGTTGCCTTCCGCCGGCCTTAGCGGGGGGGCGGTGCTTGGACGGGGTAGACCTGTTTCCTCCTGTCGGGGTAACCTGTTGCCTTCCGCCGGCCTTAGCAGTGGGGCGGCGCCTCGGGCCCGGTAGACCTGTTGCCTCCTGTCGGGGTAGACCTGATGCTTCCGCCGGCCTTAAACAGTCGGGCGCCTCGCCAGGGTAAAACCTGTTGCCTCCTGTCAGGGTAGACCTGTTGCCTTCCGCCGGCCTTAGCGGTGGGACGGCGCCAAAGCCGGGTAACCTGTTGCCACCTGGGCAGGGAGACCTGTTGCCTCCCGTCGGGGTAGACCTGTTGCCTTCTCCGCCGGCATTAGCGGGGGGGACGGCGATTCGGCCGGGCTAGACCTGTTGCCTCCTGTCGGGGTCGACCTGTTGCCTTCCGCCGGCCTTAGCGGTGAGACCGCGCCTCGGCTGGGGTAGACCCGTTGCCTCCTGTCGGGTAGACCTGTTGCTTCCGCCAGCCTTAGCGGGGGACGGGGCCTCGCCGGGCTAGACTTTCCTCCTGTCGGGTTTAACCTGTACCTTCCGCTGGCCTTACGGTGGGGACGGCCCTCGGCCGGGGTAACCTTCCCCCTGTCGGGTAACCTTTGCCCTTTCCCCGGGCCCAGCGGGGGGACGGGGCCTCGCCCGGTAGACCTGTTTTCTCCGTCGGGGTAGACCTTTGCCTTCCCCGGCCTTAGGGGGAGGCGCCTCCGGTAGCCTTTCCTCCCGTCGGTAGACCTGGCCCCCCGGTTAAAAACGGGGGAAAGGCGCCCCCGAGCCCCCCCGCGGGGGAAATTGCCTCCCCGGGG